>JAWLRI010000996.1:0-44778 GCA_034781795.1 Crypturellus tataupa
CTCACCAGGGCTGAGTAGAGGGGCAGGATCACCTCCCTCGACCTGCTGGAGATGCTCCTCTTAATGTACCCCAGGATCCCATTGGCCTTCTTGGCCACAAGGGCACACTGCTGCCTCATGGTTTACTTGTCGTCCACCATGATGCCCTGGTCCTTCTCGGCAGAGCTGCTCTCCAGAAGGTCAGTCCCCAGCCTGTACTGGTGTCTGGGGTTATTCTTTCCCAGGACCTTGCACTTGCCCCCTGTTGAACTTCACAAGGTTTCTCACCATCCAGTTATCCAGTCCAGTCTGTCTTTGTCCTCTGGATGGTAGTGCAGCCCTCTGGGGTATCAGCTACTCCTCCCAGTTTCATATCATCAGCAAACTTGCTGAGGGGGCACTCTGTGTCTTCATCCAGGTCATTGATGAATAAATTGAACAGGACTGGACGGAGGACTGACCCCTGGGGGACACCGCTGACTACAGGTCTCCAACTAGACTCTGCACCACTGATGACCACACTCTGGGCTCTGCCATCCAGACAATTGTTAATCCACCTCACCTACCACTCATCTAATCCACACCTCCGAAGCTTGTCCAGGAGGATGCTGTGAGGAACAGTGTCAAAAGCCTTGGTGAAATCAAGATAGATGACATCCACTGCTCTCCCCTCATCTACCCAAACAGTCATTCCATCATAGAAGGCTATCAAGTTAGTCAAGCATGACAAGGGGAAACCCTTGGTGAATCCATGTTGACTACTCCTGAGTACCTTCATATCCTTCACATGTTTGGAGGCAATAGCCAGGACAAGCTGCTCCATGACTTTTCCAGGGAAGGAAGTGAGGTTGACCGGCCTGCTGTTGCCTGGGTCCTCCTTCTTGCCATTTTTGAAGACTGATGTGACACCGGTTTTCTTCCAGTCTTCTAGCATCTCCCCCATTCTCCAGAATCTTTCAAAGATGATGGAGAGCGGCTTAGCAATAACATCCACCAACTCCCGCAGCACTATCTGATTCTTCCACCATCAACTGATAAATATTCATATCCAACCAAGCAACAAAAATCTAGTACACATTTTGGCAAATGTTCTCTCTCTGGCTTGGCCAGGTTTCCTTATTCAGTGATCTTGTGACTAAAATCAATTCCAAGCATGGACCACTGAGACAAAGACCATCTATTTAATTTAGTTTACTTGGCCACTAATAAAATGTCATTACAATCATATTGTCATAATGGAAATATTTACTGAATATCTGTCTAGACTAAAGCATACAACAGGATGTATTCTTTCTCCACAAGTATGCAGAACACTGAAAATGCAGAACTTTGTGGGATCATATCATTATAGTATTTTTACAGACAATATGAAGCTGTTCTTCACTGTATGTACCTAGGTGTTACAAATATTTGTTTAAAACAAAGCAGAAAAAATACTAACTGTCTGAAAACTTGATAAAGAAAACTCTCTGGAGTAAAAAATCACCCGAGGATCAGAAACTCTTCTCTCCATTCAGTAACAAAAAATCTGAATTCCAAACAAAAGAGTGTTAGGAAATGCTGGACCACCTTCATTATAAAACTACTAAAAACAACATTAACATGGATGAGTTGGTAGTGAGGAATGTAGAGCGGCTTACAAAGAAAACATATTTCCCACAATAGTTATTTCTCAGATTAATGGCTCTGAAAGGGCCCACAGAAAACATGAATGCAATGCATTAAAACCTGATCTCAAAAATGAAAGAGTATTTAACTATAGACCTATATCTAGCACAAAAGTTAACTGAAAATAAGCCTAATTAACATTGGGAAAGTTTTCTTCCCAGGAGCTTACTTATATTAATGAAAAAAAGAGAGATGTGTGCTTATTGTGCACAAGAGTATTCTCTAGATGTGCTGCTCTTATAAAAAAAAAGCAACAAAACCAAATTGTGTTATGATTCAGTGACTGCAAAAACTCTTAACTAATTTTTAGCATTTGTTTTGTCACACACTTTTCCAAGACAGATTTCAAACTTTTCTGTGGTTATTCTGAAAGCTGATCTGAAAACAGCCTGAAAGACTCAGTTTGAATTTATCAGTTGGATTCTCTTCCCTTACTGTTTAACTCTTGTGACTATACTGGGTTGATCATGAATTGCAAAAGTGTGCATAGTGAATACAGATTTTTCATTTTCCATTCTTTCTAGTAAATATTTGTTATGTTACCCCAGATGAGATGGGAGGTTTTCTTCTCCTGTATGTACAGATGGGAAGGGACCAACATTACTCTAACGATTTTACTGTCTGAACACATAAAAGATGCAATACAATGTGTTACCAACACTTAACATAGTAACCGAGATAGAGATAAGAAATTAGGTTTTATTAGATATTTAGATGCCTACCTCTCACTGATATTCCAATATCTGAAGTATTTTAAATTTGAAATGGAAATTGACCTTAGGCCATCTGAGTTCCATTGCAGTTGCTTCTTTTAAGATTTTATTCTCCAGAAGTTTACATTGACTATGATGGTTCGGTCAGAACATATAGAAACACTTTAAAATATTTTTATAGTAGAAGCAATTAAGGAAAATAATTAATTAAGCAATTAAGGAAAGAAATAGAAACATTTCAGCTTCTTTATCATCAGCTTCTGAAAAAAAAAAAAAGTTTAGTTAAATTAATTTTTAGAATATAGAGGTAACAAGTAGATTTATAAAAGCATTTGGAACTGACTTTATGGCAGAACAGGACCTTCCTTCACCCTTTTTTTTTTTCTTTCCTGTCTCTCTGATTCATTCCATGCACAGTCTCTTCATAGCTTGCACGTTTTAGCAATGACAGTAAATCTCAGGGTTAGTTCAGGCAGATTTGCATCCTTTACATTACCTCTTATTACCCTTGCATCTCATTACCTTTGCATCCATACATTACCTCTGTAATATACTTCCTTCTCAGCACTATCTAATGGCTCCAACCTAGAAAATTGCTGCTGATGATATATCACTGTTAATCAAGAATGATTCAGTGATCCTGGCACCTTCGCTCATACTACCTCGTCGATCAAACCAAAAACCTTAGACACACACAGAAGATGAACAGAGGAGTGTTTCCATTGCATTAGACAGACACATTATCTACAGCAGTAATAGGCAATATAATTTCCATCTTCACAAGATAACATACTACCTTCTCACAAAAGCTTCAGAGTGTAATGCTGCCAGAAGTCATTGTTTCCAAGGAAAATATTTGACATTTAGTTACTACAAGCTGGTGTGACCCTGGCTTACAAAACCACATGCTGCTTATTGTCTGGGAGGATGATGTATGTCAGCAGTGAGCATTCAATTTGTGGTTCACAAAGGAAGTATCTTATAGTGTATTCACATACTAGAAAATTGCATGTTAAAAACTTGGCTGGCAGCACCTCCCTTTTTGATCATTAATTAATCGTAGCAGTTCTCTTTAATGAAGGCCTCCCACCTGCTTTCTGTTTGTTTGTTTGCTTTCTTGTTTTTCTATCCAAGCAAGAAATTCATCTTTTTTCTTTTACTTTTATGAAATGATTAAATCTGCAAGCTAATGTTGGAACAAGCCTTTATATTTATATTAGTCACTGGGGAGGAAGCAAATTTTATCTGTCAGACAATTTAAGCAGTTCATGCAGCTTTATACCTGATTATGTCAGCATTTACCTGTTGAAGATCTGAATTTGTGAGTAAATGATGACACATAGGTGGGCTGCAACCCCCATGTGAAATCAAAGGGGCCTTGCAGATGGATCATTGTCTTTAGTGTAGGCAAAAAACAGCTGCAAAATCAGGTTTTCAATTGTATCAGGGAAAGACATAGTAATATGGCAACCAAAGTCTGAAAATACAGGCTCTGAATTGAGAAGTCAGGGTGTGAACATATGCATATGCATATACATGCATGTATTCATGTGTTCACATAATCCTGAGACCTGATTCTCCTATTCTGTCAATCAGGCTTACTTCTTTTTTTTTTTTTATGATAATTATTTAGAAATTTCAATAAAACGATAGAGAAAGCAAAAATAGAATGAAGGTTCCTTGCCATATTACTGAAAATACATTTCATCACAGAATTCTCTGGGATTGCAATTAGTGACAGGAAGCTGTTAGTATCCCATTTAAAATGCATCCTGTCGACTTCTTATTCCTAAGGTGGTCCAGACAGGGTCTAGAGAGACATTTGGTTCAGCCTGAGGTGCTGTGTGCAGAGTAACATATTTTTGTTCACAGTCTTCCAGACGTATCTGTGTATGTGTATTTCCCACAGGATGGGCTCATGCCTTTAAATTTAGGGTAAGAACCTAAACTGACAGAGAGAAGGATATTTTATTCCCTTCAGGAAGTGCTCTGGGACACGTTTCCCATGCAGAAAGTCAGCACAAAAGCACCTCTGCCTGATAGGATCTAGTGTAGGGCTAGAAAGCGGTACTTCGGCTACCCCTCAGCTTTGTCCATATGCTAAGGTGCTGTGCACAGCATAGAGCTGTGCATAAGCTGAATGTTTCCAGAGAGACCATACACATGGTGCAGAGCTATTTCACGAATTCCCCACGCACTTAGTGTTTCTTGGCTCTGTCATCCTTGTGGCGGATGCCTAGACTCCCTGGCTGCACATACAGCAATGAAGCAGCTGAATCACAAATAATCAATGACAAAACAGTTTAAGATGGGCTATTGCACACCTAGAGGCATCAAATGCTCTAGCCCAAAATGTGTAAGCGGAGAAATAAAAAGCTGCATACAAGACAACCTGGACCTTTTATAGCCACACAGTGCGAGTTCATGTAGTTTTCCTTGATCATCCCCAAGAGTCAAATCCTCTACGGACTTCAACATTTTCTTCTGATTACTGAGTAGTACACTTAGTAAATACCATTCCTTCTTATTTAATATTGCTAATTATTGTTCAGTGCAGAGCATTCAGATGCAGTGTATCCAATGCGTCAGTGTTATAACCATGCAGAAGCACAAGAGGAGTTACAGAATTGTGCCTACAATGACTGAGGTTCTCTGAGGAGTGAGCAACTTCTATAATAGTTGTATCACCATGCCACTCATTTTTTTTATGTCACTGACTTGCCTAATTAGGTTAAGAAGGTATAACTATACTATGCTGCACTATAGTTATCCTGCACAATGAGAGAGGTGATTTAAAGTGCTGTTAAACTAAGAGGAACTATGCAGCTGATTTGAATTTCATTGAGGATCAGGTCCAGAAATGCAGAGACTCAGTGTGTGTGTGTGTGGAAAAATATTCTGCAGTCACATACTTAAAAGATGCTCATATTTATAAAAGGTAATAATTGCAATTTGACAGGCAGCCTTAGTTCCTGAATTTCCTAACTTTTCAATATTTGACAATTGTAGTGTTCCTTTACTCTTTTTTTTTGGTGAATTCTCAGCATAGCAGGAAATGTTCTAGTCACACTTAAGAAGGAACATTAAAACCTTCAATACTAAGCACTGCTCTGCTATCCCCTGCTCTGCAATAAATACTCTCCTGGAAGGCAGCAGTAACTGCTCATTAGCAAAATCTTAGTTATTTGTAATGCTGTGGTAAAGACTAGAGAAAAAAAAAAAAGAAAAAAAAAACTAAATAACTATCTGACATAAAGTCAAAAATGACCTGTCCATCAAGAATAATTATGGTACACTCCTTTTTTCTTTTGTTAAATCATCTAAAAAAAAAAATAAAGCAAAGAAAGAAAGATGATAGCAGGTATAACAACTTATAATGGTTTCTGTTACACTGAGGGTAGAAACATGCCCCAGACAGTCTGGCACCTCTGTAAAATGATGACAAAAACATCTGAGTGAGACCTTTAGCATAAAAGGTGCCATTGTGAACTGGGACACAATCAGATGCAAATACACATGCACCTGGGGGTTGGAGGTGGAATATGCTAATAAAAAAGTGCTTTTAGAGTCTTCAGAATTGTAGGATTTCTGGAACTGGCACTGTGTGCTGTTACTCTTGCACTCTTCATTCCACAGTCTAAGCACCAAGGACTAAAGCAGTCAGGGAAACAGATAATTTCTCTAAAAGTGATCAGCATGTTTCATATATTAAGGTCTGTGATAAACCGTGCTATCCTTTTCTATTTCTCCAACATGGATAAATGAAAATACAATATTCCTTAAAATCTTGTTGTCATTTTTTGGCACATTCCCATTTTTCCACTGCTCCCAGCTTCATATTGATCAAGCATATGTGTTTTTCAAAAACATCTTCATAGGTCATTTAAGGAGACCTTGGCACAGGACCATAGAAGAAGATACTTTTAATTGTTTAAAAAATTAAAAGGTTAATCTTAATTTTCACTGGTACATTAAAATATGTAATTATGAAGTATGTAAGTGGAATTTTCAAGTTCTTGCAAAACACTCTGCATGAAACTTTTATGCTACTGGACATTTACCACTCTTGATATTTGATATTTCTCAGAAGATGGGAAAAATGCTTGTTTATTATACCTCTTTTTTCCCATTTTTCTTCTTTTTTGCATTTTTTTCCCTTTTTGTTTTTTTCTAATTTTTCCATGATGTGGAAAATAGAAAAGACAGATCTGAGATGAGAAAATAAATATCCTTTGGATTCACATATGGGATTCTTTCTTACTACAGATGCTAAATATGAAAGATTTGTTAATAAAGGAAACTAATTTTATTTTTGTTTTCATTTATTCTATGTGTTAAGTTTTTTCATGTACTGAAAGTATGTGCACTTTCCCACAAGGAAAGAAGCATTAGTGAGTACACTTACAGTCAAAGAATTTGAAAGCCATGACATAGAGGAAGAACAATTATCATGTTAATGATATTGGAGTAGAAAGTTTATCAGGAGTCTGCAAGTGTTGGAATTTGAGGTTGACAAACACCATATTATCTGGATGAGAAAAGCCTCTAGGCCAAATAAATTCCTCTGCATGACTTTATTAATATTGTTGGAGTTATATCAACAATGAATGTGATTCTCTCTATTTATGTCTCAAGGTCAATAAAAGTATCCTTATCACTCAGCAGACACAACTGTACTCCTTCTGCTTTATCACTCAGCAGACACAACTGTACTCCTTCTGCTTATGCAATTTGCAGTTCTTTTTTTTCTTTATTTTAATTCCCTTGTGATGTTTGGATATAGTTTCTCACATCTGAGGTGAAGTTTTTCCACAAATTTTCTCATGCAAAGTCATAAGGAGCAGTGGAAGTTCAGGCTGATATGCACTAGAGCTGGTATGGAAATTCATGGATAAGAACAAAGGTGTGTAAGAGGCATTTAGGGACATGGTTTAACTGGTATAGGTTGAGGGGCTTATGGTTGGAACCAATGATCTCAAAGGTCTTTTCTAACCATAATGATTCTATAACTGTAATGGCCAAAGGCTTATATTAGAAATGTCCCGGCCTTCCACCAACCTTGCAGAGCATCAAAAAGTGTTGATCTTGTATTGGTCTGAGACGATGCTATCTTGCTGTAGCTGTGATAACAGCTGTGTGGTAAGTTGACTATTGTTTACACCTGGTTGTCTTTGCGCAGTTGTGTTGTGTAACATCTTAATTGCTAGGTAGAAACAAGTAGTTGTTCTTTGTGGATTCAACTATCTACAACTTGAGAGTTGAGGAATGCTCCTAGGGGCCCCAGACTAAGCACAAATCAGAGTGAAGCTGGACAAGCTAGGCAGCCAGGTAATGCTGGTTTTACCAATTGCAAAACACTTAAAATGTAGAACTGTAAACAAACGAGGAAAGATAATGTGAGCAGACTGTGATAGAAAATATATAAAAATAACGCCAAGTAGACTGATGGAGAATCTGCACACAATACGCCAGGTGCGAGAAGAAATCATCATCACCAAATTCATGCCAGCAAAAGACTGGGGATGCTGACAACTTGCTGTATTAACCCCTCCTCCTCCTCCTCCTCCTCCTTCTTGAAGCTGTTAATCCTGGATCTAGAGAGACATCCGAAAGGTGAATATACATTAGAGTTTCACAGTTTGAAGCGCAGGGGGAGAATATATCAAATACAGTGGTAGCCATAGGCCTGACTCTGGCAGTATGGATTCACAGTTTGTCGACTGTAGGTCCAACAGCCTTCCAAACAACTAGTCGATTTCATGAATAGAATGATTTATTCAAATGCAATATTTACAAAGCAGGCATCAGATGTCAGTACAGGAAATTCTCTACTATAGCATGGGATTTTTAGCAAGCTCTGATGTACAGATGTACAATCACCACTCATCCCAGAAGATGGGAGAGGACTCAGTCTCAAGTTTCATCTGGCAGTGTCCTGACCTGCAGGGAGGAAGGGGATTCAGCCTGTTGAATGATCCCAGGAGTTATAATGGAGTGTTCCCTCCAACTTCTGAGTCTCCTCAGGCAGCATCCCAACCCAAGTGGAGGAAAGGGGTTCAGCCCACCAACTCATCCAAAAGTTACAATGGAATCTTTCCTCCAACTTCTTTCTTCCTTAGTTCACCTAAGGAAGAAAGTTCACCTTTTTTTTTTTAACACTTAGGTGAAATTTGAGTGACTGTAGTCATATTTACTTTTACTACTAATTGGTGAAAAAGTCTCTCTCTTTCATTTAAAGGTATAGTCAATCAAAAATCTAGAGCGTATGCTCAATGAAGAGTGGTCGTACCTCAGAGGCAGGTAACTTTCAGGATGGAGGGGTGTGTTGACATTGTAATGAAGTTACAATGAGGAAAGTTCAAGCAAAGTTCATCCAAAAGGAGTGATTTGCCACCCTTGCTGGCTCAGCACCAGACATCTTGCCGTACATATCCCACTGAGCAGCTACAGTGCGGCTTAACAGGCGCACGGCACAGGGAGTTTAGCCGTGGTGTCTTCACTCCACTCCTCCCTCCATTACTCCTCTTCGCAGTTGCCAGGAGGGCAGATTGTGCTGCATAGGGAACTGTGGGGGAGCAGGGTCTGTGCCTACAAGACCATCTTGGAAGTGGCAACAAAGTAAGCTCCTGTAATGCCAAAACTTCTGTTAGGCACCATTTTTTCTCTAAGTTCCCCCTTTTCAAGAAATTTTTCCACAGAGAGGAAAGGAATAGATACCAAGAAAAAGAAAAAAAAAGTGCACAAAACTCTTCACAGTATTATCAACCATAATAGTTAATATCATTGTAATTGGCCTAATAGTAATTGATTTGCAATTTGACTATGACTATTAAGATCATATTATATAGCAGTAAATTCTTGAATAAGGTTTGTTCCGTTTTCCCGTCAAAAGAGTTTTAATATACTCTAAAATCAATACAATTGATGTAAAAGAACTGTAAAAGAAGTAGTCTTAATCATACCAGAGAATACAGAGAAAAGCAGAGAGAATTCAGTGCACCTGAAGTCTTTATTCTGCTAGTAATGATGACAACAAGATAACAAGAATTGCTATTTTGAAATAATTCCACTCTAGCTATTTTGGAATAATTCCACTCTATATTTCCATCTGTTTCTCTACTCCTTTCATGATTACTGTTTTATGGTTATTTACCCAGTATCCCTAGTTTTGTTAGTTGCAGTTTAAAGATAATTTCATCAGCCTTCCTTTGGTTATTTTAAGCAGTATCAGAAGTAACCAGGGAATCCTCTAGAACTATTTTTGTACTTTTTTTTTTTTTTTTTTATCCATGGTGTTGAAGCTTTTTACATTTACTTCTTTCTATTTTGAAATTTCATTCTTTTTCACTCCTGCAACTATGTTTAATAATTCTCGATGGAAAGAAAGCACAAGAACTTAAAAAGCTGTATAGACAGCTTATATATGCACATTTCACATAAGACAAAGGAGAACTGGAAGATCTAGCAAAATATGAACTCTGGTTCTACCTCCACAAGTGATCCATATCAGATTTTGAACTCCTTAAGTTCCCCTGTCAATGGCACTATGAAGGCAGGAAGGCAAGTAGAGATATCAAGGTGACATGAGCATGAAGAAGAGAGATTTTAACAACAAAGGTTTGTATTTTAAGAAACAACACTGACAGTAAAAACATCTCCCAAGGTTTGCCACTGGTGATGGTTATTGTTGCTGACTGTTATAGCTACAAGTTGACTGCTTCTCACTGAGATCTCACACAGTGAAAATAACATTACTTATTTTTATGCTCTGTGCTCTACAACTACAAAGGGAATACTGAGGTAAACACATGTTCCTTAAAGTTTATTTTTGGCTATGAGACTTACAGATGATGGTTATTTTGGGTAGTTTGAAAATATTACTGTTATTGGGTTGATCAGTGTTTCTTATGCTTCATCATCTTGTATTTTACCCATCCATTGTTAGTCATGTCTGCCTGAAAGCCTTTAGGGGAGGGCAAATTTTATCAATTATTTTCATTAGACCTGCATGATGATAGTGCTATTATCAAGTCAAATAAGTAATTCTCCAATAGCCGTGTTGCCCAACTGTGCAGACTGCAAACAAGACTTAGCATACCTCAGCTACATACCTGCATAACTATAGTCTACAATCAGGCAATATTAAGAAAACTTTTTTTTCTTCTTCTTCTTACAGAAATAATATCTAGGTCTATACTTATTTACTTCATTTCTGTCTGATATTAGTTGTTATGAGAAAAGAATCATCCAAGTTTTTCATGTTTTTTATGAAGTCTTTTTTTTGTCTTAAGCATAATTTTGTCTTAAGACTAAACAAAGACTAAAGACTTTTAAGACTAAAACAAAATCCCAAAGCACCCATTTTCTGTTCAAAATTATATTTGTCACTGTTTATATTTGTCACTTGTCCAAGTAATATCAAAAGTTTTTTAGAGATTAACCAGTGTAGTTTGCAAGCTAACATATAAAGACTGAATGAACAAGTATTACAGATGGGGAACTTTTCCAAGTCATTTACAAAGTGGAAAAAGGCATTTACTCTGGAAGACAGCAACTAGTCCCTACATCAAATTTTAAATGTGTGATCTACCTTCCTTCCTTCCTTCCTCCCTCCCTCCCTCCCTCCCTCCCTCCCTCCCTTCTTTCCTTTTGTGATACAGATAACTTGCCTTACTGACCTGACAGTTTGCTATGTCATATCCATAACAACTAAATATTGTCCTCCAATTAGTTTTTTTCATATGAAAGTGAATGACGGAAGGACCAACACATTTTCAAGAATCATTTAATTTTGAATTTAAAGAAATGGCTTAGAAAGGAACTGACTTAAACATGCATCTTGTCTAGCTGTATGTGTACACAGTCACTTTGTCAGTCAGAATTTTACCATTTTCAGTGTTCAAGCTTTAATTGTGGACAAGATTCTGATATCAATGGTAGTTTATTTTGCAGTAGCTGTGTTGCCACACATCTATTATTGCATTATACTGTCAAATAAGTGCATCATGTCACAAACCCATTTTCAAATTGCAGACAAATTGCTATCTTTTAGACAGCATCAAAAACTCTGTGGCCTGCAGAGACTGCAATTGTGGGAAAAAAAAAAACAGAATATATGTCTGCATTACAGTCTCCTCTGCTTTGTGTCGATTCTGTGAGCACTGATAACATTGCAGCTGAAGTCAAGTGAAATGTGAATGCCAGTATTGAAGTTTAACCAGTGCTTTGATTCTCTGCCTATTTCACATGGCATATAAAACAAACAGACAATATTAGCCCTTTCAAGCCTTTCAAAGGATCATATAAAATAACAACAACAAAAAAAAAACAACAACAAAAAATGCTTGTTGATTCCAAATATACACAGCAAAAATGAATGAAAATAGGAGCTAGGATGAAAATGACTAACGATGTATTCCTTTGATAAAAAATTCATTAAAATAATGTTAAGACCTCTCAGAGTTAAAAAAAAAAAAAAAAAAAAGTAGAATAATGTCTGATATACTTGCCCAAAACCCTGCAAGGTTAAGAATCATAAAAGAATGTAATATAGCCCAGTGCTCTGTGTTTCTTCATGCCATTGCCAACAATAAACTACGAGGTATATTATGGTCTGTTTTCAAAAATCTCTATACTGGGGAAGACTCCCTGTGTAATAAGATGTTATCTACAAGACCTCAGTGCATTGGAGTTGTGCTCCATTTTCTAAATGGATTAAGGCCCAAAAGAAGCAGAACTTGTTTTATATAGCTATACTAAATAGTAACAAAACAAGCAGAACTTGTTTTATATAGCAACAGAACAAGCTTTCTCTAGCTAGTTTGAATACAGACAGGAACAACAAAGAGATGAGTTCAGTGCATTTTAATAAAAACACTTTGCAGTTTTGGCTCAAGAGTTTTTCTTTTGCTATTCTAGTCAATACTGGTGCTGATCAGGATCACTGAACACTGCAGAAACACTAGAAATATTTTCAAGTTTAGTTTTTACCCTTGTGTTGGCATTCACAGTATTTTTGTCTCCTTTATCTTGCCTTGTGTATTTGTGAAACTTATGGAAACTTGGCATCTTTTAGAGCATTACACTGCTATGAATTTTGGTTTAGTTGAGTGAATTAAAAATTATGAGATCTGATAAACAGAATGACAAACAGATGAGAAGGTGAAGAACTCTTCTCATAGAGCTGGACAGAGTTCCTCAAGAACTGATGAAAGCAGCTATCCAGAACCAGTAAAGAAAAGAATCTGTTATGATAACTCAGACCTTTCTTCAGAAAAACTTGATTTTCTGGGCTGAACACATTAATTAATGAGATGTCAGACAAAGAGCATTGAGAAGAACAGGATATGTAACTTAACCTACCCATATGTGCACTGTGAATTTTAGGATTTTTTTTTCCTAAGTAGCACTGATGACATTACTTGTATTTGCAATATAGAAGAAAAGAATGCAAATTCATAGAAATTCCTCATTTCTGAATAACAAGTATTCAATCCAAAATGGAATTTTAGACACACTACTTTTTAAATCCTTAATTGTTTGGACTTACAAACTTCAATAGCCACAAAAGACTTTGAAGATGAGTTGAACAGTGCTTGGCAAGAAAACCTCTCTCTGTGTGCTAGAGAGGTGAGGGGAAAACATGCATTCTATTTCACAAAGGACTTCAAGATTTCAGAAGTCTGGCTTCATGTCAAGTTTGAACAGAACATTTTTAAGATTCTGGAAGCGAACATCTATTCAGTTTTATTGCAACATTCCTTTAGGCAAAAAAAAAAAAAAGAAAAAAAAAGAAAAAAAAGACAAAAGAGCCCTAATTTCAACTGTGATTTTGGATAACGGATAATGATAACAATAAAACATTTGAAAAAAAACCTTCTTAAACCAAAATTCTATTTTTTTTTTAAATTCTGTATATGTCACAACAGTTTTATTTAAGTTCTTTTGGAAAATTTGGTGTAAGTTTATGAAAATATCCACCCTTAAAGAAATATTTCATCAACATTTTTATAAGCAGAGAAACATTATGTACCTTTCTTAAAGAAATACAACAGAATTTAACCATATATAAATACAAATTGATATTATCAAGTTTAACACTTTTAACTCAATTTTATTCTTAGATTTAGAACAGTTCCAAATGTATCATGCTACTAGTGTTTTACTGAGCCTATCGTGGGGGATATTTGGAGATTCTTTGCTTTAGAGGTTGTATTCTTTACTTTACTTCTTAATACTCACCTATAGTGCACCTTATCCCAATCCTTTCTTTTCATGTGGTGCTGCAGATACTGATATCAGAAGCTGCACAGATCAGACACCACTACATAGTCAGCAGCTTTAGCTACTACAACTTCAGGTGATGCTTATGCTAACAGGTGAGTATGGAAGTAACTGATTCAGTTTTGGTTAACAACCATTCCTTAAGAGAACCCAAACTGAGCTCGCTTTCTCTTTTAAACAGGCCAATAAAGCTGAAGCTAAAATGGAATGAACAAGATTAAAGAGCTTTGCTTGTTAAGACAAGCAACGCGTGTATGTAGGAAGTGAAGCCTAATTCATATGACACCTCTTTTATCACATCTCAGAGCAAAAATGTACTTTAAGAACAGAAATACCATTTTATCTGCAAAGATTCATAGCATCGTATACTCCTTTTTCCATGCTGATAGAGTCTCTATAGGCTTGCAGTGATATCCTTGGAGTGTCATCATCTCACCGTGGAACTAGTAATGGAACCATCACACTGTCTCTATGGACTTGATGTGAAAGTATTTTGTGATTGCAACTTCTTATTGTAATGGCTTCATAATGGAATCCCCTTAGAGTAATATTGAAATCATCTTGCCATCATTATCTCACATCGTAAATGGCACCATAATGGGGTCTCCATTAAAGACTTGCATTAAAATCTTATTAAAATTGTTACTGTGTTATTGTCCCACCAAACTGACTGAGGATGTAGCTTGGAAAAATACGTGGATGTTCACTAGTTACTTTTAAAAATGACTGTTAGAATTTCTAATGCAATATGTTTTGTTCATTCTTTTTACTGTTTACATTATCATTGTAATTTGTAGTGGTCTCTCGTGTACTTTAAACACTGTTAAATTACTAACCATATTTTTTTAATAGGCATACTTTTTAACTTGTCTTAAATATATTTCTTTTAAGACATATGAATAACTTGTTTAAGACATAAAACGGAGATTATTTTTAGACTACTTCAATTATTATTAGAGAAGCAATGCTCTGAATGTATTTTTTTCTCATTTCATGTGATTGAAAAATTAGACATTACAAATCCAGTTGTGTTGAAAGAGAAGAAAGAAAACAAAAAAATACAACAAAGACAATCCCCTGAAACTCATGAACAAGATCATTTGCTTTTATATTATGGTAGTAACCATCCTACTGCTATCTTAAGTAGATACCAAATCCCTCAAAACTGTAGTATTTGAAAATTACCTTGTGAAATGATTGTTGTAGCCCCATTCCTTTTAAGAACCTAAGCAGCAAAGAAGGGGTCAAATCTTATCGACACAAGTTAATATGTTGCAACTACCTAGATATGGATTAATTTATGTCTGAAATTACCTGCACACATAGATATCTTAGCATTTTCAGATCTGAAATATCTTAGAAATATCTTGATATGAAATATCTTTTCTTTGATATGAAATACCTTTTCAGGCCTGAAATAAATATCTTAGCATTTTCAGGTGAAAGACTAAGATCACAGTAATATTTGTTGATCACTTTCAAGCACACTCATAGCTGTGTTGCTGCCAGGCAGTGGAGGTTGGGACTTCCTGGAGTTATGGCAGAGGATTTCACATGTTTGACAAACCTGACATGGATCCAGTAGTACTGAAAAACAAGCATTCTGCTTTTCAACACAGAAAAAACCTAATAGCTGCACCCTAACGGTGTCTTTTTCAAGATATTCATTCACGTTTAGTACTAAGCAGAAATTAAGAATGTCCCAAAGGATCCAGCATTAGACCTGCTTGTGGGGATTAGTTGTAGCAAATTAGGGATAAATAATTCATTTAAATTACTTTAGGACTGAGTGAGTAGGGAAAACTTAGTTCTGTGTATTACTGTCTGCAAATATTTTAAATAACCTTCTGACTACTACAGGCAAAAGGAGGAATACATGAAAAAATCAGAAATGCTACTAAGGAAGGCAATAAGCAGTACATGGGGCAAGTTCCAGTAACACTTCATCATAGGTGGAAATTAATAAATCCTAAATGACAATGGAGTTCCTAGGGGATTAAATATTTCAATCCTATGAATATAAAAAGAATTCATCACAATTAATAATATTACTATAAATAGCAGGAATACTTTCCTGTTTCCTGTTATGTATCTTTGCATTAATTCCTTTATTCCATTAGGAGCTCTACTTATAAAAACATAAACAAAGAGGCATATATGCATGCATATTTATACATACATATGTATTTATATATGCATGAACAGTTGTGTGCATGTTTATATGCCTGTGTATATAATAAATTGTAGTTTTATTCATATTATTTTATTCATATTTAATTTTTACATCTTTTTTACTTCTTTCTAAATGACTATTGTGTCTTCAAAAGGAGCATATCTTATTGCTATACACACGCTTCCTCATCCTATCAGTCAGCTGAAAAGTGATTATCACTGAAAAGTGATTCTTGCAAAAACAAGTGTTACTAACACCTTTAGTTCTATGTTATAAAAGTGAACAGGGACCACTGGTAGTGTGAAATGACTACTCTTCAATATGACAGCGTGAGAAAGCGTCTGAAACTTTTTGTCACACAGCCAGACTTTGGAAGACAACTAAGAAAAATCTCACATCTTGGAAAGAAATGTCTGGAATCTGCACCTCAACAACCTGGAGATTTGAAGAAATAAAGTAGGATGGGCATTTGGTTCTTGTGGGTCTTTATATGGAGACATTTGTTTCAGTTCCATTTTTAAGGTTGTGTTGAGTTGTACTTAAGAAAGCTCAGACGCTGTTACCCTTAATGACTAAAGCTACATATGGAATTATTTTTAGAGATACTTTCCAAAATGTACTTTTCAAATGCATTTTTCAATTGTATTTATAAAAAAAAAAAAAAAAGAAAAAAGAAAATTCATGGTTTTATTTCCCAACAATCACCTTTAATCTTGTCTTTCCGGATCCCCACTTTGTTTAAGTATAGACTCAGCTTTATTGTACATGCTTAATTTGTTCCCATCTTTCTTTATTGCTAAATGCTTTGTGATAAACATGGCTGCTCTGAAGCAAATAGGCTGATTTAAATGAAAGTTATTGAAATTACTTCAACAGTAAAAGATGATTTGTAAGAAAGACATCCTTTTTTTACTTTATCTGAGCTTTAAACTAAATTAAACATAGATAATAAAAAAAAAATGACTTTCTTTTCAGGCAGAATATCTATTCTGTTTTCAGTTTCTGAATTCATTTTTTCATTTGTGTCCTTTACTGTGCACCAGGTTCAACTTGCAAGGAAGAGATCCAACTGTGTGGCAGTTAGGCAGAATACAACCAGTCAAAATATTGATGATGTACATGAGGTTCTCCTGAGCTATTTAGTTCATCACCTAATAAGAGGTAAAACTCACGTTTCTTTTTTAGACTAATTAACATTTAGCAAAATTTTATTCCCAAAGGCAATACACAGTGCAATGATTAATTGTTATATTTTGATATATTGTTATATTTTGATTTTGAGGTTGGACTAGATGACCTCTAGAGGTCCCTTCCAACCTTAGGCATTCTATGATTCTGTGATGATTCTATGATTAATTCAATTATATGATTTATTTTCTCATTATATGCACTAATATTCATTCTTGCTTCCCAGATAGCCCTAGGCTTAGATCAGACATCAGTCTAATATCAGCATGGATAATACTTGTAATCTGTATTTAATCTAATATATCCATGCCTTACTTCCTAGACCTAAGATGTCTTTTACAAGAAAGAGTTGATGACTGTTCTTCTAATTTAGATCTTAATTTGAAGCGACCTGAGCTCTCTTTGCTCATGGGTTTATACATGGGTTCTTCATAGAGAAGGTGTGGTATCATGGATCCATGAAAGCCTCAGATAACTGTGGTGTTCCTTTGCTTTAATGAAATGAGACATACTTCTATATTTTTTGCAGTATTTTTGATCATTTGGACACTGTCTTTCTTAGCTATCAGAGTTGAGAAGTGCACTGTTATAAAAGATATTTGTCCTTTCAGTTCTTATTGCTTTAGGGCCCTAGGCTGGTCACAACTGCTGTTATCACATCAAGTATGAGATTATTTTCAATATTTTAACTGGTAGGACTAGCAGTGGATTTTCTCAGCCTGCAGAAATATTTGAATTCAGCTGCACATATTGACAGCTGCTACTATTGCCTTTAGCTATGATTGCTTTAGCTGTAAAAAAGTCTTTTTTTGCATGTTAAATATGCAATATAAGTGCCAAATTATCTCCATTCTTTAACAAGGTTTTGTTCCTCCCCCCCCCCCCCCATTTATTTTAATGCACTATAACTCTCTATGCAAAACAATTTAAGGAAAGCAGTATCTAGCCAAAATCATGAACTTCCATCATACATATGTGCATACCTAATTAAGAGGCAATGGTCAAAATTTCCATAATAATGCAGCCAGATGAAATGTGTTACAGGTTCCCACAGGAATCCCGATAGTTTGTCTTGCATTAATGCCTATTACAGAAATGCAAGGTGAATGCTCTGAAGAGCATTTGGTATGGATATATATCTTTATAACACAAAGGCCAGAAGGACTTCTTTCTATTTTCTTGTATTTTGGCAATTAAAATCTTTAAAAGTTCTCTCCTCTTCAAAAGCTATGGACAGAGATCTACAGCAATATTGAAATTAATGAAGTGTCAACATCATTATACAATAGGAATGACTAAATTGATTCATCAAAGCTGTTTATGCATTATGTAACATCTTAAAATTGTGTAATTTGGCAACTGGAACACAGTATTTTTATGCCTTTTTGAATTATAGATTATTCCTTAGAGTAAACGATTTTGGATATTGTATCCTACAAAGGTTATCAAAAGATAAAGTCATCTCTAAAAGAGACGGCTTTAAATTAATATGTTAAAATTGAAAGATTTGTGCCAGTGAGATAACGTAATGATTTAGTGAAGAGAACAAATGACTGTGACCATATCCAATATGAAATCTTTTCCAGATCTACCACCCTTCATTAACTGTAATGAACTGAATCATTTGAAGCTGTGATGTAGACCATTAAGTGATTTCATGGCGCTCCTCCAGGTCAGTGTAGCAGTGAATGTTTTTTTATCATACAACACTTGAAATCATGCACCTGAAATCATATATATGAAAATAATTTTGGACAAATATCTATTAGAGCTTCATGTTATTGTGGTTCATTCATTCACAAACACAAATATTATGCTACACTCACCCACCTACTCATTCACCCACTTTCCCAAGTCAAAAATATTTCAGTTTTGCTCTTGTAGTTGAACCACTGCAACCAGTGTTTGCATGAAGAAGTATTGAATTCTATCCCTATGTCATCTTCAGTTTCTTATATTAAATTTTGGAAATACTGAAAATAAACTAATGATGTGACTTGTAAAGATGTCTCCTCCACAGCATAGTAAACATATGTTTTTTTCCCAAGGTTAGAAAAACTTGTAGCCCCATAATCCGCATTCGGGGGAGTTGCATGCATGATAGTATGTGATTTAAAGGAGGTACATCTATAAATATTTTTTCCTCTATTCTAGCTAGATAAGAAGTATTGTAAGGAGTTGTCAGAGAAAAATAAGTTGTTGATGTTGATGATATTCATGATGTTGATATTTGGGGAAAAGATATTAAATGTATATCTGAGAACCCTGCTATACCAAAGCTGATGGAATGGACTACAACCTCAAGATTTATACGAGAACTAAATAAATATTTTTATGGCACTTGGCCATAAAAAGCTTTGAAAATGAAGACACACAGTTATGTTTTATATTTAAAATATTTACATAGTTTCACTGGCACTAATATCTTTGAAAGAAGTAAAAATAATTTGGCTAGTCAGCACATGAAGCATAGAAATTTCAGAGAGCAGAACAGTAAAACTGAGATCATAGTGCAATGTTACAAAACCTATTTTAAAGATTCTAGATTTCTTTTGACATTTTCTTCCTACTCAAGTAACTCAAGTATCCAAGGAAAAAGAAAATTTAATGATGAATAATGAAGGGCTGTTCTATACAGTAGGAAACTGAAACATTAACTCTGGTGAGAAAACAAACATACAAACAAAAACCCATATATATAGTTGGGTAGATATTCCATATGAAATTACATGGATAACAATAACGTAAAACTAGGCTTTTTTTTCTGTTGATGACTCTTTTGCTTTAAAATGTAATCCTGTATAGAATTATTGTGATTAACCTATAAAATTTCTGTCCCTATGGATATCAATTGAAATGTCTCTTATTGGTGCACAGAGATATAGTGAATAATATATTTTTCTGTATTCATGTGGAAACTATAGAGCTCCAACAATATACTTCTTAATTTTACTTCAGTATTTGCCAAGGTTGTTTCCGTTATTGGCTGCATCACTAATATATTGTTTACTAATAGTTGTATAGATGAACAGCATTTCCATAGCAACAAATGAACAATACAAGAGATATTAATCGTTTCTGCATCATCTGTGTACAGTTTGGTGTAAAGTAACATTTCGTAGTTTGATAATTACAAGGCTGGAGTGATTGTACATTATGAGATGATTAGCATAAGCACTAAAGAACATGAAGAACGCCTGCTGAAAATGAAAGAAAAGTGAAGAAAAACTGGTACTTTTTTGCAAATTTTGCCGTGAGAAGGAAGAACTAACTTTAAAATTAGTCAATCACTCATGATAATAGTTATTTCCTATGGATTCTCACATGGAAAGTCCTCTGTAACCCAAAGAGCTGTATCTCATTTGCCCACTCAGTCTCTTCCTGAAAGAAACTCAGTGGAAAAAGTCATCATCTTTATATACTTCTCTCTGTCATTGAGCACCTGAACTCACAGGTCAACTGTATAAATGCAATTCAAGAATTTAACAGGTAATATCTCACCGTAATTGGAAGTCAGCGTAAATGTTTGTAAGCAATCTGTAACAAAGAAATTAGAAATGTTCTTAATATAGCAAGAGACATATTTTAAAGCCTACATTTCATTTTTGTGTTTCCCAGGATATTCAGGCAGGAGTAGCACACCAAATATACTTGATATTAAAGACTTAATACTTAACAAATTTTGTAGATTTCATAAAAGTGGGATAATTGCATAAAAATCTAAGTAGATTTAAAAATCTTTTATTAATTTATTTATTCATTGATTGGACTAGTATAACAATAAAACCTAAACTACTATATTGAAAATAACTACTGTGGTCACAAATATATATTTTCATGAAGAGAGAAATAACTTTAAGTTATCATACCATGACTGACGAAAGGGCCATCTTAGTAACTGGGGAAATTTTTAGCTATATTTTGTAAAGGTGAGGATCAAAAAAAAACCACCAAAAAAATGGGATATGATGGAAGAGCAAAGCGAAAAGCAATGAAACAGAGAATGAAGATTCATTGCTTACAAACTTGGCAAAATGACAGTGGCCGATATTATCAAAACCACTATGTACACAGAGTAATAGGAGCAGATACTTCAGATTTTTATGACAGGTTTCTCCTTTGTAATTCTGTAAAACCGTGATGGCCCTTCAGTGATCAAGAATATACCTCCATATTACCACAATTCAACAGGTAACAGAATCTAGATCATGTATTTTATTTTTATTCTAATCAACCTTGTTTATTAAAAAATAGGGCAACGGGATATAATGCATCAGAATAAAATATTGTTCAAATACAGCTGCTAAGCAATGAGAGCCTCATTGTCTGAACAATGCTTGAAGATTTCATACGTATGTAACAAACAAGCGCAACATGCTCAATATTCAATAGCACCAGATTATATTTAATGATGAGAGGTTAGAAACAACTGTAGTGAAGGACTACAAGAACTTCAGTGAATTGCAATGAACCATGCTAATGACCAGAATCAGCCTCATACAGCGGAGTTAGAGCAGGCCATCCAGGTGCAAATAAACTTTACTAAGCTCTTCTGTTTAACAAACCCCAGAATCACAGAATCACAGACTCACAAAATGATGGGAAGGGACTTCTAGAGATCATCTAGTCCAACCTCCCTGCTCCAGCAAGGACACCTAGAGCACATGGCACAGGGGGCATCCAGGTGGGTTTGGAAGATCTCCAGAGATAGAGACTCCACAAGGAGCCTCTCTGGGCAGCCTGTCCCAGGGCTCTGTCCCCCTCACAGGAAAGAAGTTCTTCCTCATATGGAGGTGGAATTTCCCATGTTTCAACTTACACCTGTTACCCCTTGTCCTGTCACTGGCCACTACCGAGAAGAGTGGTGGTCCCATCTTCTTTACATTATCCCTCAGGTATTTGTGTATATTGATAAGATAAGGTTATTTTTATAGGGGAATCTGCATGCAACTCTGGAGTAAGACCCAAACACAACTTTCTGTAGCAAGGAAGCTTAGATTCAGACTCTGAGACCATAAATTTAAAAACTCAGTGCTATCTCTAAGCAGCTGCTTGACCTACACATTTATAGGGACAGGATGCCATAGTGTACCCAAGTACATAAATGTAAATGTAGCAATGATATTGCTGAGATCAGACTGTATTTTTAATTAGAAAAATGCCTGAGGATGGGGAATACTTGGCTTTTACTCTTTCTACATCTCTAGCTGTGACTTGAAGTTTCTTGGCAGTCGTACCACTCTTGTCATCAACATTTAAAAGGTACATTTTTCAAAATTGTAAACTATCTTTCAGCTCCTTGACTCAATTGAAAATATCTTACTCTTTGATAGCAGAATTAAAATTACATTGAGTTTATAAAAATATTTAGAAATTAAAAGATTCCAAAACTAGGAAAAATATTTGTGGTTTTTTTTTGCTTTTTATGGTGGTAAATTAAAAGAGGGGGAGTGTTATTTTCTTATGATTTAGAACAGGAAACCTTTATGAAACCTCTGTAGCTCTTCTTAGTATATTATTCCAGCCATTTATTATCTAATTCTACTAAAAAGATCAGCATGTTTTTGTTCTTTCTTTCACGAGCATTTTAGAAGTAAGATATTTAAATGAGCATGAGCAAACAACAAGGAGCTCTGGGCATACGTGAAGACTGTATTCCACTTGCATTTTCATTAACTCTCAAAGAAAGGTTTATTTTACTTCACAGGGTGATAGGGTGGAAGACTAATTCAAAAAAACAACAACAGCAGCAACTGCATACCCAGTCCATTTCCTTTTCTCCTGATGGTTATTTTTATTACCTCCAGCTTTGTCTTTCCATGACTGTATAGAGGAAAAGAACTTAAGTGTCAGCCTCCATGAATACATTTTTATCTTGTATAACAGTATATCAACACCATGTGGTTCCTCATTTCCACACTGTTACAAATATTCACACTGTTCTAAACATTCACAGCATAATAAATGCCATTGCTGACTCAGTATATTTGGCATTTTGTTAGTGCATCTATGCGAAAACACAAATAAGGTCTGAGCTCACTCATTGCTTTGTTAGTACATAGATGGATTGTAAATTCCCATCTATTCAAGTTCTATTAGAAGTCCTGTGGAGCTGACAATGCTTCATGATGTGTTTTTTCCCCTTCTGAATCTAAATATTTTTATTATTACTCTTTAGAGAAATTGCTGCTGGCTTTTGTTGCTGTTGCTGTTGTTTCGATCTTATAGTGATATTGGAAATGAAAATAGATTTTGTTGTTTATTCATGGGATTTGATTCACTCTGATTGTTACATTATTTTTGATGTTGACAGTTGTTGGTGAATAGTGTGTGAAAGCTAGAGGGCATTTATTTGACCATGAAATGCCATAAATAATAAACTGTTGTTGTCTTGTCTTCAGCTGGAGCTTTTACATCTTTCAAAACAAGAGAATTAAAGTAAAAAAGAATGAAATGAACCTTTGAGTTTTACACCTTCTATGAGGACTTCATCACTCCCTGTGTATGATAACTGCCTGTAGTGTGTGAATAACTGGATACAGAGTGTCAAGATCCACAAAATGATAATAAGAAACTTAATATCAAGTCTTATTCCTTGATTTTTTTTAATGGTTTTGTTGTGTGCGTAGGTTATCATTTAGGTCAAAAAGAAAGAGTTGGTTTCATTCAGATTCCATTTTAAATAAATTGCATTGTGACTTTAAATTGCATTTTTATAATTCAAAGGTGTAAGAAAACAGTACATCTAAAATTCAGAAGAGAAATCTTGGGCTCTGTTCAGACATCAAATTACTCAGCACTATAACCGTACAATAATATGGTTTAATAGAGGGGATGCATAGAGGAGAGCATAGATGGAACCAAGAGAAATTTTAACTTAATCTTAAAGTAACTGCATTGATTTGAACTATCTGGGTAGTGTCTGTCACAGAGGAAAACTGCTCACATAGTGTAAACCAAATCAGGATCAAAGCAATTTATGGAATTATTTATGACGCACAACCAGTAATCAGTGAACAATACATTTGAGATTAATATCAGTAATTCAGAAGATAAACCGCAATACTCAACAGCTACAGAACATTAACAACCACCTACAAATTTCAAAATTTCTGTAAGTGAAGGTGTGCTGACTGAACACATGCACCTCTGTGAACACAGTTTCATGCACGATCACCCTCTATCAAGGGAAATATGGGCTTCAGCCTCCTCCTCCTTTTCTGGTTCCCTGCTTGAACAATGGAGAAAGAGCTACACATGCAGATGCTGGCAGTCACCATCAGTGTTCATAAATATTATGAAGTAAAATAAGTCATAAAACACTTTTTTGGGGGGGTGTCTGGGGGCTTGGTTTTACCAGTTGGGTGTTCTTTCAAAGCTTTTACAAAATCTCCCAAATTCTCCTTTCAGGATATATGCTCAAGCACCTCTGATGCACAAATAACGGAGGAAAAATTCGCAGTACTAATATAATTCTATACAAAGACAAGTTTGTATTAATTTTATGTGGGAGGCTTGTTAGTGAAGGGCACATATCAAAATATTTCACATAATGTTTTGACCTTGTCTAATTTCAGCCTTGCTCTAGCTTCAGCTGAAGCTGCATAATTCATGGCCAGTTTCCTAGGTGAGTCATAGATTTAACATGCCTTGTATCCTTCATCTGTCTGAAAGATATGTTCACAAATATGGACACCCACAGGTAGGATCCACCTACAGCTGCTAAGAACTATTTCAGTAGAACACTTTTCTACCACCAGAAGAATAAGTTTTGCTGAAATCACATTGTTCTACAGGAATATTTCAATTTTGCAGAAATTTTCCACAGGAAAGTGTCAAAATGAATCATTTCTTCTTTCTGTTTCATATTGATAGTGCCAAAAGCATTCATTTCAAAAATAACACTTTATTTCATTTCATTTGATGTTTGGATTATATGCTAATGTTCATTTTAAGACAGTATGTTTATACGTTTATTTATACGTATGTTTATATGTTTTATTCATATTTTGCAATGCGTGCATATACACACACATTGCATGTTTTGCATATTACTGTGTCTGATATATTAAAATTATAACATTTCTCTGCTATCAAAATAAAAAGGTTGGATGTTATGTATCTATGTTTGGATGTTTGTATCCTATGTTCTGAGAAGAAAAAGAAAGTAAAAATAATTTGTTCCTATCTGAATGGTAGAATTTCCTCTGAAATGTAAATTGATATTTCTGAGCACTTTTACCAGAGTATCCCCCTTCTTTCATGCCCTTAAAACTGGCAGAGCCCTTGCAGCAAGATAAACCTAGGAAATTATGGCAGAGTAGTCACATCTGTGAAACATCGCACAGTGATTTGACATGTTGAGTCAATATGTCTCAGCTTAAAATAGTCTACCCACAGTTAACAACCTCTCGTAAGTCTCTAAGTCACAGCGAAAAATTCAGTGTTTCATTGTAGACACAGAGAAAGGGTGAATCCATGATCATCGTGTTTGTTTACCTTTCTCATTAGCTTAACTAATGAGGTTCAGATGTTAATATACATTAAAGCATACATACTTTTTTTTCCCCTCTTTGATCACTCAGAAGAGAAAATGGGAGTATGAAAGCCTTTATGTGCAAAATGGCTGCGGTCATGACCGCAGGAAGACAAGCTGACACATAGCGACTACCCAGAGAATCTCACAGTTGCCTGACAGGGACCAGGCAAGAGGATATATAAGGTAATAAAGTTTCTGAGGCATATTCAGTCTTTGGCTTCTCTCCATCTGCCGTCAAGAGTGAAAATGAGTACTGGTTCTGCTATGATATATATCTGTCTACTGGTTTCATAAACAACAGCCCTGTGAATGGTTCTGGCATTTGAAGGTTTTCACTGGCTATCTGCTTGAAGCATATTTGTCCCTAAAACTGGCCACAGTCATTAAGGTCATCATTATACTTTTTATTGTAAGGACTTTAGAGTTAATTAATTGATTTGCAAACTGTCAGGCTGATTGTTTAGGATAGTGGCAGGAGTCCTCTGATATCTTGGAGAAGAAATTTACCCAGTGCAAGTGCTGAGGAAAGTTCTCATCACTCTGAATACCTTTTTTCGGTCTGACTGTAGTTTGGGACAGGCATAAGCTGCCACCAAGTACTACATTATATGTATAAATTCAGCTCCAGTCAATATTTTCAGAAGCCAAAACAAATGTCTATATTAGAGACCTTACTTCTGCTTGAAGAATCTATTAGTGTAGAATCCACTTGATTCTACAGTAATAATTGTTTCTTTGAGTATTGAGTATTGTGACAACACTCAGTCACTCATATTTGTAAAGATTAGTTGGGGCTGCAATTCAGATAGATTCACTTGAGATTTTGTCAATCATCTTTGTCATCCTAATAAATAAAAGGCATCCCCAAGTAGCCATGAGGCTAACTCATGGACCAGGTTAACCTCAGCAGTGATTCATGTTTAATTTCTATCACTATCACTGCTAATATTGTTATGAAAGCTATTAAATTAACAGATTACTGTGACAGTGTTACATTTCTCATTATAAAGAAAAGGCAAGCAGCTAGCACTGCAGAATTTTCATCAGCTAATGCCTTGTAGTAAATCCATTAGAAAGCCATTGGTATCTAATTATCTAATCACAGAGAAGGCCTAAGAGTGACATGGCTATAATGGGATTAAAGTAGATTGTAGTGCACTGCCTACGTTCTTTGATCCAGTCTGGAGATAGCAACGACCTTGCAGGTCATTTCAGTTATATTTACCAGACTCCAAAGGAAAGCAAGAAAAAACAGCTTTGATTAAGTAGGTAAAAAGGCAGGCACTAGTTTATTTACACCTGAAAGAGATAAAGTGTATGATATAGCTGGAAAAATACACCTTTAACTTGCAAATAATCTCACATATCAGTGAAGAGCTATTGGCAGGACTGAACCTGATTGCATATGACTGATAGTTGCATGCTCTGTGAAAAAGTTACGATGACTCCAGGTGTGCTGAAGAAGTCAAGATATAAAGTATTCAGCTCCTGAGTCCAGAGCAATTTGGTTTTACAGACTGCCATTCCAAGAACAAAAACAGCTTTTTGACCAATGAATGCCATCCTCTAACAGTAAGCAAACTGGCAAATTAAAGAAATGGGCTTGCCAGCATTGTTTCAGTGCCTCAGTGAACCATGAGGTTTTTCCTCAGAGGATGCAGCTAAAAAAAGGTTGCTGCTGCCTTCCTGAAAGCCACCTTGCTCATTTATTTGAAATCTGTTGTGCCAGGCATGGAAAGATATTCTGCTCTACCTTTCATTTTAACAACGTGACTACAGACTTACACAGATTCCCAGAAAATCAGTTTGTCCCTTTTTTACAGAAATTCCTTTTGGAACTCCTCTTTAGCTTTTGTCATAAGGCAATTACTCCATTATCACCAAAACGGGAAAAATAAGTATGAGTAAAGGACAAGAGGACACATGAAAAATCATTGTTGCTGTGTGTGTATTAAACTATTGTTACAACACACTTTTGGTTCAGTTTCCTGGTATAGATATATCCAAGCCAATGTGTCAATTTGCCATTGTTATTTTAAGAACTAGGCACAAATCAAATCTTAAAATAAAGCACTGTGGTACCACACACTGATTATTCAAAAAATTACAGTTTTTATAAGCGAGGGTGCAGTGTTTAGGATAATTACTGAAATATATTATAGTTCTTTCAGAAGACGAATAGATGTGAAATCTGGCTTGCAGTCTGAACAGCAATAGATAGATTTTGCCTCTTTTTCCTCCTGAATGCTCTAGCAGTTGTGCTTGGATCAGTACTAGTTAGAGATCCTGATAAATAATATTTTCATAAATATTTTTCCTCAGAATAGTAAAAATAAAGGGGAAGAAATTAAATACTGCCCTTCACCTTTGCATTCTATGTTTAGATCTTCATTGTTTAGCTCACCATTGCTCACAAAATGTTTTATAATAATGTCTAAAATGGATGCTTCACTCAGGGTATTTTTACCTTTTCAATATTCTATATATCCTGAATCAGGAATATATCCTTTATATACATCCTGCATCAGAAAATCACAAAATAGTGGAACAGGGTTATTTGAACCAGATCAAGCACATTCAAATTTTCAAAAGATTTTTTAAAATTTAAGAGTCAATGTTTCATGAACTTCTGGTTGGCCATTTAGTTGAATCCATTGGTTTGCCCCTCTAACTAAATGAGTACAAGACTTGTTATTCCCCACTGAAGGACTTGAGTGGAAAGTACTGTTTTAAGAAAGAGAAACATTAACTTTATTGTATCCGCAGTGCCAGCTTATAATGGAAGGAATAGAGATACGTAGCCTTTCAGGATCAAGGAACTGAAGACAAACAGTGGGACAGAGTGAGACATACTCAAAACATTGGTTTTGACATGTTGTCTGAAACTTAGTGGAACTTTGTGAAAACATGCTGCAGCACTAACACCTTCTTCTAAGGACTGTGGGACCCATTCTGAGTTGCCTTGAACTGACTTTATGGATTTACTATTCATACAAGCAGCAGTCAGAACAAAATCACCTCTGAATTAATAAGACTATGGCAAGTTACAGTTGCTCAAAAGCTGTGTGTAAGACTCACTGCCCTTCTGACTAGTTGGTTGTACTTGTTCTAAAGTGTCACATTATGTAATTTGTGTCTGTCAGTGAAATTATTGACTATGTTCATGCTCTCCATACACACTGAAATACTGTCTGGTGCTTTTAGCACGCCAGCTCTTTTCATGTGTCCTCTCCTCACCATGTTTTACCTGTGTTTGTTTTAAATATACAAAGCAGCGTAAGTGTACTTGTCCAGTAATTGAGCTGGCTACCCTGCCATTGAAGGAAAATATATTTTGAATAATTTATAGTATTTTATTTAATAAACAGTAATAGGAAAAAAAAAGATTTGGTAGGGATTCAATCATTTATAAGATGTAGCATACATTAAGATGATAAAAAATGTGAATAAAGGTGTATCTAACTTTTCTGTCCCTCAGAATCAACAATTTCAAATAACTTTAAACCTACGCTAAAATTACTTACAGTAAAACTTGCAATAAAAGTGTCACTGGCAGTGCCTCTTTATTCTTACAGATATAGATCTGCACACTGGTAAAGATGTACATCAAAGTTAATCTGGATAGACACCAAAATATATTCTGAGTTCTTTATATCTCATGGGTATCAATAATCTAAGCACTATTCTCCACTCCTACATATCACTGGCAAAGATCTCTTCACTAAGCAGGGAGCATGGCTGTGTAATATAGGAAAGGTTTCAAAGGATAAAACAGGACAATATGGCTCTGCCTTTTTTTTTATTTTTTCCAGTGGCAGTAGAACTCAGAAAGAACATCAACAATTTTTCTGTTAAAGTCATTTAGGTCACAACAAACCAGAAAAATATATTCTATTGTCAAGTTAATAATTAGTCTCATTTTAGGCCTTGGGAGTGTATCCTAGGGACATGCTCTTTTAGAAAGGTGGAGTGAGCAGGGAAAGACCGAGGAGAGGAGAGGAGAGGAGAGGAGAGGAGAGGAGAGGAGAGGAGAGGAGAGGAGAGGAGAGGAGAGGAGAGAGGAATCTAACCATTTTTCATGTCCATGCCAAGTCAAGAAAATAGACTTCCAAATGTTATGAAAACAGGATAACTTCAATGACAACTGTGTTATTATCAATAGAGATATTTAAAATGATCCTTCACTAGCCTTTTAACACAGTGCAGGTAAAAAATGAGATGCTGCAGATTTCCCCCTAGAAAGAACTGTTCAATGAAAATAGATAAGTTTGATGAAATTATGTTTATTTACAAAAGATATATAATTACTGCCTATTCTGAGTACAAGATGAATCCAACAGAAAGCAATCTCTCTACTGTCATATGCGATACACTTTCATCATACAACATTATAAAATATTTTGTATAAAGAATTTTACTCTTGATCTCGGCACAGCAACTTGTTATTGCCTATGCCACAGCTGAATGTGTTTTCACTCTTTCTATGTGCTCCTGCTTACTTGCAAACTTGGAAATAGCCCTGAGCAAGGACAATCCATCCCAATTTTTAAATTCCAGAGTGAATTTGCAAGTACCTGTGTGCTAGGTGATGCAATTTACACCTTTATTGAATATTAGCAGTTGCTATTATAGAAACCACCAGTTATAGTATTCTTTGACTTCCACAAAAGCATTTCTTTCTTTCTACCCACCATATTCAGCATCATACCTGGGAAGATGTGCTTTGCAGCATGCTAGCAGGCCAGTAGCCTCAGGCACAACCAAAGCATATGAAAAGCATTAAAGGTTAAGTACCACTGTGCACCAAAGCAAAACAAGAAGCCAATGTGAAGGTACGTTCTCCAGCTAGTGGCCTGCTACATTTTGCACTGGCTGGACCATTAAAAGATTCTTATCTGTAGAATAATACAAAATGTGAAAAGGGGGAAATTACATATAGCAACCATGGTAAGAGGTTTTGTCTGCCAAAATAAATAGCAAACGTGCCTTTTAGTTAGAATATTCCATCTGATCTTTGGAATGCCCTTCCATGATGATTAATGAGAAGCCTGAACTTGAGATTTTAATTATGATGGTGCTTTCAATGCAACAAAAGATAGATAAACCAATATTATGGGAAATAGCTCTAAAAAAAAAAAGGAAGATTTTTTTTTTCTCTCTTAGGCCATATTTACCCAAACATTACCCTCAATGGCATTACCAACTGCTTCTTCTGAGGAGAAATTATTTCACAGTCTGCTCTTGAACAAGTTTTTCTGCCCATCTTCCCACACATTTGTCCAAGCACAACTGAGGAAAAAAGCAGAGCGAGAAAGAATCACATGTGCAATGTTATTCAGGTGAGGAACCATGTTAGCTTCTTTAGTAATAGGACTGGTAAATCTGGCACACTACCAAATTCCTACCAATAAACTTATATGGCACAATCAAAGAATCAAGAGAAATTTCTCCAAAGCATAGCCTGCAGGGAGCAGATATTGGTCCAAAAGGCAATCAGTTAGTGATTGGTTAGCCATCTAGTGTCTGATGTCCAGCTAAGCTAGACATACTATGCCTTAATGCTTCCATTTAGAAATGCTTTTTAAGGAGTAAAATTCATCTGAAAGGCAGAGACGTACAATATAAATCATAACTGAGGCTTAAATTGCATTAAAAACATGAAAAAGACTAAAATCTAGCAGGTAGAATCAAAGTGGTATTATTTGTTCTTTCTTATTTCATGATGAATAGCTAGAAAACAGTTAAATATTATATGGAAAAGAATTCAAAGTTTATCTAGGGGCTATACTTCATATTAAGCATCCATATAGGAAGAATTTATAAGTGACCAAGTTCAACAGATAGTTCACTAAACCATTTATCAAATAAATGATTTTATAGATCATATATAATTACTCTGACTCCTCTGTATTATTCTTAAAGGAAGTGAAACATCCTGCTCCTCTCTAGTAGATAACATTGGTTTATTAACTCTAGAACCTTAACACAATTTGTGACCTTTCTTGCTAAATCTACATAGCAATAGTTTAAAGTAATTTTAGGATTTGCAAGCATGTGTCACACAAATTGCATTTAAGCATCTCCAAGATAAGCTCGTCAATGGTCTTTATTATGAAATGCAGGGAAAAAGGTAAATATATTCTTAGAAGTCTATTCTTCCCTATTAGAATTTTTTCCCTATTAGAACACTCAGAAATGAAACAATTCCTCCCACTGTTCTCCAATCCTCCTCTTGCTTCTCCAAATAAAGGTGCTATGAAAAATAGCCCTTTTTATATCTCATGGAAGAAAAAAAGATCTAAAAAGAAAAACAGCTGAGAAGATAGTTGCAATTGCTTCAAGTTATGTTTTTTAAGAAAACAGCTATTATTTTCAAACTGAATAGATTCATTTGCATTCTGTGACAAAAAGAAGAAACAAAAAAATTCATTCCTTATCCCCAACACCAGCAGGATTTCCAGCAAGGCTCTTTAGTTTCTCCTTTTTTAACTTTTTTTTTTTTTTTTTTAAGTGCATGCTGGCACCATTACTCCCTCCTTCTCTTTTTTTATTAGAAAAAGTTAACATACCAAAATGCAACGGTACACTTGTCGTATTGGAAAAAAATAAAATTGGAATGTGGGATTAATTTCTACATTTTTATAAGTTTTCAAATAATATACAACTGAGGAGACTTTTACCCAAAGAAAAATTTCACTTGTTTATACACAAAGAGATATGGAGAGTCCAAAATGTATAAAGACTCAATGAGAAGTCTAAAAAAAATACTGCATTGAAATAGTATTCAACTGACACAAAAAAATATTGCACAAATAACTGACTATGAAGCCAAAATTTGCAGGGCACAGAAAATACAGAATGTTCATGAACGGTACTATTTTGTAAATGTATATACCAACAAAACTGGGTATATTACTGAAATGAGAATATGAAATATATAACTGCATTTATTGTATTTTTGTGAAATATAGATATCATATCCTAGAAAAAAATAGCAAAATATACAAAAAGGAATAAATAAACAAACAAACAAACAAACAAACTCCATTTAACTCCTAACACTTGAGGAAAATAATATCATTCACATTCACATTTTGGAAGAAAAGAAAGGCAGAGACTGCAGAGACCACAGACAGATAAAAAATGGCAATTGCTAAGTTATGGTTTAAACTAACCTAAAGGTATGTTTTCTTTGATCAATCTCTCTACACAGTTTGGAAAAAACCTTTCAAAACATGGACATATTTTCCTGGAAATGGAAATGAAATCTACGGTTATGAATATGAATATACGGGAATGAATATTTCCTTGGTTCTAAGTAGAACCTCTGGAATTATTCTAGGATCACTATTATCTATTACTAGAAATGCCAAACTTCATAACACTTTCTAGCCTTGGCCATAGAGATCTTTTTATTATTTATCTGTCATACATTTTTGTTGAGGAAAAATCTTGAATTGTCACCTCTAAGCAACCATTTCCCATTTGCTCTAGCAAAACAATATTACTGTCAAAAGAAGAGAAGCATAAAACATGCCTGCATGCCAAAACAATTTTATTTCATTTCTACATTCTGAGAACAAAATGATAGCCTCTTTCCTGCTCTTCTTGTTCCTTCTGTTCCTTTGTCAGGGAAACAGGGAAAAGGAAGGATCTGATGTATTTGTTTCAAAACACATGGTGGGAAAAATTGAAGAAGCTTTGAGGGAGTAGATGTGAAGGAAACTGGTAGATGTTGATGTGCTTGCTACAATATAAAACTTACATATGTTAAAACAAAGCTGGTACATCAAGCCTTATTTTCATCTATGAACATAACCCAGCCTTGTTCCTGAAGAAGTAAAGACTGATTCAATATCTTTGTGACTCGTTAAAGCATCGTAACCATAGTTTTAATAGTAGGAGCTCATCTCTGTTAAACAAACAAACAAACAAACAAAAATTCTTTATATTAAGTAATTGTAAAGACATTGAAGGAATTCTCGATTTCTTCTGATGAGTTTGAAATAAGAAAATGTCCACATTTTTCTTCAGGACTAAAACGTTCTAGTTGCCAATGGAATTCTCTCTGAGGGGGATTTTACTGCACACCTGAGTTTGACCCTACACCATATTAGAGAAATATTGTAATGATTTTCTGTGTGTTCAATGGGATAACTTATCAAATGAACAACAGCTCATAGGTCATGATGTCTAAAGCTGAATATGAGCTGTTTCATGATAGTTTTCTCTACACTGACAAACTTCTAAAGATTTCCGAAAACTGCTCATAGTAGAGACAAGATATATGGATGTAGTCCGGGCAGTTCTGCTTAAGTAGTGACCTACACTAGTGATATTCAATGTTACTATAGCACTCCAGCTTTTTAAAATTGAAACTTTCTGCTTACATACACACTTCCCATCGGTGCAAACTATACATATTTTTATTTTCTGTCCACAAAAGTTAGTGTTTATATTTATATCATTCATACAAAACAGATAATAGTGAAATGGTCTAAAGCATATATAGAAGAGTGTAGGTGCTGGATCCCCCAAGCAACATGAAAGGTGAATCTTTCAAAACAGGAAGAAACTAGCAACTTGAGCAGCATCACAAAGCCAAAAAGATCCTCAAATCTTTTCTTTTCATAGGACATTTGTCTTCCACTACACAGACAGGAACTTATGAAGTGTAAAGTATAACCTCTGCACCAGTATCTTCTCTTCACATATAGCATCCAGTGAGTTCACACATTTCATACTGCTCACATTACATTATTTGTCTCAATTTTTGTTTTCCCTTTTGGGTTAAGTTCAGTTGGGTTCAGTTTTTCTTAAGCATTTTTCTTTAAGTCCAGTGTCACTACATGAAATCAGAGAACAGCATTTTTGAAACTCAACAGTAATCCTTTCTCCCTTGAGGATTCAAAATTCCTACTAATGGAAGTAGACTAATTTCTGAAGGAATATTTTGAACTCTTTAACAAGAGGAAAGGATGAGCTGATACTCTACCTTTCATAATTTTCATCTAAAAGTTAAAAATACAAATCACTTCAAAAAGACAGGATGTGAGAAAAGTACTGTAGAAAAAAGGTACTTAAAAGATTATTTCTAAATGACTATGCAAATTAATAATAACAAAAAGCCATCTATTTCTCGCAGCGCACACACATTTTCTTTCCAAAGACTAGGTTAGCCAAGTCAAATATAGATATAAACATATATAATGGAATATTCAACAAAAAAGCAGACAACCCCACACCTTTCTGAATATCTAAGAATGTAAAGTCCCAGGTAAGTGCAAAAAACAAAAAATGTGAGTGTTGCAAAGGAGTAATATTGGGATGCATAGACCATCTGAAGAATAACCTGTTTGCTCCTACTTACAAGGTTTTATGATGTCACACATTAAAATTGTCTGCTTCTCTTTTTTGATTTTTTGTTTCACACATATAAAGAATATTTGAAAAAAAGGACATCACAGACTCACATGTGCCAAAAAGACCAGATGTTTTGGAAAAAAAAAAAAAAAAAAAAGAAAAGGCTAAAATTGTTGGAAAAGCTCAGACCTATGTGAATAAGAAGAAAGATAATGATCTTTTTAATTTTCATCCTTTCTGCATGACTGACAAATCTAGCATAGGTCAATGAAGAGCTAAAATGAATCGTTGTTTATTGGCCTATATAATGTAAGGCTATGAGTCTTATTGCCAGATACTTTTATTATCTAATCCACACACACAATGGCACAATTGTCCCAGCCATGTCTTATCTGTAAACAGCCCTATGTGGTACAGTGAGGTATGTCTGGAGCTGATCAGCAGTTCTCATCTGTTGTTTCCTTGTACAAAAGGTGCTACTTTTGTCTGGAGAGAACTTCTTCTCCAAAGTAAGAGCTAAGTAACAGTAGTCCTATCTCTTCTCATTTCCAATCACCTGTTTCTGCCCTAGTGCTTACTAGAGTTCGTGTTGCTCCATGACTATAACTCACACTCGCTCAGTTAATGATGGCTCTTATTTCTACATCAAATGCTGATGTTTGAATAGCAACTGCAATAACTCATTTCAGTTCCATGAAAAATATATCAATCATGCATCTAATTGTAGCCTATATTTAGATATATTTTACTATCAATTTATAGAAAGTAAGTTGGTTTCTTTAAATAAATATTTTTTCTTTCTTTTTTGGGCTACTAATTAAATTATTTAGAAAAATGAAACAAAAGTTCTATAGATCATTTTGACATCTCAAGAACTGCTGTGCAAGATAAGATTCTTATGACATTATTTCTTTGTGTTTACTTATTTGGAAACATATTGAATATGCTTTCTAAATTATTTTGATATCAAAATTATCAATGACAAAATTCTTCAGACATACACAAATTCTATACAGCTGATTAAATAGAAGACAAATCAATACTGGGATTTCTCACACTTCTGGTGATGAGATGGTATGTGTGTTTTCGTACTTCATCTTAACTCTGTGGTCAAATCTCAGATGACCCAAAGACTCTGCTCATTTCTGCAAAGCCATAAAAATATGGCTGCCCTGACTTTCCACATTTTTGATAGTCTCCATTTGTTTTCTTGCTCCTTTTCCTGTGGCAATTAAGTTGCCAAGCTCAACAAGTCTGACAAATGTTCTAAACTGCTGCTGCTCCATTTATTCTTCTGAAGTCCATTCCCAACTGGCTGAGATGATAGTGTAGAAAAAAATACTGTTTTACTTTTTTTCAAAACTGAGGAGTTTTATGAACATTGAAAATTTAGAGAATGCACAGAGACAAGAAGCTTCAGCTGACCTAAATGTCAGCCATGCTACAGATTCAAGGGCTGAAAGCCCTCTGAAACTACATTCCCAACTGTTGCAATGCATTTGGAATATTAAGTATAAAATACTTAACCAACATATTGACAGCTTCAGTACCCGTTATTGTGCACTAATTGCTAGAACAGTGTATATAAAGTAACACATTTTAATATTGTTTGAAAATTCTCACAAACACTATTCACACAAATTCATGCAATTGCATCCCTTTAAAAATCTAGCTGAAAAAAATGTTTACACATTTCTCTTCTTCCCTTTTTAACTCGCCAACAGCTTCTTTTTTGTTCTCATGGAGTCTGTTCTCATACTAATAAAAGTAAATACAATGCTCAGTAGTAAACCTTGAATACTGCCTTTTAAATTTAGCAAATCAATGACCTGTAAATGGGTGAGCTGATCCTGCCAGTCTGTACCTTTAATGAATCTTTATTCATGCTCTAAATAAACACATCACATATTCTACTACATTGATTCTGCAATGCATATTTTTACTATTTGAGGGCTTTTTTCATATATTTACTTCGACTAATTCATTACTGGATTATTTTGACTGCATATTTAGTGAGAACATATTGCCACACATCACAGGAAACCTGAGAGAAGTGTATTTGTAGAATGAAAGCCTGTTCTACCCTGTTTGCTATACAAAATATATCTATACACATACAAAATTCTTGAAATGCAGAGATGTGCGAACTTTGTATGTTTTAAAAGGTTTTTGCATTGTAGTAGTAATAATTGCCTTTGAACCTAACCATTATGGGTCAAAAATTATTCAAGTACTCTAATCTAGACAGCTTTAAAAGCTTGTGGAAGTTTGTTTCTGTAGTTATTTATTTTTGATTCAAGTTCTGATGATCTACACACATTTCCATTATAAATAAATAACATCTTACATCTTTAATTGGAAAAATCAGAAATTCAGAGTAATGTGTGCATCCCAGTCCACCAACTGAAGTAATCAACAGCTATGCTCTAGTTTCCAGAAGAAAAAGTGCTTATCTGTTGCTAAGTTACCCTGAATACCCATTGAATTACACGTGAAAGCTATGTTAATTCCAAATGCAGTCATTAGGAGTAACAGTATTACAAAGAACACTGAATAGATTTGAAATAATAGAAACCTAAATTAAAGAACTGTAATCACCTTTTGCTACACTTTATCTCAGATTTTCCAGATTTTCTTTTTTCCAGAAAGCTTAGCTGCCATATGGGGAAAAGGGAGGAAAAAAAAACTTTTGTTGTTGTTGTTTTTTGTTTTGTTCTGTTTTTGTACAAATCAGATCTCTGCTTCTGTGGTATAGAGAGCAGCAAGAATTTGAAAGGAGAAATCAGGGAATGAACTCAAATCATTTCAGCTGGACTACGATGACTACATTTACATACAAAACAGCTTTTTTATGCATGTTTTTAAAACATGCTCTATTTGTCACTGTTTCTTCTACTGCTGCTGAAAAATATATACATATATATATATATACTTTGAATTGAGCCCAGGTAAGTTTTAAAGAAGTACACCTCTTACCAAGGCAGGGAAAATAATTATTAACTGATGTATTTCTGACACCCTTGTTCTCTGACTCTGGTTTGGGACAACACTTCTGCCCCACACCAGAATTGAATCTGCTACCACTACTTTCTGCTTTAGGTGAAGTATTGTATTTTTCTGGGTCACATCTTCAGTTTTCTTGGAAAAGCATAAAATGAGAAATCTAAACAATTCTACAATGAGTTTACATGCCATGGTAGTAGAGGCTATACTCAGTGATCAGGACGATCATATTCAGGCCTTTACCTCATGCTTTGGTGGTAAACTTAACCTTTTGTATCAGGTGATCTCTAGATTGTTTATGCAATACATACAGAATTAATATTTATGTTACCAGAGGATTTTGCTCTCGCTATGATGCTTCTGTAAATAAGACATTGGCACCACAGACTTTGGCAGAAATTGTTAATTTGGAAAAAGCTTTGAAAACGCCTGATTTGCAGGCTGCCTACCTGTACCTGCTTACATTGCCCACAGGAAGGGGAAATACTCCTGAGGCTGAGGAAAGGCCACAGAATATTTATAAAGAAGGCTTCCAAAACATACATTCTTCAAAGCTTAGCTTAGCATACTCACACTGAGAGCAAGAAATAGAAGGACTTCTAATGGTCTTCTCGGAAAAGACTGGGGTCAATTATCAAGATGTGGATAAGGCATGCCCTCTTTAAGCACAAAAGTATTAGATGACATTTCTAATGCTCTACTTAATAACTAAATAAATGCCTATCCTGTTCTTTCTTCCTCTTGTGTTCAGTTCTAGTGAAGCTGAAGTGGATAGCAATTTATCTGTGCTCACCGGCAGAGCAGACCTGCCTGTAATGATTCTGCCTGTGATGGCAGTAGCAGAGCTGTAGTCCTTACTGGGTCTGCCTTGTGTTTGCAGATATTGCAGACTATAGTCTCTACCCCATAATCTATACTTAGCTGCATGAATAGGAGTGGTGTTGCAGGCTTAAGCAAACGATAGAAGAACTCAGTCACTAATCCTTTCTAATCTGCCATGTTGCACTAGTATAGTTACTCTGCAAGGTTGTCACTATCCACTTAAACTTTGCTAAAGCTGTTATAGCAGCCTCTCCCTCCAAAATTTTCAGTCTTTTGTTTCTCATTCTATCTATCACCCAGCTCCAATCTATTGTGTCATGATTTGCAACTCTTGGCTTTTAAGGGCTTTCAAAGGAAAAACACTGATTAGGCCCTGGCTCTCTCATAGTCCCTGGTTGTGCTTCAGCACTTTTCAAACAAAGGCTAAGGCTTTATGCTGGCACATGATATCCAGCTGGTCCATTCAGCTGTTCATAGCACAGGCTGCAGATGTCAGATGTGTAAATCCAAAAACTTGCAGATTTTGCCAGATGTACGCCAAAGTGTGTTGTAGTCCATGACCCAAAATGCATACGTCAGGTCTGTGGAAATTGTCATAGTATGACTCACTGCTGTGCTGACAAACATACTGCTTTGTTCAGATATTTAAAAGCATGACTCTAACAAGGTATCACCAAATAACATTTTCTTCTGTACTCAAGTGGGATAGCTGCCAGTTCTAGCACGCCTCTATGAAGTGTGACATCAACAGCCATGGGTCCTTTGCAATCTTGCCTACGCTACTTTTCTCAAATGAAACATTTTTTCTGACTGTTTAATCCATTTGCCTTTCCATATCGAGACAATGAAATATGTCTCTTATCCATTTTTTAATGTAGTAAAATATATTCATAAATATATTTCAAGCTGATTCTATTGAAAATGTTAACAGACATAGTCTTTTTCTAGTTAGCTCCATTTTTTCAATGGAGCTAACTAGTTTTAGTTAGCTCCATGATTCTCTAAGAGGTTGTCTTGGGATGGTCTATCCTGAAGTTATTTTCACCTTTGAAAGTTAAAAAATTGTTGTGTTTTTCCTCTAATTATATTTTGATATTGGCAGAGATTGATAAGTGTTGTGGTATTATGCATGTATATGTTCCATTCATTCTGCACCTTGCCCTTCTGCAACAGTGCAAGTGGATATTTATCTTCCATTCTTATCATGCAGCTTGAAGGTTCAGCTGTGCTCCTATAGATTGGCTAGCCAATTTTAGTCAAACTTTATGAAGTGTGACATTGGTGACACTTACCAGGAGTACCAAAATATGTCTTTTTAAGCTGCTGCATACATTGACATCTCTTGAGCTCTTCCTAAAACGATGCTTCCCTCACAGATGCATATGAAATGTCTGTTAATACTTTGGTCACTTTTAAAACCTGTTTTCACTGAACAGGTTTCACATTTAAAATTGAATTTTGTTTGAGGGGCAATGGTGGATTTGGAACAGATCATTATACTGAAATGACTTGTTATTTCTTGTTTTCCCTCCACTCTTCAAGCACCCGTCTTTCTACTTCTCAGAGATGTTTGTTGACTTTTTATTAAACTCAGGCTTGATTTTAACTGGTCATCATAGCAAACAAATCTTCCATGTCTTCTGGATGGTGTAAAGACAACTAAATACCTCATTGCCTTTTTTTTTTTTTTTTTTTTTTTTTTTTTTAATTAGGTCTGATGCTTCCTTTTCCTTAGTAATGATCAAAGCAATTCATATGTGCTACTCAGATTTGTATTTTGTTATGATTTTGTTTTAGGTGACATTTCCTGCATTTGCAAGTACTCTGATTAAGCTTTTGTCATGCCTTTTTTTTTCTGCTGCAATATACTAAATGCCTTAAAAGTGACTTTGACTTCCATCAACCTTTTTAGGATGTCATTCTTCTGCAGTCTCTCTTGTGCATTTGAATACTGCCTGCTGAATACTCTTTGGAAGTACTCTCTTTAAGTAGGTAAGTGGTTAACTTGCTGCCTTCCTCCTCCTGTCTTTGTAATCGGGTCTCAGTTTGGGTCTAATTATCTTGTGCTTCGGGGAGTGGTGTTGCAATCTAACAGAGAAGGGCTGTCTAGTTTTCTCGGGATTGCATTGCTTCAAAGGTCTTCCCCATTTGCCACCTACCTGTGCCCAGCAGACATCAAATGCCTTCCATTTTCCTAGCAATAAATACTCATTTAATACTGGAAGTCCAAGTCCTCTTTGACTCTTGCTTTTTCTGACAATTCACTTATAATGGGCAATACTAGCACAGGATGTGTAGAAGGTTTGATTTGTCATTCTTCTGGTAGTTATCCTCTACAATGTAAATGTTTGTGGAATCATTGTTTCATTTCCATTTACTTATTTCTGTGGATAGACTGTATAGCTTTCTTAGTCTACTAAATTTCATTTCATTTTCATTGTTGTTTTCACTAGACACTTATTATATAGACATCTAGATACTGACATTTTCCTTGAAAATACCACTTTTACCTTCACTCTATATGTATTGAATACTCAATGAACGTACAAAATCATGTATATACAATTGCCAACAGTGAGGCATGAGCTCTCTCTTTTTTTTTCTTCATTTTTTTTCTCTGCATTCTCTTTCAGGGATGCAGCCTTGTCATTTTGTGAGTTTTCATATAATTTCATCATTATATTTTCTTTAGTGTATCTTGCTACCAAAAGGAACAACTCACTGCTGCTAACTTGCTCTTCTGCAGTGACATTGTAACACACACCTTGTGCTATTCTGCTAATGTATGCATCATACTTCCACAAAGACCTTTGTGCTGATCATGATCATTTTTACTAGCTTTGTACTTTCTCAGTCTATATAACTAAGCTAATAGCTACTGCAATCCTTTGTATCAGAGTCTTTTCCTGTATTCTTTCACGAAATGATAATGAATAACTTTTTATACTGCACTCCTCACTTTCTTGTATCTTCTGTGCTGTTTTGATCATACCACCTCCTGCATGTCGTGACTGGTGTTATATAGAGTCATCTTATCTGTTCTTAAGATGTCTTATGTATACTTCTATTTTATTTTGGACACAAATTTTTAGTAATAATAGTAATTTTTCTTCAACATCTTTTGAGTTGAGTCTCATTAAGATTCTATCCTTCATTACTTCCTGCCAATTTGTGAAGTCTGTGTAGCAAAGTTACCCCTTATTAAATTCACAAAAGGTTCTGGTTGCCTGCATAGAAAACTTTTTCTTTTACTATTGAAAGTATTTCTGCTGTAAGACTCATGTAATTGGCTATTTATTATTAGAAAATATGAGGTTCTTCGAGTAATCAAAAATCTAGGTGGATTTCCAAATCTGGTGGAGTGAGTTTAGCTTCATGCTTCATATTTCCATGTTTCCTGACTTTTTTTTTTTCAATGTGATCATGGAAATAATGATCTGCACCAAACAAGGAAAATTGCATATTTCTTTTCTTTAAGTAAGTTATTCAAAAAGGGTCAAGTTACTTGTTAACAATACAGAAATACCTCATTTGAAAGGCTCTGCATCAGAAGTAGCATTACATTTTGTTGTTGAAACATTATTTGATTAGGGATTACCTATGGCAACTGGCTTTATTCAAAGAAGGCCAGGCTTGAATGGTCAAGATGTTTCTCAAGATAAGCAAATATAAAAAAGTAGATAGATGGAGGGAAAAGAAATAAGTGAAGGAAAACAATGCCAAAAGTATTTAAGATAAGGAAGACAAATAAGGAATATATTAGAACTAAAGAAGAAAACTATTCATATGCCCTGGGCATACTTAGAGCCAAAAATGTTCAAAAAATAAATAAATAAAAGAGAAACTATATAATTCAGTATCATTTACAAGGTAGAGAAGGCTACAATAAAAGTTTAGATTCCACTGTTGCATTTTCCTGCCATTACAATGCCATTCTCTTTCTACTTTGTTCTATTTTTAAGCACCTAAGGGAAAAGGCCAATTTAGCATTACCTACAGGACTGTGCTGTGTTCAATTATTTGTTGCCAAGTGATTTTACATACATGATAAAGCAGGTTGAAAGTACTAAACTCTGCCCTCTGCTTATCTCCCAAATTGTCTGTGTAAATCCAGTCAAATATTTTGCGATAAGGAAAAATTAAGTGGCCTTAGTAGATTTTTTTTTATTATTATTGCTGAGTCAAATTCAAAGGAATTGGATCTTCCCTGCATGTCTTTGAACATGCTTTACCCAATAGAGGTTATAACTTCCATTATGATAAGGGATTATTTTTAAAGACTTCTAGAAAAAAAAACATAATAAAACTTCATAATATGGGGAAAATATTGCAGATGTAATCTGGAAATGAAATCTAAGAGCAGCTAGGGGAACCTTTTTTCACCATTAGCTTCTGACAATGGCAATAAGGTATCAGGCAGATATAATAACACATGACAGTTCAGCACATTTCAGGTTTAATCCAGGACTATAAAATTAAAAACTTACTTTTATAATATCAGTACTCTGCTACTATCATTTATTTCAGCAACTTGAAAGAAAGTTTGCTTCCTTACCCAGACAAAATAATTGGCAATTATCTGGATGGAATATCATGTTGCATTCATGATCTTTGTTTATTCGTTATTCTTCAGATTTCACTACTGTGATTAAATTTTAATATACAGATGTCTGAACAAGTCTGAAGACCACTCTCTATTTGGCAGCTGACAAACGTCTAAGTGCTTCACACTAGCGCATTTACTGAGTCCATTTGCTGTCCACTGTCCTGTAAGAAATATGTGTCCAGTTCACAAAGCTGGGCATTTCAGGAACTAGTGTACCAATAAATAAATAAAAAGTCATGCATTTGCACAAAAACACCCCACTCCAAACACCCCCCTGGGTTTGGAGAGTTGCATATAACCTCACTATAATAACTGAATTTCAAAACTTTACAGTTATAAATCCTGTTTATGTTTTCTCTTTAGGACACTGACTCATTCCATTTCCTCTTCTTGATTGTAGTGATTGTGTTGGGGTGAGAGTCAGAGCACAAGCAAGAGACTGCCCAATAAAATATCATCCTTCTTCTGTCATTCTTACTGTCATACTCATACCTGGGATTAGTGCTTTGGCTTTGACCTACAGTATAAATAGCAACTTCATTCTTTTTTTAAGGACATAGTTTCAATTACTTTTCCCAGGTGTTATTAGAGAGATTTCCATCACTTCTCAGGAAGGAAGAGGCATGAAAAAGAAAGAACCTATAGAGTTACTAAATTGAAACTGTACATTACTAAGCAAAGAAACACAAGGCATTGCATTTATTAGTAGACAATGAACCTTTGAGAGGAATGATTTGTGGAAATGACATCTCAAAGCATACTCTACATTCGTGACCTTATCCAAATTTCAGCACTAGAAGCCATTTGAGGGAATGATTCAAACCTCATTTCAGATGCATTAAGTTTTAAATTAGCTATGTGGGTGAACAATCATCATTCTTTTACCTGTTGCATGGGATTAGCACCACTTTTATTTCAAGATTAAGGTTTAATAACTGTAATTTGAGTGTGCTTTTAATGCCATCAAAATATGGTATTTGTTTTTACTCCCCAAAGCCAATTGCTTTTATTTTTCAATTAGCTAGCTGCAGCAAAAAATACATCCATATGGATTCAGAGTAAGAAGTATTGGCCAAACCATAAGCCTCTAGTCTTGCTCAAATGTTTTCACACATGTTTGTGTTGAATAGGACCTGCTGCTGTTTGTCATAAAAAACCTGAGGATGACAGGTTTTTTTTTTTTTTTTTTCTGAAGTACATTTCCATTTCTTCTTGTTTTTTGTGCCTCTGGCATAGGTTTAGTGCATGATGAATACAGTAAAGTATAAAAAAAAATGAGTAAAAGAGGAAGAGTGAAGAAAAATGAAAATGAAAATAGAAATGTGGAGGAACCTAGAGAAAACAAAGATAAGACTGTAACTGAAAAAAAGAAAGAAAGAAAGAAAGAAAGAAAGAAAGAAAGAAAGAAAGAAAGAAAGAAAGAAAGAAAGAAAGAGAGAAA
>JAWLRI010000996.1:54045-124421 GCA_034781795.1 Crypturellus tataupa
GAAGGGAAGGGAAGCGAGGAGAGGAGAGGAGAGGAGAGGAGAGGAGAGGAGAGGAGAGGGGATGAGTGTTTTTGTCAACAGCAGCCACCAAGCAATCACAGGTTCTCCCTAGAAACTGCAAATAAATAAATAAAGTTAATGTCCAGGGTACACTATTCTAGGCATGCAAGTGACTCTTAGATTTTGTATGAACATCTACCTCAGCATTTATATGCTTAGTATTTGAAAAGCAAATTATACTGTATTCATTAAGTGGGATTAACTACCTGTCACTGTTTTTGACAGGCTGGTCAGAGGGATTAGAAGTGTTTATGACATCAGTCTCCAAAACGTATCCTTTTATGTTTCATTTCCACACAACCATAAGATTAAATCTCCAAATAGGGAAGGGTTTTGGACAAAAGAGAAAGTGTTTCTATCTATTTTTTTTAAGTACTATGAAAAGGGTTTCCAGTTTTTCAGCAGTAAAAAGAAGTTACTCCACTGCACGATGTAGTTACTCTGTCTACACTATTAAAACAGCAAACTTGGACAATGGTTCAAAAAAAAAAACCTGTATATTAAAAAATATTATTTTTCTCATAGCTTCTTTTATCAGTATATTGGAATTTCAGAAAATAATATACTACAGCCACAGTTTGAGATAGATCTTTCTGATATATACCTAAATTGGATCTAAATCCATGACTGGGGGAGGTCAAATGATCTCTCTAGAGGATGTGGAAGCTGCTGAAACTACTTATTATTATTTCTTATGGGGCTGCCTTCAAGATAGTTTGGTCTCAACTTTTGTGCTCACGTTTTAGCTTTTTACGTGTTCAAAAAAAAGGCAAGAAAGAAAGAATCATTCTTAATCAGAGTCACTCTGCCTGCTTTTCCCATAAGACAGAAACTATTTTTTTCTTTTTTTTTTTCTTTTCTCTTTTGGCTTGCAAGATAGATTTGTGTTTGATAAGAAAACATTCCTTGACTGTAGCTGTGCTGAAAGGTAAAGAATAAATAACTCCGTTAGCTGTGGTAGTCTGGAAGTTGCCAAAACTTGTTCAGGTTTTGGACACCAGAGGAAACAGTGCAGTGTGGTCATCTGATTATGGACATGAAAGCCTATACAGTACATAAGAAATGACAGCTGTGATCTAAGGATTATCCCATTTTTAATATTTGTGCCCATTTCACTGGTCTGAAAATAAATGAAAATATATGTATCAAAATGTCCAATAGGGCAGTTCAGATGAGAATAATGGTTGAGATCTGTCTCCTTTATGAAACATTCAGCTGAAGTCATCTAGGTCTTTTTTTCAGTCTAACTCTTCAGTCTATAATTCTTTTGACAAGAATTTAGTAGATCAGGTCAAAGGTGGGCCAGGTTATGCAAATATTTACCTAATTCTTATGTGCCTTTTTTTTTTGGTATATATTTGTTTTGCTTTCTATGTGTGTTGATTTGTACTCTATCAGCTGTAACAACCCGTTTTGAGAAAACATTTATGGGGACTTTACAAACTAGAAGCCTGCTGTTCAGTTCAACTTCACACTATTTTCTTGGCCAGCACTTTGATTAAAGAATATGGTGTTGCCCAGAACACAGTTTGCCTTGTATTTCTTTTAGCATTTCTGAAAACATTCAGGGCTGTAAATGGGAGCGACACAAAAGCAGGTAGGCTGAAAACAATAAACATCAGAAAAAATGTGAAATCTCAGACAACTTTCAGGCACAGCATAAATCCAATTACAATTAAAGGTACTGCTTTTTTACTGCTTTTACGTTATAAATTTTAATGGGTTGAGACTCTCTTTTGTTATGTGTTTGTAAAACACTTAGCACAAGATGGACACTGCTCAAGACACTACCAATTTGTTTTATAGTCTAGTCTCTCGGGACACTATTTTCTGGCAGTTTCTTGTAGATATCTGTTTGACATAACTAAGGGGATTCAGGAATACAACATTACTGCACTGGACCTTCCATTTTGTATGTAATCGAGGTAAACTAATCTTTTGAGATAGTTCAGATAGACAAGTCTTATAATTTTCTTTGTAATTTGTGAGAAATTACTGAACATAGTTGTGGGAAAGAAAAGTCTATTTTCCACAGGTAAAAGTCTATCAGCTGAATGGCCATATACCTACATTATCCTTACATACAGAAAAATAAAATCTGTATGACAATTTAACTTTCTTCACTTTGCAAATTATCTGGGCACAGTTTTTTAATTTTACAAATATATTTTTGTATTTGCAGATATTTGCCAAATAGCTTGTGTAAATGAATCTAACTTATGCTTCCTTCAAGAGTTCATCATTGAAAATATTTATTATTCACACTATAAGATTTATCCTCTAAATTACTTGGCATTATTTATATTTCCTGAATAGGTGACTTATAAATAGCTTTATAAACATAATGAATCATATTTTCCACTATTAGATTAACTGTGAACAGTTCCAGTTTTTCAAATCTATCATCCAAATAATAAGAACAATCTATGAATTGGACTGCTGATTCCAACAATTCCAGTAGGCTTAAGGATGACTTTGTTGATTTTTTATTTAGAATTGTTGAAAATAAGCATTCATGTATTGCAGTATAGGTAATTTACTGAATGGGAGAAATTACAAACAAAATAGTTTGAGACATTATAGGTTTTACTCTTTTAGAGCTAGTAATGGAGTTCTTTTACTGAGATATGTAAAAACAATATAGGAAAGAAAAATCGGGTAATTTAAATCAGTCCAAAATTTTCAATGTTGTTGCTGTGCTCACAAGTGAAGACATATTTCTCATCTCATTTTACTTTCAGCTTCCTTTAAAAAGCGTGAGACATTTGAAAACTGAAGAGAAGAAAAGGGGAGAAAGGGGCAAAAAAGAATAATTTTAGAGGGAGGGAGTAAAAATCACATAACAATAAAACCTCCAAATTACAGCTTTACTTTCAGTGCTGTCTAACCCCAGAGTGGTAAAAGGCAGTGCACAAAACAGCAGGATGCAATCCAAAAGGCACTGGTCCTGGGGATAGCAGTGTCCCTGAAACAATGAAAGGAGGTGGCACAGTTGTAGCATTTCCTTCAGACTTGCATTTTACAGAGTTATTTAGAGCAACAGTGGCATCTGGGTCCTCCAGCTCAACTGCACACCACAGTAGGGGTTGAATAAAAAAAAAAAGAAATGTGAAGCAATGTGCTTGTTTGGAGCCCCACATCTGCCTGGCACTCAAATTCCATTAAAAATGCCAAGAACGTATTTCTGTGGTTTTTGTTTGTTTATTTGTTTGTTTTTTAATAATAATAACAAATAAGTTTTCAATTAATTCTTTATGTGAGATAACAGAACAAGACAATGAAATAACAGGGAAGAAAATGCAACCAGTCTGTTGCAGGGATGTTTGTTATTGAGATCACCTTGGGCTCAAGGGAAGCCAGCAGCAAGAGCAGCCTGCTCTGCAAAGAAGGGCAGCTAGGAGCCAGCAGCTGGACACACAGAGCAATGCTCTCTCTGACAAGCCGTGCAGTTCCACAGTACCCAAACAAAGGAGAATAAAGTCAATTCAGTGGTAGAAACCCAGGTCCCCAACAGTCTAGTGACAGCAACATTTATCTATAGTGATGACTTAGGTCTAAGGTGAAAATTAAAAGTTTTGCAAAGGAAGGTCAGAATCAGCAAGGCACAAGCCAGACACAACCTACCTACAACATGTGGCACACCAAGGCACAAAGCTTTGTTGCAGTGTCCAAGCCAACAAGCACGGCACAGGAAAGACACATGGGCAGAGCCCCCATATGAGCTTCTCCCAGCTCTTTCACGCAGCTTAGTTGTGTCACAGAAGTCTGATCCAAGGTTAAATTGCTGGGCCTTATCAGATCTGACCTTCAACGCTGAGGATTACAGACTGTTCAGTACAATTAGAGACTGTTTTGCACTTGGGGTTCTGAGAAGCACTACCATTAGGGCTTTTTATTACACCTTGTTAGATATTCTACAACTTATTTTTTTGAAATCAGTACAAATACTGAGTGCTTCAGGATATTTAAATATTCGACATCATTGGTGGAGTGCCTGCTACTGTTACTGTGATTTGGGAGCTGTTGAGGAAGGCTGATGGTTTGTTTTTTGCCCACTTTCCTCAGCCTCAGTAAAGAAAGTGAACTATGTCAGGAGTACTAAGAAGTTAAAGGTCTGAGAAAAAGAGATGCTGAAAAACAGCAACCAGGCAAGAAATAAAAAATAACAGACAAATATCTTCTATTGGTCAAAATCATAAAAAAAAAAAATCTAAATATTGGCAGAACCTGAGATGAGAGATGGGGAAATTATTGTTATCCTTAAAATCTTTGTATTCCCCAAGACATTGGAGATAACAATTTTTCCCTAAATATGGAAATCTTTGGAAAAGACATTTCTTATGATGGTCAAATACCTTGCCATGATTCTCTGTCACTGAGGACTGTAATAAGTTTCCACCTCAGAACAGATTTGCAAGCAGTTTTTATTAGACCAATAGTTGTGGCTGGGAAAAAAATGCCAAAAAACATGGATGATCCAATAAAACTATCCGTTCTGTTTGCATCTTTCAATCTTTACTTAACGTCTTTTTTTTTAATCAGAAGCTATGATCATAAAACACATTTGCTAGAAACTAAATATTCTGAATTAAAATTCTCATTTTTGAGGGATATTAAATGTCCCCTAGAAATTTTGATTGTAATCATATTTTATGATCAGGAATCTGAACCAGCCAAAATAGCTTTAAAAGAGTAGCCTCCCAGAAAACAAAACAAAACAAAACATGTCATTAGGCAAAATGTACTCCAGTGAAGACACTATTTGCATATGTTTCTAGTTATCATCAGTCAAAAGCATGAAAAAGTGTATTTAGAGGTCAGGGTGATAGAACAACAATACAAAGGTTACTATATAAGAAGTAATATATAAAACGATTCAATGATTTAAAATGATTCAAAGCGACAAAGCAGAGGCAAATAATTAAAATGATTATTATGGAAAAAAATAGAAAACATTAAAAACCAAACTTAAGGGAATATTTCAGCCCAATCTGTGTCCAGTAGAAGGTCACTATAAATGATTTTGAAATGTTCTTCCTTTTAAAAGGTGTTTGTTTGTTGTTTTGTTTGTTTTTTTTTCCACTTGATATTGTAAATTGATGCCATATTACAGACCACTGTTGATTTTCTGAGGGTCAGGTCCAGCCTGTATCTCGGGTGCCAAGAACTGAGACCTATTTTTCTATTTGAACTAAGCACAATAACTACAATCTTAGATTTTTTTTTTTTATCAACATAGAGTATCTGTTATAAGCAATTGGTATGAAATAAATTTTTAACAAAATTAATTTAAATAAATGATAACAAATGGGAAGCTCTTAAGAGACTTGAAAGACATCTAGAATTATGAGAGGGGAATGATAGCAAGGATAGGACAAAGTATTAACATTAGCAACCACATTTTGAATGCATTCAGGGATAGCACACAGAGTTCAACTAGAGAATTTCACTTAGTGCAGTTGCCAAGGCCAGGAAAGCAAATAGCTCAAATGAGTTTGAGAGGGAAGTTGACATGTCTGAGCAGAGTGGGAATTAAAGGATATAGTTACTAAGCAAGAAAATGGGTGTGAGATAAACTTAAAGGGAATGATTTATTGGGTTACATGTCCTTTTCTCTCTCTGGCAGTGCCTTGTATCCTTGTTTCCTAATCTTTCATAAAAGGAGGATTGAAAAATAGTCATAAAGAAAAGCCCTACAAAGACTGTAATTAAAATATACTGCACAATTGTTTTAATCTGACTGACTTGTGTTTTGATTTGGGGCTTTTACATTAATTAGAGAGACTATAAAGGCTGCTGCAACAATTTCATCAAAGACAGAGGTTTAAAGAACAACCCAAGTCTCAGAGATTCCTTCTTAATGAAAATGTTTTCTACATGTCAATTAAGAAACTTATGGAAAACACGAATAGGAAGAAGGAAAAGTATATAGGTGTGAAAAAAAGAGGAGCATAAAGCTATACTTTGGAGAAATTAGTCTAAACCATATAAACCGCCGAGTAAAGTCTCTCTTAGAATTCCGTCTACCTGAAAAAATACTAAGCATAGGTTCCAAAAGGAGGTTTTGTACATCAGTATATATTTTTTAATTTGCATCCCAATAGAAGCTAATTTGCATGTTATAATTACCTTTCCAACTGTCTTTTAGTAGATAAAAACAGAGCTATTAACAAAACTTCAATGTATTGAAATTTCTAGACTAAATAAATTTTCTTTGTGATATTGTCTAGCAATCTTTTCTGAAAATGGCAAAAAACATAAATATGCTTCATTAAACAAAAAGAAATAGAAATATTTGAGGATTTAAATATTAGTACTTAAAGAATACTTTGAACCAACAATCATTTTAATGATTTGCTTCCAAAAATAAAACTGTAATATTATTTAACAGTTTGATTCATTGAATGTAACGTCCTTACGTTGTTTGGACTGCTATAATCAGAACTATTTAAGTTATGGTTTAGCACTTCCCCACACAATATATTGAAACCTGGAATCTTTTATAAAGGATATGTTGTAGCCATCAGTACTAAAATCAACGTTTTTCCCTCTCCCCTCCCCTTCCTTTCCTTCCCCTCTTCTCTCTTTTCTTTTTGTTTTTATTTTTTTTTTCTCACTGTGGTGAATCATGCTATGGTGGTTTAACATCGCTGCTTACTATCCATGTAACACCAGAGAAGGAAAGTTGACTAGAGCACTTGAAGTGCTGTAGTCACAGACCAGTGTAATTGCTTAAGCTGCCAGCAATGGTAGTTTGTGCTTGTAAGTCAGAACGAAAGAGATGAAACATGCACACAAACTCCCTTTGCAAGTCCTGCTGTAAGAGTTTAACCTCCTGCAAACATATAAGACAGGCAGCAGAGCAATGATAATATCTTGAGTAGCTACAGCTTTTTTTTTAACCTTAGTGAGCGTGAGTGAGAGTATCTAGCTCATTGCCTTGCTGTCTCTTTTTGCTGTTGGAAGTGTGGAGGGAAGTGCACAATGTCTGACGACTGAAGAGCAGAAATGTATTTTAGGTATGGTATAGGTTTGAAAATGGACATTTATACATTCTCTGAGTGATGTACATATTCCTGTGCTACCTAAAAGCTGTAGTCCACACAATCTGATTTTTTGTAAATATTATTTGCTTTAAGAGAAGCTTTGAAATTCATATGCTGGCATGAAAGAGTGAAGTGTATTGCTTGCTTTCAAATCTCAACTACAGAGAAATACTGGGTAAAATCTAAAAAGGAGATTTGCCACAAAGTAAAAGTAAATATACTTTTTGTCAGTGAATGAATTCACCTTCACAGATCTACTTTTTCAAAATTCCTTTAGTTTAAATACAAAACACAAATTTACATGAATATATCCAATATATTTAAATTGCACTTTGTGTAGATGTAGCTCTGATAAATCCATAAGAATATCTCAGTAATTCAGTTCTCAGGGCTTTCAGAATGCTCTTCACATCCTATGAGTACAAATCACTCATCAACATTGGGAACTGGGTGTAATAACAGAGATGGTTCCCACTCAGAAATAAGTAAGCATTCTCCATTAAGTTCCTCTGACTATAAGCAGCATGAAGTGTGGAATAAGAGTGAACTAATTTATTAGCAATTAATACACACGTAAGCAAGAATTTGTGCAAATGTCATTCATAATTTGGGAAATTCTTTCATCTGCTTATTTTTGATGTAATAAACACGAACCTATGACTTTGTCTATGTTCTAGCATAGCTTCAGGAGCCAGCCGGTTCAACATCAAGAATAACTAGATAATTTGGCAACTATTACTTTCTAGATATGGAAGAAAGTAACTGTAGTCATAATGACATAATCCACTTTTATAAGCAGAAGTCCCTCCTAGTTGTGAAAACATTCACATTGCTGAAAAGGTAAGAAGACATCGTAATTCTACGCTGTGCTGACAACTGGCATATTCAGCAAGGCTGGTTTTGTTTGTCTGTTTCTAGTGTCTGCTGTGATTGAATTTTATGTATTTATTTATTTCTCTTGTTTCTTACTTCTTGTCTGCATTACTATAATGCTGATGTACCTGTGTTCTTTTTATAGTCCTGATGTACTAATTTACATTGCAGTTGACATATGGTTATTTCTACTGAGTGTCTGATATTCTTTCCTGTATTGCTGCTAATTTGCATTGTTTTTTGCTTCGGCATGCACTACATTGTCCTGGTACTTTTCTGCTAAGATGACAATATTCTTGGTCCTTTAAATTAATGCATTCTATCATTTATTCATTCCTTCACTCATAGACCCTCTTCTGAGATATTTCTTTTGATACTATTGTGATTTATTACATCCCTGTTTTTCATCTAGCCCATCTTGGTGGAGTGTAGGAAAAAGTTCTTTGGGCCTATTATGTACACTCTTCAAATTCTTGTAGAAGGTATCCCCCTTTCGAAGTCATTTGACTTAACTATTTAACTCTTAATATTTCTTTATGTCAGACTTCCAGTGCCTTAATCATTTTTCACATCTCAAAGTTTTCTCACAGCTGCATGCAGTTTTATTTGCAGTAAAGAGAGATGTTTACCTTATTAGTTTTCTATATTACAGTGGCTGGGTTCATTAGCATTATTTTTTTTCCTATCGTACATATTACTTTGTAACTTCATTCCCACCAGTCTTCTATTTTGGGTTTAAGTCTATTGAAATAATTTCCTCTCCGTTAGCATTTTATATTCAGATTTTTTTTTTACCTCAGCTCTATGAAGTCATCTTTTTCTAGCTGAACTTCCTGTCTGTGACCTTTTCTGATTTATCTCTTTGGCCCTCTTGATGTTTGCAACACTTCACATTAACTAGAACCTGATCATTTTAATTAATGTACTGTTTACTGCTTCATCCTATTCAGTAATAAAAATGATGGTTAAGATATTAAGATTATTCTTGACAAAGGGCAAATGTAATTCAATAGTGAAGTGTAAGATGCTCAGGAAATGGCTACATAGAAGAAAAACATTTTAGCTAATAAACGTGAAGCAAGTAACTTACTGAAGAAATACTATGAGAATGTCTGTTTCTTCTCCTTACATAGAGTGAATAAAATAAATATACAAGACCCATTGACAGTATAAATCAGAGTCAGAGCAGTGCCATACACTATCACCCATCATGTCTCATAAAAATATGAGTTGATGTAAGGAAAGTTGCAGATGTGAAATATTTATAGTTGTTTCTTGGAAGACTTGCGATGGGTTCATGATCATGGAACAAAATATCACACAATTCCTGCAAGCTTGGAGAACCCGCAACTCCACTCTGCATGGTTAGTACTTCTAAATGGTACTCTTGGTCCTTGAGCTAAATCTCAGTCTCCTCCATAGCAGTATCAGAGGATATGTCCTTTTTCTCTTTTATCTCTTTTACAAATGACCCTTATGTCATCTTCATCCAGACTTAAAATACATCAATGTTTCTGTAGTCCAACTTGTTCTGAACAATATTTCCCAGCTTCTATCATGTGGAAGTCTACAGAGTCACTTCTATTCTCTCTCCAGCCTTTCTAAACCAGCCTTTCATATTCGTTTACTAATATACATACAAGTTCTATTGTTTTTTTCTGACAGTGATAATGAATTAGGAAAAACAAACTCTCTGTTTAGTTTTGGTTACACTGTAGTAAGGAAACCACCAAGGAAAGAGAAAAGAGAGGAAAATATGGTACTGTCCCAGATTCTTCTTGGTTTGGGATTTTTTTCAGTCACACATTTTTACCTGATTTGTGGACCTGATTTGTTTACCTCTGTAGACCCCTGAAATATAAATGCTGTCTTCAGGGACAGCAAATTAATAACAAAGAAATCTCATTGAACTGAGGTCAAGTTAAGCTAGGAAAAAATGGAAAGTGTCTCAGCACTTCCTCAGGTACCACGCTTCAACCACTTCCACATACACACCCTATACTAGACCATATACTATTTACATAAATATATATGTATGCATAAACACATGCATACATACATACATACAGATACATACATATATACTAAAATCTTCCCCAATTTTAGGAAGATCCTTTTTTTGTGATCATGAGCCTTTGGGCAAGATACTCAATTGATATAAATTCCTTTAGCTTTAGTTTTGATTTGATGCCTTTAGAAAAGGAGGCAACTCTGGCCAGCAGGTAATGCATGACACTGCTGTATTCCCTGACCGTTGTACACAAAAATGACTAAACTCCAAGAATAGCAGTCTCTGAGATACGGGTATCTGCTGGTTTAAAAAAACAGGTTAGACCGGCAAAATATCTTTTAAATACATACATGCATGGATGTCTTCTGTATGATTTTGATTTCTTTGAAGTTCTATCTCAAAGTTCATGAAGTTCAGTCACACCAATTTTAAATTTTTTTTTTTTTTTTCTTGGGGTAGAAAGAGAGAAAGGGGAAAAAGAAATACTAGAATATAGTTCCCTCCTCGTATACTATAGCACTGAAACAAACACATTTTATAAAATGAAAGCCATTCTAAAGAATTCCCTGGAGGAGATAACAGCCACACAAGGCAGCTATTACTTGTACTCACAATTGCATCAATCTTTGATCTTTATTGTTATGGTATTATTTCTATTCTGGTACTATAAAAATGCTCCTCGTGGATTTTCCTTAAATAATAAATGTACCTACCCTAAAACTGCTTGGAAAAAAAAAAGGAAGTTGATGATCGGTGCTGCAAATAAAAGCTAAGGAGTCCCTTTATTTAATTATTTCATCCAGAAATGACTGTGAGATTGCTATCTTGAGAGAGCATCACAAATTAGGTTTTCACATTTCCTTTTTCTACAATGATCTGTACCATGCAAAATATGCCATATCCTATTCTTTCTACGTTCTTCGTCATGAGGTTGTGAGATCTCATTAAGATTTTAACTGCTTAATAGATTGTGTGAAATATTATTGGTCTTTATTTTTTATTTTATTATTTTGATTTTTTAAACTGTATTTTATGATTTGATACATTGATAATTAATTTACCTGAAACCTAATAGACTTGTAAATTAGGGTAAAATTAGAGCGCAGCAGAAGAGAAAGAGTTTCCTGTTGGAAGTCTGTAAGAAAATAAATATCCAAAAGGTTAATATACTGATTATCAAAATAATGCAGAAGATGATTTTTTTTACTGCCCACATATAAGTCAAACAGATGCAGCAATATTTAAGTCAGTATTCTTTAAAACACATTACATACAAAGAGAAAATGCATATAAAAGCATTTATAACATTTACATAATTTTATCCTTTTATATATTTTTCATATAATTAACAAAGAGCTTGTCATTTTTACAAATATTTTGCATTTGTTATATGTGACTGTTTATTTTATTTATTATTACTTATCTTCATGGATAAATAAATTATATAAAGATGGATTTTTATCTAATCAGTTCCATTTTCCAATTCTTACAGTCTGTTTTGTAGCCAAAAGTGCATAAAAGTATAGAAAGCTAAGAGAAGAAAAGTGAACCCTAACTGAAGCAGAAAGCACGTAACTCCAAATATAGGTCATATAAAATTGCATTGTGTACATTGTACATTATCATGTAGAGGTGCATTTGTGAAAACTAAAGACTAGTTTAACTTTGTTATGATGGCTGATGTATAAAAGAAATAGAGAAGCAATAAAAAAAAATTCTTGAGCCAAGGATCCTGTAGATTTAAAGAACATACAATCTGAGGGAAAGCTTAGAGTAGAGAAAATGTGTATTATGTTTAAGGCTTTTTCATTGTATGAAAAATAATCACATCTTGCCACTTCTCGGTCCATTATTCTGAGATACGTGTAATGCAGAAAAAGTGGTTATGAAGAGAAGATATGAAAAGTCATGTCTTTCTGAATTCTGAAGGGGAATTTTTCATGTTAAAGGTGGCATAAGTAAAAAGTGTGGGTGAAAGAAATTAATACGCATGAGACAAACTTTTTTAACACATTTGGAAACTGAAGCAAAATGATGAACTAAAGTATTCACTCTATCCCTGCATGCATGGACAGCAAGCACAGAGCATTACAAGAATTGTGATTATATCTTGTTTGCAGTCATTTACATAGCTGCTAAGCATACAGTACTGGGCAATCTCTTTCATGTTGCTATATCTCAGAAAATACATTCAGTTTCATAATGAGCAAATATGGACTGAGAGTAAGGTTTTATATTCATTTTCCTTCACTTCACTTTCAATGGAAATACAATAAGACTTGAAAAGAAATGGGACAAATTTAACACTTATTTCTGCTTCAGATTTGAATGACTTTATTTGTTCTCTTTATGAACAACATTGAAGCGTTGAACTCTGATATGTTCTGATACAACAATGGATGGCTCTAAAGAAATATTGTTAATGATACCTAGGTGAATAAATGAGAGGAAATATAACCTTTTATTGTGAAAGTTTCATTTTTCAGGCAACTTTTGATGCTCTCTCAGAGGACATATTTGCTTTGAAAGATCCCAGATAACCTATTTAATATTATAGCTGTCCCTTCCCTAAATGGAACAATATCCATCACTAAAGTCTTCGGTATGTCTGTTTTATCACTGCGTACCTGTTCCTGTAGGAGTTCTTCGTTTATTAGCAAAGATGAGTCTCTGCCAACATCCACAGCAATAATCTGTGGCTAGCTAAGTCTCCAAATGAGGATCCAGCTCTATAAAATTAGTGTGAACCAGTGTGGGATTATGACTGCTTTAATAAAGAAGGGAAGTAATTTCTTGGAAAGTCCAAAGCGCTGCCAAAAGTTTGACAGACAAAGCTGTAGAGTTTGGCCTATTATTTTAAATATAAGTGGAGCACATCCTTTTCCTTTTTCCAAAACTTGTGAGCTCTCTTACTGTACTAAAGTGAATAGATACCTCTTCTCAAGTTGCAGCCTGTTATTAGTTTTGGCTCATAACAGTCTCTTTCTTTGCAGTTCACTTTGATCTGTGTAGCTCAGTCTCATTATCTAGTCATTAAAGTAAATAAACCTGCATTCCTCCCATATTCAGAGTGCAAAACTGCAGGATGTTGCTGCAATATTAGGCATAATGGTACAGAATTATTGCTGTAATATTTCAGTAATGTGCTACAGAGCTGTCAAGGTCAGGACAAACCACATAAGTGAGATATAGAACGAGAAAACATTAGATTCAGAAAGTTCAATCATAAATGTTCTAAGTTTTTTTTTCTTTCTTTCTAAAGGAGTAAAATTGGAAAAAGCTGAAGTGGCTTTTTTTCCTCTTTTGCTTTTTGCGTTAACGCTTTGAGAAGTACACCGTCTCAAAGTATATAGGACAAAATTATTAAACTTTAGCTACCACATTTCTCTCTGTTAAAATAAATTAAACCTTAAATACGTTAGGAAATTTATGACAGAAAATTTCAATTGCTGCATCTCTTCTTTTAAAGCAGAGAAAAAGATCAAATTTTGCACTAGTACTCATTGGTACAACCTGGATCTTAGCTCAACAGTCTGCATAAAAAATTCAAATGTTTTCTATAGTGAATTACAGCTGCAAATGTATATCTCATTAAAACTAGGAGAAAAATTCATCACCTTAAAAAAAGTTATATTTATAGGTCATAAAATGCCTCAAATTGCCATGCTCTACTATGACACCCCCGTTAATCAATTTTAAAATATATGTAAAAGATAGAAAAATACTTAGATAACTTGGTATGGCTACAACCGACAATTAAAAGATAAAGTTATATATGATTACAAACTATGACCCAGAGTCTTTACGGTCTCTTTTTGTCAATTTTTGGCACTTCCTCTGGCCTGTGATCTAAATTGTTTTTTGTTGTTGTTTGTTTGTTGTCTCACAAATGCTACACTATTGACAGACAACTGTGATGTTTCAGTGTTTGTTTTAGAGAGGGATCCATCATTCTGAGCAAGTTCTGCTAAAGGCTGTGTGTCTAACACCATACGCTTTAGAGGCTGGCTTTTCATTTTCCAAAACCTGCCACAGGAACAGCGATGGACAGATGATAGACAACCACAGAAGATAAAGGTTCAGATACTATATGAAGCTCTGTGTGGGGCAGATGTGATCTGCCTTGAAGAGATATCTGAGCCTGTCTCTTTACACCTTGGCAACACTTCTGTGTATCATTTCATGCTAATAAAGTATCATTGAATACAATTGGCAGTACCTACAGAACAGCTAAAGGAGAGTGGGAATAAAAACCTCACTGCTTATATAACTTCATACCTAGTAGCTGGAAAATGCAGTACTTTGAAGCAGTAGGAACCAGCACACTTTTCAAGAAAATAAATAATTAATTAGATAAGTGACATTCAGATTCAGATCAACTGAGTCAGAAAGCATTTTTGTGTATGTGTTTGAGGACATGTGTTTGTGGTTAAATATTGCAAACAAACCAGGACCAATAAACGTCCCATAATCAGATACATAGTATTATTGTGTGTATAAAGTTATATACATGCAAACTAGAGTAATGCACAAATGTACAAAAGTATATAAATGTATAACAAAAAAAGGAACCTGTACAAAAGACAAACATGATTTTCAAACATGCTATAAAAGCATCATTTTGAAAGCTTAATATGTGGCAACTTCAAGACCAGAAGATCAATTTCCAGGGAGACTAAAGGGTTTACCTACAACTCCAAAAATATTTTGGTTTAGAGAAAGAATATAGTGTACAATGAGATGTTAATATTTTCTATTCTAACATTCCATGGCAGAAACTATTTTGGAAAGACTTCTCTGTAATCTCATTTAATTACCAATATGTTTTTTTCTGAGCCTCAAGAGGTCTGAAAAGTGATCGACTTTTAGAAAAATAGCAAACTGCTTCTTCGGGTGGTTTTATTTTTTTTTATTCCCATGTTAGTGCATTTTGCAAGATACTACTAAAATAGCTTCATGCAAAAACAAAAGGCAGCAATCTTTTTCTATTCAAGTAGTGTCACTCACACCTTGAAAAATGAGTAGAATCCTGATAATTGAGTTAAAATTTATAAATTCATGTAATAAAAAACACATGGTAATAACACTACTCAAATTTCCTTGTAGATAGCCATTAAAAATGACAGCATAACATATTTCTTAAATGATACCCAAAAATATGACTTAAACCTTATCATCAGATTCCAAATTATGCCCAGAGAAAGCATTTATACTTTATTATTTTGAGGAAATGGATAATGAAACTGAGAGAATTACATAACACAGATATGCTCTTTTGTGAAACCAAACAGGTTTTTGTTTTATTTTTTCTTGTTCTCTTGATACAAATAGCTATTGCAAAGCACAGTTAAACGTACTATTTTTTTTTAAGGGTTGGGTCTTAAATTTAGATTTTCCATTCAGTCAAATGCAAACTTCACACAATAAAGTGGAGTAGATAGCTGTGCTCACCCAAAAACATCTCAGTGCATGGTGCACCTTCCCATTTTCCTTCCTCATAGGGAAAAGTTGTTATGCTGATGCTGCAAAATCTAAATTGGGGGTCTAATGAGTCCACCTATAGAGAGTGGAGCAAAAGAATCTCCATAGGAGAACACAGCTGATTCAAACTATGAGGATTCTAAAGTTGATGTCCAACATTACATTTGCTGCATTGATCAAAGAATGCACGGAGACAAGAGTTTAGACTGTTTTAGATTTGTATCACCTACTCTGAAACAAGTTTCAAGCTGTACCCAGTAGGATTTAATGGTTGCTATTTTATTCATATATTCACTAGTCTGTGCACATGACCTCCTAATTGCTCCCTCCCCAAAAAGCTCTTATCAGATGGTTGTGGTTCCTCATAGACTGAAGAGAGAATCCCATAAAGTTTGATCCTTACAAAGTATTACACACTGAGTTCAGACTAGAATTATTAAGTTATCATATTAAGCAAAATGATCCAATTTGATATCAATCTATATGAATTAGCCTGAAATTCATCCTCAATTGTTTTGATTTCTGGGGTAATTGCCATAAATCGGCTGACTGTTTACATTTGCTAAATTTTAAAAGCATAATGAGTATTTCCTGGGTGTGAAAAAATTTATTAACACATTGTCTTAGAATTTCAAAACCTTTTCCAGGGTTTAACAAAGTTTTTAATAGGATTAACAAAAATATAACCAATTACTTATCTTTTTTCAAGAGAAGAAAATAAAATATCACAAATTCTTAAATAAGGCAAGAAAGGGAACAAATTTTGCATCTTATGAAGCCTGCTAAAAAGGAAACAGAAGGAAGGAAACTGTTAAGGAAACAGAATTACATTAGTTAATTAATAAAATTAAACTGGATTTCCAATCTTCTCTGTGTATTCTGGTGTATTATTGCTATTACTATTGCATTGATTGTGCCTATTATTTTCCCTGAGAATATATTAAATAAAAGGATATTTTACTAAATGTTTAATAGGTATATATATCTAGGTAGATTAGTATATTATTTATCACCATGGCATAGGAGGCTTCAGAATAGTTTTCATTAATTGGCTTACAACATGCAAATGCACATGCTTATAATACCTATAATGTTCTATCAATGGAATCTTTTAATGATCGTTGTTTGAAATGTATTACAAACACGGTATGACCAGTATGCTCAAAAGGTGTGTGTGTGTGTGTGTGTGTGTATATATGTATATACTTTCTGAATATATATATATATATTTCAAAATGCTCGATATTATAAGATAAAAATATTCTACTTAGGAAAGCATTGTGATAAATGGAAACAGTTTATATCTTTCCTCACAAATTTTATACTATTGTTATGCATAACAGGTCTTCCACCTCTATAGCTCTCATCTATTCTTTCTCTCCATTATTCAAGAACTTTTATACCTCATGCATTTAAGTATGCTTCATCTCATCTCATCTCATTTCATCTCATCTATTCAGGAAGTGTTACATCAAACAGTTTCTGAAAGAACTGAGAAATTACAGAGACTAAATTGTTAACACAATATACAAATTATACATATTCTGTGTTACCTTTGTGCCAAACACAAAACACATTCTTTTTCAATTATTAAGAGTCTATTTGAATGCAATCCTTTTTAAAGGGCAACCCACCAAGCAACAAAACAAAAACTTTGGATACGCTTAGAAATTTGAATATCCCTCACTGAACATTTCCCCTTGATGTACATTTATAACAGTTTAAATCCACATCCACTGGCTCTATTGCAGCCATCCTTGGGCCTCTGTCCTGCACTCTGTCCTTTTTCACTTAGAGACCTCTTGATCTTACAGTAATACCGTACAAGAGTTAAGTTGACAGAAAATAATTCATTGTTTCTATTTTAAGGTTAGAACAAATGAATCTGCAGGGATGGGGTATTTTTTTGTTTTTCTTAGTGCAACTTGAAAGCCTAAAACATGATGCCAATAACTTCTTCTCTAGCACCTTTCTTTACTGCTTTTCATCTTTTAGTTGTTGTTGTAATATGCCTTCACAGTCTCAAGTCACTCTGTCTCTGGGACTAAATAAAGCAGTTTGGAAATGCTTCCTGATCTAAAATGAATCTATGTGATCAGCAGTTGGGATTATTCTAGGATTACAGGCTCAGAATTTTGCATGCTACATATATTTCATGACTCATTTTTTTAGGTACAGGAAACAAGGCCACCAGGAATGCCTAACACATCCATGTAAGATATACTTGAAGACATTCATGGAAGTTATTATACACACCTGTGAGATTCTTACATGTAAAACACTATAAAATCTAAAAATAGTTATAGATGACAAATTTTAGCTACTAAATCGGTAGGATTTACTGTTTTCTAAACACTAAATAATTGGATCTTTTTTTTTCTTAAATTAACAGCATAGCTGAGGGAACTTGACTGGGTTGATATGAGTGATTTGACCAACTCTTCCTCCAAAATCAGAATCTGCTTTAGTACTTGCATATCATTAAAACGATGAAAATATAAGCAACTGAGGAAGCATTTTGCAATCAGGCAGTATTCCAAAATTCAGTATTGACAAATAACAGAATGGTCAGAGCAATAATCCACATGGATAAAGGAATTTCTGTCAATGATCTTGTGCTGGATTCTCCCATTGTCTCTTCCAGGTCTTAGGTACCATCTAGTATAGGGTTAGATGAGTTGAAGAAAAATTTATTCTCCGCACACCAGCAGGGACAAAATGGGAAATTTGTCAGACAAATTAGGGAAGTATCTACTTAACTGGAAACCCACTAAACTAGAGGAATCAAGTACCAAAGACTACTCTGCACAGGTAAGTATATTTGGCTCTAACTATTCAGAGCGCCACACCATACAAATCTAAAAATCAAGCTGCTGTTAGTGACAAAATAAGATAGCTGTGGACAAGAAATGAAAGACAGTAAAGCAGGAGCCAGAGAGATTTAGAAAAAGGTCTGAGTTATCCGTTAGTTTTTTTGTTTGTTTGTTTTTTGTGTTTTGTTTTTAAGAAGACTTGGAGAAAACAAAACAACAGGGGACGAAATCACCATGAAGAGCAGTGGATAGAAGTGAATCTCATAGTGAAGGGAGAGGAACAGCAAGTAGAAATGTTGGATTTGAAGACCAAATCTTTGAAGGATTTTGAGGTTAAATTGGGAGTACTGAATGGCAGTAAAGGCCACATATGCAAGGTAAACTGAATTCTAGAAATCTCTGGTCCTACAAAGAAATGTGTCAGGAAAAGCTGACACCCATCACTCCACATTAGCAGAACTTGTTAAAGGCAGTCTATTGAATTGAACAGAGTAGCACAGGTTGCAGATGAAAATAAAGCTAAAATCAAGAAAAGTCAGTCCACTTAGGTACAATGGTAAAAATAGTTCTTGCTTCTCTAATAGTAATTCTCTTTAAAATAGATCAATTTTCAAATTACACATGGAAAGATGGAAGTGCTTAAAATGTTTATGTATTTATGTAGTTACATTTGGCCTCATGGTTCTGTGTCATAGCCACAAGTTTTATCCAGGTAACTGACGGTTATGATACATTGCGGTATATGAAACTACCAGTAGATCTTCATGCTTAAACAAATGAAATCTGATTATAGTATTTTTGTGATATTGCCTCTTGAAATTCACTTTTGTCAGAATTAGAATTAAGCATTTTTCTCATTCCTTAAAAAAAAAAGAAAAAGCAAACTTCCATGTGGCATTTGTCTCTTCTTTTGCATATTCACATATAAATATGTATATAAATAAATAAAAGGGAGGAAAAAAAAGAACGAATGACTTATTTTCACATCCCTAACAATACCATCTACTCATTGGAGTAGATATCATTCCATGCAGTTCTCTCCATGTCTGATATTGGAGATGAATGACGTACTGAAGAATAGGGGTAAGGAATGTGGCTTCTTGCCAATTGTGATTTGCCTAATAATATTAATATTATAATATTGTTAAAATGTATAAATAACATTAAAAAGTATAATGTTTTAATAAATAATCTGTATAAATACTAGAAGAATATTCACCAGCATTTCTGTGGATTAAACTTAAGCCTTACACTGTGGTTGTTCTCAGGTTTGGGGGGACAGTGAGCAGAGAAGGGAAGGAATAGCTATGATGTCAGAAATGTGCCCAACGATATGTGCTTCTGACACCACAGCTATTCCTTGCTCCTTAGGATTAACCAAAATGGTGCCCCTAAAATGCTGCAGCCATCCAGGCAATCCAATACATTGACCTCTGATACTCTCTATTTTAATCCCAAGGGGCTCTTTCTCAGAACAAGAGTTTATTCTGATCAAAAATGAACATTTTAGTGGATTCTGAGTTTTTTTATCTTATAAATTGCTTGCATAGACTGCAAACAATCTATGCTAATGTCATTTAAATTCCCAACCATACTTGCGTGTTTTTATGAAAATAGATTTCAGGCTAAGGATTTCCAAATAATATTTTTCTGAAATATTTTATATTTAGCACCCATACACATTTTTTTATACTTGAGTCTTTCCTCTTTTATGCTACTATGAATTAAGGTTCTTTCTTCTGAGCCAATATGTACCAGTATAAGCTGGCATAAATGTCCCTGTACGGACTCAGAGTACTGGAGACACATCAAAACTATTCCTCTTCTCCCTTTGGTGATTGACTAACTGTAAGAATAACAAAGAGAAAAAGTATGCAGAAGCACGTTATTTTGATCTTTCTAGATAGCTTGCAGAGTTAAAAGAAGCGTAACTGAAAAACAAGACATTTTTCGGTTAGCTTATGCATTCCTCCTCTGAAGCTTTAAGCAAACCTGTCTCACAGCAGAAATGAATAGACTGTTTTAGATCATGATACTAGAAGTTGGTTCAAATTAATATTCTCTCACCTTATTTTTACTGAGTAATTTTATATGCAAAGAATAGAGCATCTTATTAGATTGTTTCTGTGCAATGGCTCTGCCCAAGATTATTTTCTTCCTTTTAGTCTCAGATAGTCTCAGATATTAACAATAACATATCCTCTTTTCTTTCCATCTTTTTTCTGATTTATATTAGCAGAAGAGGGTATACACCAGGTTTTTGAAGCTTTATCTTTGTGAAGAAGTTAATCACTGTAATATATTTCTTCCTGTGTCATAAGAATATTTAATGTGAGAATAATCCTCTCAATCACTGTGATCTTCACCACCTTATATTTACTCAAACGATTTCTAAGAGTCTTTTTAGATGTGCATAGTGCTCACTCATGTCAAAAACATACCTTTCTCAAAGGCAAAAGGCCAAGTTGGAATTATAAGGCAATTTTGTCTTCCATCCACTGACCCCTATTAGTTCGTCCAGTCCCAAATGCCAGTCCCAGAGACAAGTCTTATTATAAGAAGGTATGAGGCCAGATTCTTACTCCTATTTGTCCTAACCCTAACTAGGATTAGAAGTTTAACTGTTAAGTAGAAAAAAAAACAATTCACACAATAAGCTTTCTCCACTGCTCCTTTGGCTCCCTGCTAGGTTCTCAGCATGAATAGGAAAAAGGGCAACACAAAGATGAACTCCAGCTACAGCAGTGTCTGATAATTCTCCTGGGATGCTAACAACCACCGTGAGGAGAGGCAGCCTCCAACCTGCCCAGCATTGCACAGGGGACTAACACAAAAGGTGCTAACTCCAGAGTCTTGTTTTAGCCTGCCTCATCTGTACTGCCAGCTTACATGACTTCATTAACTGCTGACCGTCCGTTCTACAGGAGAGGAAAATCTTGACCCATCCTTCCTAGAAAATAGAGTGGTAACAAAGCACATGACAGCTTTCAGTTTCCAGTGCAGCCTCTGCTTCACTATGCAAACTCCAGACATGGAGTTTCACTCTTGACGAAAACGACGAGCCAATCAAAGGATTACAACAAAGCTAGGTGATTGTGATTTGAAATTTGGATCCCCCTGCGGCATTATTACATTATTTGTATTTGAAGAGTCATCAGAGAATGCTAGTTTAAAAGAATCAATATTTAATAGAAAATACTGATATTATGTTTATAATTAATATTTATACGCATTAACACTGTGAGTTTTACTTATTGAAATAGTTTAATTATTGAAATGTAGTGTTGAGAGAAAATTGGAAAAGGTGATGAAATTACCACTAGCTCCCGAGGCTGTGACACTAGAGCAAGGGAGAAATTGCCGTATGTCTGGCTGTCTGAGGTAAGCACATTAGCTGCTGAATGTGTAAATTGCAAAAATAACCTAGAAGCCAAAAGTGAGAACAAATGAGCAAGCAAGTGATCTAATCTCTGTTGGAACATTTCACCCGTGTGATTTTCAGGGTCCCTTGGAAACAAAGGGGCAGATGAAGCAGGAGGAGCATTTGTGCTATCAGCAGTGGAGAAAAATCAATAACAGATACAGTCTGAGTGTCAGCAAAACAAAAGAGCTTTCCAGGCACCTCACAAAAGCTGGCACATTTGAAACAGGGAAAGCCCGGTGTCTCATTACAGGGAGAGATTGTCAGAAGTCTGTGAAATGCCTTCATTGAATACTTAGTTAATGTCATATGTAGCTTTAAAGTAAATAAATTCAAAGCATCATTCTTATTTCTTTGAGGTAATAGCCTCAAAAGAGTCACTGGAGAATAAGCTATAAAAGCTAAAAATTTGAAAAACCATTGCCATTTATGGAGCAAACCAGACATAGGCATGCTTGCCTTATAATGCTTGAGAAATTATGGAATTCAGAGATAATCTTATTTAGGACACAAAATGTTCTTCTTTGCACTGGAGTAGCAGTTCTCTAAGTGCTACTGCAACACGAGTTGCAGAGTGTAATTAATTGGATTTCACAGTCTGCTAACATTGTGGGCAGCTGGTGCTTTAAACCACGGGAAATCTTACTCAGTGGCATGAACTCCCCCAAAACTCCAAGGAATTGCACTATGAGACCCACCTGTCAGGAAACCTCCAGTTTCAGTGAAAGATAAAACATGGGGGATGCACAGGAAAATAATTTGTAAAATATTTCAGATTGTATGTATATCATACTATAAATAATGTAGCTCTCCAAAAGAGAGTGTTTCTTTGAAATAAGAATTTAAATCTACCATTTTTCTTGGCCCTGGATCTACTGTACACACTGGCAAAAGACACCTCATTTTCTGTGAAGGACTGGGCAGAAATCATGTATTTAAATATAATTATTTTCTTATCTGTATGTTCCTTAAAAAATAAAAATAAATAACAGATAGAGTGCCAGGCTTTAATAGATGTTGTTTACCATGCAGCTATCTTTCAGTGATGTCTGAAATCACTGCAGTTTTCCATGTAATTCGAACAGAAAATGTCTGTAGCAATCGGTTAGGAAAATACTGACTTTAGAACTGTTTTTAGTTACACATAGATATATCACAGATTTTCTACATATTTCTGATTACAATTACATTGCCAAGGCTAACAAGCTCAAATTTAAACCTGAGTGTCCAGAAAGCAGCTTATATGGGGGAAAAAAAAGCTGTTTGTTCATCTAAAAAAAAAAAAAAAAAAAAAACAGAAGGAGATGATAGAAAAGGTAGTGTCAGGTAAATAGTAGTTGAGCAGTTGACTGGTAGTAGTCACTGGAAGTATCACCAGAGGAAAAAAGAATAAAAATAAAAATCAGAGAACTCTACACTTACCTTAGGAAGAGGCAAGTGAGTAGCCAGGGTGACAGAGGGAATTACAGCTAGTTGTGTGACCCAGGACAGACTATTACCAAGCCGAAAATAAATCAGCCATGAAGATGCAAAGATTTGTAGAGCAGGGCTGCTAGTATTGAAAAGGTCAAGAAAACTCTTGCTACCTTATAGGATGATAAACAAAATTGATCTACAATTTTTGAGAGTAAATGTTGGGAGAATAATAGCATGCTATGTTTTGCTACTAAGGAACCTAATATTTTTGGACAGAAACTGAAACTTTGTAGGACGCTTAATTAGTGTTATTAGGCCATTGTATCTTTGTCTATAAAGTCCGAGCCAAGCTTATCTTGAAATCCAGACTCTGTCAATGGTTGTTCTAAATTTCGTATTTTTACAGTACTTAGAAATTGTTGCTGTGTATGAGCATGCAGTTGCTTTTGGCTTTATGCATAGCCAGCAGAAAAAGATGATCCCTGTAGGTTTTTCTAGAATTTGTAGATCAACATTGCACACTGCATTTGGACTGAGGCAGAGATATATTTATGCAGTGCTCCCAGAGATATATTTATGCTCCCAGAAATATTAGGCCATTAAAAGCCATATTCCCCCTTGCCCTGAGGAGCAAGAGTAGTGTTTTTAGTACATCTGTTCTCCTTCAACTGGGACCAGACTAAAGCCAATACAGATGTTCTGTAGTCATTTTAGAGCACTGCTAGTTATTACTTGGAGAATGAAGACTATTTTTTAGATGGATCTGAGGGAAGAAGTGACTTTCAATGGCAAGAAAAGAATAATAGGGGTTAATTTTTTCTTCACTGTTAAGTGAGCCAACAACAATGCAGTTCTTCATCGCTGTATTTTTTTTTTCTCTATGACTAGCTTTTTGTGTCAAACAGAGCCTATCTCATTGTTTGTGTGTTTACACAATCTCAAGGAACAGCTACCTGTGATATGGAAAAACAAGCTTTGTGCTTATTTTCTAATTAAACCTCTTTTATCTGGCCCCAAAGTTGCTTTCACCACCTTTTTGGCAAGAAAGTTTAATTACTATGTCAGTCATAGGCACAAATCCAAGATATAAAGTAAGCTGGATTCACATTAGAATTACAGTTATAACTAGGCATGCTATTGCTTTCCAGTGACAGGGGATAAAAAAATCTAAGCACAATATAGAAAAAAATGAACACCATATAGTTGTATATATTCCCTTGGATAAATCCCTGATCTTTTGTGTGGGTAAACCAATTTTCACCCTCTGTTTATACAGTGTGGCTTGAAGATTTCTCTTACAGTTAGAAGATGGCTTCAGAAGTTCTGTTGTCAGTTGCACTTCCCTTAAAGTGTGAAAGTGCTATGAGAAGAAGACGTGGTAGTAACACTGAAGAAACTGTGCCCACATTTGTTACTAATTATTATAGATTATAAGTCTTTAACAGTTATTAGTAACTCTTTTTTTTTGTTCTTTTTTTTTTTTTTTTTTTTTTTCTAACTAGAATAAAACTGTTGACAGTTAACCACCTGCAAACACAAAAGAGAGATGGATTGTTTCCAAATACAACTTAAATCCCACCTTCATTGGCCTCAGAATGACTCTGGTAGAGTCATGCTACTCAGAAATAGTGTGAATCAGTGAAAAGTGTCTATAATTTGGTTTGTAAACTATATATAATTCCTTTTTTTCTTCTTCTTCCTCTTCCCACTTTCCCTAAATTAATGCCAGAAGCTTAAAGAACATTATAGGTTACAGCTATATTAGATCATCTCATGTTACCTTCATGCAGTTTTTGTGCTTTATCGTACAGCACTCATTTGATTAAGATAGTAATGCCACAAATAATGTACTACTGATTGCTGAGAAGTTAATTAATAGAATGGTGCAATGGCTTTTACAGTTCATGAAATAGATTCACCAATAGTTATAAATCAAATAACCCTATGGCAAGAAAATATAAAATTGCAAAATATTGCATGAATAGATACTGTATGAATAGACAGAGGAGGAAGCACAGGGTTCCAGGTGAAATGTGACTGGAAAGGGGATCCTCAAGGCAATTGTGGGCTACCAAGAGAACCTGGCTGTGAAAAAAATGCATTTGAGGGCATACCATTAGATCTATATTTAGGGCTTATCATAAAATTAACACTAGGGAAAGGAAAGAAGCTTGGAGAGAGACCAAGTGTGGTCTGACAAAGCCTGTGAGAAACTTTTTGTCTATGATGTGGTTGGGTACTTTTGTTTGAGATGAAAGCTAACATTACAGTGCAAGGGTCCATGTGGAGTGAAGCTGGAGAGGGAATGTAAAGGTTGCTAAGTCAGTCCCTGTTTCTGCCTTCTTATTCTTACAATGGGTTCTAGTTTCTTCCTTGATGGGAATCATTATCACTATTACAAAACTCTACAAACACATTTGTTTAAATGGATGGTGTAAAGTTAAAAAAAAAAAAAAGTCTCTTTGACAAATATGTAGCATAGGAGATAAGCTCATATTATGTCATTTTTAGAGAGCTATTTAAACTGAGTAAAAGAGCTTGTTTAATGGCAAGTTATGTGTTATCTACTATACAATAGATGTGATGGGAATATGTATTACTCATAATATTTTGAAGTCCAAATATGAAAGTCATATTTAACTTCTTTGCAAATCCATTTAAAATTAAGCTATCCTACATTTATGAAGGATTTGATTATGGCAAAAAAGAAACACAAGATAAATGCAAAAAAGCAGTTTAGTATAGCTTATTACTGTATTTGAACTACATAACTGATAGAAGACAAAATAGTAGCAATACTGCTTTTATCCACATATATGAACACTCATATTTAAAAAATATGAGTCCTACAGACAACCCAAAGACATTCACCTGTTTTAGAAGTTCTTGACTTAGAGAAAATAATTTTGCATGTTTCTATATGGAATTTGCTGGAAGAGGAAAGAAAGTTTTAATTTCCATTAAAAACTTTACCCATCTTCCCTCTCCAGCCACAGAGCAGCTGGATGTGCTGTTTATGTAGAGATGTGTATTTGGGACCAGAAATTCAACAGCTTCTTTGCTTTATGGAAGACATATCAAATTCTATTTGTCAAGTAAACTTTAGATCAAAAAATTCCTCAATGCAGGAAGAAAAAAAAAAAAAAAAAAAAAGCATAATCACACCTTTTTTTAAGGTGCAATAATAAAATGAAGAAAATCTGCTTGAGAGCTCATCTTTCACAGATACTCCACGTGATACTAGCATTTGTAAATATCAATAGGATACCATGTGGATTGTCCATTGTGTGTATTATGTTTATATACATGTATTCCCTGTTATATAAAACATCATGCAGTTCAGGTTGAGTCTGTTACTACACTGAGGTAGAGTTAAAAGAAGTATACAGATTCTGTTATGTAAGATGTTTCTCCTTCCCCAGAAACAGACATGCTACATTCACAAGAGGAAGATGAAAAAAAGGATTCTTTCAAAAGAACAGTGTCTGCATATCATTTTCTAATCAGAGACTTTACAGTATGGAGGAAAAAAAAGAATCCAAACAATATAAATTAAATTAAATTACTTATGCTGTTCTGTTAGGGTACAACAAATCCTGCAGAAAAATAGTATTGGTAGTTATTCCTCTGCAGAGAGAAATAGGATCATCCTTCTCTGGTGTATATCAAATTTACAAGCTGCTGGAGAGTGAACACCAAAACAAGATGGTCCAGAACTGTCATTCAATAGAGCTTTTCTGAAAATGAATAAAGAGAATTAGGAGAATGACACATATCCAAAGAAAGCAATAGAAGTGTACGTGTTTAAATAGCTTCTTGGAATTAAAAACTCTTGGTACAATCTGTTTTCACAGGCAATGCACTTAAGTCACAAGTGATTTGAAATGTATTGCCCTTTCCGTAGTCTCTGAAGCATTATGAAAATTTGATTCTTATTTTTTCTGACTATGTATTTGAGGAACAGAAGGTGGGCAAAAGTCTAAATTCCAGATGTGACATTTATCTCTTGACACTTGTTTTATGAATGGCTTTGAGAGTGAAATCTAATTCTGAATGTCTTGTCTGTCCATTTTATGATGAGTTGAACCATTATATTTAAATATAGAATTTAAATATTCTCAGATGAATAAAAATCATTTATCCTCAATGCTATCGTCCCAGCAATAAGTTGACTGCTATTTTTCAATTAAAATTTCAAACTTAAAGTGGAGATTAACATCTTGTATAAAAGATTCCCCCACATATAAACTGCGCTTCTCAGTGAGCTGGGGAGAAACCTGTGGGAGGCTTTTGAATTTTATTCCTCAAGAACACAAAAAATTACTAATCACAAAAAAAAGCATATTATTAATTAGAGAATAAATATTGCTGTATTGTTAAGGGTGGGGAGACTAAAAACAGATAGTAGAATCAAATAGCAGCTCTATCTTTGATGTGACCCAGAGCCTCAAACTTAAGGAAAGAGTCTGTCCACATAGTCACTTGGAGAGGATATTTTTCATTTGAAGCTTCCTTGAGGGCACTACCCTCGCAGCTGGAGAAAAGCAAATCTTCTTTCCCATATTTTTTCATTCCAAGAACTTCCAAAGGCCTTGAAATTCTGACTTCTTTATTTTTAGATTCCTTTAGAAATATTTTGTTACTAAAATGACTTTTTCAAAACTTATACAGCAAACACAAAAAAAGCATGAATGAACAAAAGCAGCTATGGACAAAATTCCTGATCTTATTCCTACTCTTATGTCAGAGTGAACTCTTAGATTCTGAAGTTCTTTGATGATATTAAAGTTTGTACCGAAGACTGGCCTCTCACCTACGCATCTAAGGAACATTTCTGAATTCTAACCACAACTTCTACATTTCATCGAAGTTTATCCCTGTGGAATACCTGAAATGTAGAAGATAGAAGACTGCTGCTTGCTTTGATTCTAACATTGCTATATTATCAATTCCAAGTTATTTTCTTTCACGGCTTTATATCTTTCATTTTTAGGGATGAAATGTGAGAAGTGTTTGGGATTTTCTTTTGTTTTAGAATGCAAACTCTGACTCAAAACTTTGAGAGAATTAGCGTTGTCAGCCTGTAGTTAATTACACTTCACACTCTGATGATATAATCCTTTTTATATCCAGAGCTGACATTTGTATTGGCATGAAACTTATTCTTTTTCATGCATCTTAGTGCTTTCTTTACATATAGTATCTAGGTAGTAGGATTTTCTGTGTATCTTTGGTTATATGACATCCTTCTCTTCTTTTTATATGTTATCTACTAAGCAAAACAGAACAGTTTTTTTACTGATTACAGTATAGAGTTATAAGAATTAAAGTACTATTATGATGTAAATCACACTTACAATAAAAATAACTCTCACGAGTTCATAAACGACAAGTCATTAATTATTTAAATGTGGTAGGACCTGTCAATGAACTTATTAAATAAATTTCATTCTTGGACTGGTAGAGACTGTAATCAAACACGATGCACGATAGAAAAACCATTCTTTAAAAATGCATTTTTTCAGGGTGTTTTTTAATCTGTCCCTGTATTATCATTTCCAGAATTTCATTGATAGCACAATAGTTATCCTCAGAACAACAGATTAGTACCTTTATTTGAGAATTAGGAAGACTGTAAGGATTAGATGGGGAACTAAAACATACATCTATAAAAAGCAATTGTCGAATTGTGGAAGATTATGACGGAAGAAATCTGTCAAAAACACAGAGAACTCATTCAACTTCTGCTAAAGAAGAAAAAACTTTAAAGAAGTAGGCCTGAAACTTTGTATTTACAAACTTACGAAGTCGTACTTTATTTTCTATTATTAGCTAATAAATCTAGTGTAGTAATTGGCAGCAACTTATATGTAAGTTATTTATTTTTTGTTTCCTATTCTAAAGGTTTGATTGACACGACTGCTGCAATATCCTTATACAAGGTCTTTTTTTTCCTTGTTAATAAAGATAATGCTAATACTCATTTAACTGTGAAATGAAAATTGCCATGTAAACAAGGAGATGCCTTATAAGGTAAATGTTCATCCATTCTCCTTGAAATATTTTAAATGTCCTAGCTGATGGACAGTAATATCATGGACTGTTTAAGACAAAAACATATGCACAACACAAAACAATTCTTTCGGTATGAATCCTCTCCATAATTCTACTAGCATCCTTTTAATCAAAGACAAAGGAAAAATAAGTAATAATTCTGTAGTAGCTATTATTGGTGCCAGTATCTGAGGTAGGCTTTTCTATCAAGATTTCTCTCAGAAAGGGAGTTTTGTTCAGCTGGTGCACAGTCTTCAGGCTGTGAGAGAGCTGCTTCTCCTCTGAGCTCATTTCATGAGCTCACCAATCACTGGCACATAACAAATATACAGGTAAAATGTTGGAACACTCCCTGAAAAAGTTTTGGCCCATGTTGGCCAGAATGCTCATACACAGTGTTCAGGTGTGAACTGCAAGTAACTTATCCACTTCCTTAATAAAATTCTGTTCTGGCTAAAAATACCTGCTCTAGTGATAATTACATTTTCTACCTCCTATATCTTTGAGAAAGGAATTGTAGGTCACACAACATCCTGTTCTAACACTATTCCATTCTTGAAAAAAATCCATGTTTTAACATCCTTCAGGATGCGAGAAAACTTGCTCAAATAAGAGTTCACTACCAGTCATGTTTAGATTTTCTCCACCTACCTCTGAGTTACAATTACAGTATTATACTTACATTTTTACACACATCCTAAGGAACAATTCAGATATTGCTTCAAATTAATTTTTAGTGTCCATTTCTGTTTAAAAAAAGATTGGAAACTTCTCCTTTAGGAGGATTAATACTTGATATATGCCTGAGGGGAAAACAAATCTATCCAGAATTTCTTCTGATATAAAATTCTTCTTTCTGTTGTTTTCTGCATGCTTTCTGTCGAACTCATATGCATACATTGGGTTGCATATCAGGTTAATAATTCATATTCGAAAATCACGTTTAGTGGATACACTAACGTCTTGTCTTTTACAGTAGATTGAATCTGGCCTGGATTCCGAGTGCTTCCAAATTAGTATCAATTCTGAGTTGGAGTTCATACTTCTACATCTAATTTAATTCTAATTCTATCATCTGATTTATTTGAGGACCTGAACGGGGTATATACCCAGCTAATTTTAAGGTCATATTTACAAAACTTTAATCTCAGTTGTCTTTCATACTTTTTGTAAAATATCAGCACCAAAAAAGCTCAAGCTGTAGCATATTAAATCTCATTGAATAAAGAGGACTTTGTCCTTAATATGGTATGTCATTATACAGTCCTAAGCAGTCAATTCTCATTTTTTTTATATAAAAAATAGTGAACACAACTTCTTTCAAATCACTTATTATTAGAAATAAATAAATAAATAAAAATATTCAAATAAAAAAGAAGAGATTTCACTCTCTTCCCTTCTCCATTCACTGAGATGTTTTATAAAAAAAAAAAAAAAAAAATCCTTACCCTACCTGACTGTCTTGTAGATGGTACTAAAGTTAGTAATTGCTACCTTTTCTTGGGGAAAAGGGAAATTTATTGAGATGAGCTTGAGCTGCTGTTTTTGCTGGAAATCAATCCTATTTCCCTGAAAATGAACAAAGAAAACAAGGACTAAAGAGAAGAGGCAGGGGGAAGGGAGGAAAAACAGCTTCAGCTTTTGTTCTTGATCCTTATATATATGGTTGTTGCCAGAAAAGGAAAAAAAAAAAAAAAAAAAAAACAAGCACAGCATGTGGTTTTATCAGCTACTCCAAGATCTGGCAAACTTGTCCCCCTGTCACAGTGTTTAAGGCATTACTTTTAACTCTTTTTGGTCATAGACTCACAGCAGTACTGAAAAAAAAAAAGAAAAAAGAACAAAAAAAAGAAAGAAAAAAGGGGAAAAAAAGTTTTGTCTGGCAAAGTCAGACTGTTTTCAAACAGAAAGCAGGAAACAGAGGAATGAAACAAGTGGAACAAGCAGAATATAACTGAATGGAGAATAAAAAAAGGAACAAGGGTGAGTTAGAAAAAGTAAACAAGGAAAGAGGTACTCAAAATATTAATCCACATCAAAGATAACATTGAGATGTTAGCCAAGGCAAATGGGAGTAACAGGATCATCTGCATCTCTTTTATGTCAACCCATTTCCTAAAACCAGGATGACTAGAGGCTTATGAATACTATGACAATTCTCATTATGCCAGGAGGAAACAAAAGGAAGAGACTGGCAGGTAGCTAGCACGATGGGAAAGCTCACTTGTTTCCGTACACTGATTCTCCTCAAATTTGTCAAATTATCATCTGTCAAAGAATAGCACATTTCCCTTTGTTTATCAATAAGGTCTAAATTCTGAACTATCTAGTTTTGCCCATAGTTTTCATTCTCCTCTTATTTACTGTTAGTAGTTATTATAAGCTTAATCTAGTTATTGTAAATCTATCAGCCATGAGATAAATTCTGAGTCTCATTTTTATGATTTTTATATAAATATATATATATGAGAAAGATTGAATATTTCTTCTTTTTTTATCTTGGACAATGCAAAATATGGGCTTCTCTAAGAAGCTGAAATATGTTAAATTCTTGTCTTTCAAAGTACTTTACAATTAATAAAACATAGCTTTTTTCCATAGCTTTGGTCTTGGAATATGCAAATTGATCGATTTCTCTTGAATTTCATGTGTCATTAAGAAAGTTGTGTACATCTGTAGTCACCAGTTTCAAATACTAAATGGAGTATGGAAATATATAAGGAATAGATCAAAGACTATGGTAACTCAGCCACTGACATACATAATTATTCAATGCATTTGTCTTGCTAATAGACTTAGGAGTCCTATATATTTCTAATGCAGGGAAAACAAAAACAAAAATGCAAAGTGTTTTCAGGACCTGAAGGAAAAGTCATTACATATGGTATGTAGGTCACTTTTTTCTTTTTTTCAAATAAGAATATGTTACTAGTCATTGATCATTAAAAAACTCACTGTCTTGTTGCAGACACTATTCCATTAGTGAAGTCAGATAAGCCTAACTTGGAATGACTCATCTTCTAAGAGCCTAAGGATGAATTCAGATAATCTAGAAGCCACTGAAAACATAAGAAATTCAATACTTTCTTTTTTTTAATTCATCTCAGCAGTAAGTGGGGGAGGCTCCTGGCAATAGGATGCCTCCAGTTGTAACTAATATTTATTGTATCATTATACTACATCACTGCCGCTAATAAAACTTCAGCTAAAACTGAAAGGTAAAGCATACCTCTTGCAATGGCTCGAGACCTGAATGAAAGCATGCTTTAAAATAGTCGAAAGTGCCAGAAAGGGGTGTGTTGACTAATTTAGTGGGAAACTCTTTCAAAAATTAGCTAAAGTTAATATGTTCGAAGTAATCTAAGATGCAAAAGTAATGTATTGCTTCAGGACCTGTCTATTTGATTTTTTACGTGACAGTTCACTGAACTGTACAGAGTGGTAGCAAAACAAAAAGAATCAGTCTAACTTCAAGCAAATTTTGATGGCTGGAGTTGGCAAAAAGATTATTTTTGGCATTGGAGGTTGCGTCCTCCTGTTCTGCTTCAGAATAGCAGAAAAAAAAATAGGAAGTAAAGGTAGGTGTCATTCAGTGTATATCAGACATGTAAATAGAAGTAACAGGGAAGGTTTTGACATGCAGTATTAGTTTGATTTGCTAACTATGCTAAAACTTTCAGTTATCGAAGAAATGACTTGCAGTACAAGTCTTCCAGTCAGTGTTGTAAAAAACAGATATATATTTCTAAACCAAAAAGTTGTGACTTTAAAGCATAGAGTTGATCACTGATCATTAATTGAAATTAGAATGGATGAGGATGAAATACAGACATTTTCTCATTAACAAAACAATAATGAAATAGTCACATAATGTTTTCATTCTGAAATATATTCTGATTCCTTACCTCATTTTGAATAATTCTTATAAATCTAGTAGAAATATCTGTTGAATATAACGGTAGTTAATGTATTTAAAGATATCATAATGAATCTCATAAAATACACATTCTAGTAAAAGTATATGACTCTCAACATATGACTCTCTAGTTCATATGACTCCAATTTTACTGGAACCGATTAACGGAGATTTTTAAAGTAGAGCAAAGTCTTTCAGTGAGACTGGAGAAAACAAACGAATGAACAGAAAATATATAGGTGAGAGGATCAGCTACTGCACCTAAAAGATTATGTATGCGTCTTTTTACTTAGTTTTGAAGTATGATAATTTCACTGAATCTTCTTTTTCTCATTCTGCATTCAAGATAGCAATAGTAACTTTGTTGTACATGCTAGCAATTATAATTTCCCTGGACACCTATTGATATATGATGTATGATTGATATATGATGTATGACCTATAATATATATTTTTGTAGATATGGGAAGTCCTATATATGGCATTTCACCTTCAATTTAATAATGTGTTTCTAAATTCCATTAGAAATAAATTATATTGGAAGAAAGGAGTATAAGCTTCTCCTACATATCACTTTTTCTAAACATTTTTTTTACTTGCAAATATTCAAGTGAGCAGGATTTTGCAGTAGTTATATGAAATACTGTTAGCTGTACAGGGGTGGAGGAACTTCTCCCACAGAGACAATTAAATGAGCCAGACTAGGATCTGGCTGTCATCTTTACAGATAGGACAACATATAAACTCTCACATTTAATTGGTGCGAATGTGACAAGAGAAAACTGAACATAAGGTCTCTAGACAGCCAATAAATCTGGCTTGCGTCTTTCTCCCTCAATCAAAGACAGAAACTGGCTATTTTTAAATCTTAGGTTCATGTAGAGTATTTTTTCTTCTGCAAAAGAGGGCAGGACAAAAGACTTTTAAGCAACCAAAAATGCCTTAAGCTCGCTTATATCCTGCTAATGTCTAAAATATTCTCCCAATTCACTCTCCCTCTGAGATGATCTAAACTGCTGTGATTTTTGTATTCTTCTCTTCATTAATTCTAGGTCAGGCAATTCAGAAGTTTAGCATTCCACAGACATTTCATTACTCATTTTTTTGTTCCTTAGTACAGTATATGATCTCTAAAAAAGCAAAACATTCACAGAGTAGAAGGGGAAATGAAGACACATACACAGAGTACAACTTGCCCAAGGTTAAAGAGTGGCTGCTGTTGACAGAGCTAGAAATGAATCACAACTACCCTGAATTTCAGGTCAGAAGTTTGTCGCTGAATATATGGCCTCTTTATCTGAAAAAGCTATGATAAAATATAAGGAAGCTTAGGAGTGGTAGAAATGTTGAGTTTTTGTTTGCTTCAGTGGCTTTGTCTCTCAGCCTTTTCTTAGCAACTCAAATAAATAATGTTCATGAATAAGAAATGCCCAGAGGCTCAACAGGAGTAATTCACAGTCTGTCTGCTATTATAAGACCCCATGAGTATGTGTCATATTCCCTGCATGCAGAGTAGCCTCTGTGGGGTATCCTCCATTCTATAACATGATCTGCTTCTTTCAGCGAGGAGAGTGTCTTTTGTAGTTAGTGCATGCTGGAGTAACTAGACAACTTAGGGTCACCAACACAGCCATGGAAATAGAAGAAATCATCTGCAGAAGTAAGACTTTAGGTAATACTTCACATAATACTCTATATAACTTGATAATAATAGTGCTTATAAATTTATAATATATAGCTTTATATTATATATATAGCATATATATAACATATAACTCTATAATGATAATAATAATAATAGTGGAAGGAAGGAAAAGGAAAGGGAAAAAGAGAATTACTCTGGGAATAAGTGAGTGATCAAAAAACGTTTTAGATGATGTAATGGTCCAAGATGCCTGACACATAAATTTTGCTAGCAAAAATACCTCTGAATCTGCCTGTTTTTCTGGACAGCTAGATTTTAAACATATCAATTTAAACAAATATCAATAATGTGAAAGAAATAATAGCACTTTATGTTAATTTTCCATTAACTATTTAGGTATGAAAACATCATTTAAAGTGTTTCTATCAAAACATACATTTGAAAAATGAGCCTTGAGCAAACACAATAATTTTCATAATATTCTTCTATGCTACCTGAACCTCTAATTCATGTGGTCAATGGAAAGTTTTTAATACTATAAAATTATTAATATTAACTGTGAATGTATAGTATATTCCTACTTAATATTCATATCTGCAGTAACCATTCCATAAACTACGAAAATTAGAAGTCAGAGCTTAGTTCAAACTAATATTTTAGAAAACAGAACTATTGTTTTTCAGAAATCTCTGATTTTACTCTTTTACTACTAGAAAGAATTTCAAACTAAATGTTTATCTTATATTTTAGTAAAGAAATCTTAATCTATTTTCACAGTCTAGCTGCCATAGACATTACTTGACACATTCTTGAGAAGGAATTAATATACTACATTTTATAATTATGTGATTAGTAGCAAACCAAATTATCTGTAGAAATCGTGGGGCTGAGAAACATTTAGATCTGAGTTACTAAAAGTGTTTGAAGCCTATGAAGTCTATTTTAATTTCTCAGTTCCTGGATAGCTGCAATATCAGATATTAAAACTATTTCTCACTATGAATGTGTAGAAAACTATACCCTTAGTATTCTCCTTAACATGATCCATGCTCTTGCATTAGCAGACACTATTAATTTTGATAGTCTTCTCAGTCACAGTGCAGCAACCTACACCTTCTCTTTAGAAAAGGGAGAATGTTAAGAAGGTGGATTACTACAATATAGTTTTCATGATAGCCCCAGTTTACAACATCTTATGGAATACTGACATAGAGTCAACATTTGTTTATCAGTAGCAAAATTATCCTTGTGAATAGCTAAAAATCATTCTCAAACCTTTAAATCCGCACCTTCTTATCATATCTGTAGCCCCCTGAAGAGAGTGGATCTGTCAGTAAAAATAACCACAGGATGTTCAGAATAAATGATAAACAAAAAAATGGATATTCAGTCTTTCTCAGTAGGAGACTGTATGAAATTAGATATTTAGTCTACATTTTCTGGAAAAGAAAAAAAGAACTATCAAAAGAAAATGGGAGAGAGAAAGCAGAGAAATATTAACAAACTATTTTAATCCATTGCTATGAGGGAGTTTAAAAGATAGAAAGATGGAAAGGGAGAGGCTGATATGAACTGTAAACTTAATGTTTACAGTTTACCATGGCTAAGGTATTCTCTAACAGTGTGCATTCTCCACTCCCAACAAAAGATAAAATTCAAAAAAGAAATTTCAAAATGAAATTTTGAATTTTTTTTTTTTAAATCTAAATTTACTTCAATAGAAAAAAAAATCTGTACATACATATAGGTATGTGTATATATATAAAAGAGACAGTGTGTATGTGTATATATGTACATATATATATACATGGATAGGCACATATATATATACTGTCTCTGATTAGTATTAATATACTATATATAACATATATAGTATCACAATAACTTTATTTGGTTACTATATGTATAATATCATTGTTTTCAATGAGGACTGTCTGTTACAAGATGTAAACTGGAGAATGAAAAGGTAGCAATGTGCTTTTGCTGCATGGTATGTCATTTGAATCCAGACTGAACGAGTCTCTCCTGGCAACTGACTTCCTCCCATCATTAATACAGCATTTTCAGCTTATATAGCTTTGCTTAGAATTTAATAGGGTAGATCTCCTGAAAATATAAATTTCTTAACTTGAGATATGGTCAGTGAGGATGGTTTTGAATATGGAATCAAATCTCCGAACTAAGAATGGTCAAAACTTAAGGAATCAGGTGCTTTGGAAGTTACACGAGATGTAAATTCCAATTCCTGATAGAAAATGAAGACTTCAGTCTATTTCTTTTCTTCACAACATAGTCTTCAAGCCATGAGAATGCTCTGAGTGCTCTCAAAAATATCAGTCTCACTGTATCTATAGGTGTAACAGTAAAATGTTTTAGAGAGTAAAGTGGGCATTTCTTCTGCAATTCAAATGATTTATGTGCAAACACTAAACATTAGAAACAAGAAATAAAATATTCAATAAAATGATAGATGTCTGAGCATTTTTCTACCTGATACAGTGAAGCTTTATCAGTCCTTACATGATATCATTTATGTTGACCTATAAGATTGTAGATGCATTATGAGGAGAGGAGGTAGCTAATTAGAAATTTTGAGGACTTTTCCATGCTTTAATTGCCTACAGAGGAAGTCATTTACTCTTAGGAATCTAGGTCTAAGAATCTGCAATTTGGCTTTCTACAAATACCTAAATTTCTTTGAAAATCCTAGTCCTGAGTGATCTGCTTCTGTAGAAAATACAAAATTAGAAAAATTTTCCAGCACTGATGTTTGCACAGAAGATTGAGTGATTATATTTCCCTCATATTGTGATTGATATTTCCTGTGATAAACTTTGGGGCTGTAATATCAGCTCCCACTTTACAAAATCCAAGCATTCAGTGACTGAATAGATCTGCAAAACAATAAAATCATATAAAGATCATGCAAAGGCTCTTACTGATTTTTTTTTTTCATTAAAGCTGAAATCTTTCATCATACTATGAAAACTGTAGTTGTTTCCGCTGATATTCTGTTTTTGAAAGTTAAGAATATATGTAGTCATTGTACTGAAAAAAATAGATGTGCATAAACAAAAATATACAGCATTAATAGCAGAAAACACAATGTATAAAATACAGAGCATATAAGTATTTCATGAGACAAGTCTTGCTGTGAATAACTGATTACATGTATTAGTGAATAAAATGGGTATTTCTTTTGCAACGCAGATACTTTATATGAAAACACAAGATGTCAGAGATGTCAGAAATAAGAAATCAAGTCTTTACTCAAGGGAGGCTGGAGTCTAGTCTTACTGTTGTGTTCCAATATTTCACCAAGCTATTAATTTACTCTCTTTGAGGCTTATTTTTCACAATTGACAAAAAAATTCTACTAATTGTCCTGTGTGCCCAGGGAAAAGGGACTTATTTTCTGTACTTAATTTCTCCTTCTTAAAGAAGTCTTTAAGGGGTTACATTAAAATAAATAAATAAATAAAAAAAAATTAAAAGAAAACAAAGTAAAAATTAAAAGAAAATAAAGCAAGGGTGAAAATATTACTTTTTGGAAAAATTTTGCAGAGAGATGGAGACATAAAGATAAAAATACAAAACTTAAGGAACGTACATATTTCATTGTTAAATAAGGAAACAGTTGTTAAATGCTGGAACTAACGTTATATTGGACAAGGTTGGACAAGAGAGATGAGAAAGTTGTCAAGAGCAAGAAGGGAGAAGGAGAGTTATTTTTGTTACAGATGTGTACCATAGACCTGTGATAGTGGAATTGCTAAGATGAGATGGATCACAGCAGAACTCAGATTTCCACCCTTTCAACGGAAGTTGAACAAGACTGTAATGGAGATGCCTACACCATGTAGCCACGTAGAGACATGTGGTTCTAGTTCTGTAACCAAATTATACTGTCCATGGCAGCTCATTCTCAGTGATTCATTGATTTAAGATTGAGTTACAATAATCCTGTGGTGCTACATCCTTTGTAGGCACAACATCTCATTCAAGGGTCTCATGGTACTTTACTGAGGGACACAGAAAGCTTTTATAGTGGGAACCAGCAAAACTTTGATTCTGCTTCAAAGAATGGCTGCTACAATGACATGCATATCATTAGCTAAGGAATAAGATGTTGTACATACTGTTGAGTTGGCAGGTAGTGTCCAGCAGAAAGTATCACCTGTTGCTTGGCTTGTATTTTTCTTGGAGGAAAAGGTTCTAGAAGAGAAACTTACTGTGAACATAGCACTGGTAGATATCTCTCCTTCTCGATAGGACCTGTACACAGTTAAAACTAACACAGTTAAAATTAATCAGTGAATAATATGTCAATATATGAATAGATGCTAGAAATTCATATTAAAAATATCCTGCAAAAGAAAATAGTATGGTAAGAACACAAGAGGAACACCATAGCCACCAAAATCAGCTGTTCAATTCCATGGGTGCAACACAGGATGTAACTTCAAAAACAGTTTAGCTGTTTTCTGGCACTGACTGTGTGACCAAATAAAGAAAGATCTGAAACAAGATCATCACCAAGAAAAACTGAGGTGTAATTTTCTTCAAAAGTAAACCTATTTGTAACTTATGCACAATCCATCTTTCTGTTAGTATTAGCTAAGTGAGTACTGGCTGCAACATAACACCCTAAGCCAGTATTAGAATGGATTTATCAACAGGGGGTTGTTATGGGGTTGTAGCAGCAGGCGGAAAAATCCTATGATGACATTTGGCTCAATACTGAATCAGAAAAAGAGATCCTTTGAGAAATGCTTCCTCAGAGAAAGTCTGTTAGAGGGAAAATGCTTCTGGCAAGTGCATCTCAAGACACTCTTGTTAAATAAAATGTTTGGTGGAGAAAAAAAAAGAGAGAAAAAAAAGTAAAATGCTTTTTCCATAAATCTGACCACAGTGGACATATTGAAAAATAATTTAAGGCAGAGTCCTTAGAGTGAATCTCTCTCATAAAAATCTGGGCAAACAAATGAACTATTCAGTTCTGTTAAGTATCAGAAATTCAACTGCTCTATGTGATCTATTCATATGAGGTATACATCCAATCAGATGGACCTCAATTTTGCATTTAGTTTTTCATCTCTTTAGTGCATATTTTTAGTGCATCTTTAGTGCACTTTGAAAAAAATTGGTGCTTCCACAATAATTTGCTAATGAGGAAATATTTGTAGAAATTAAACCAAAAAAGTGAAATAAATCTGTAATTTTAATCCAAATGGAGTTTGCTGAGGACTTCCTGTTTCTGTATTGTACTGAAACAATGTAGAGAACACATTTTCTCTGTTTTTCTTTATAAATGCACAATATTTTACTTAGAAAAATATATTTTAAAATTCCATATGAACTATTGAGTAATTTGTAGATTTCAGTTGCCTTGCAATAGATACATAAAATTAATAAATTAATTTTTTTTTTTCATCTCAGATCTTGCACGAGATATGCACTTGCATCATTTTCCTGAGGGAAAAAAAAATAAAAATAAAAATAAAGTTATATAGTGAGGGACAGAGATTTTATAACCAAAAAAGTTCAGTGATGAATTGATAATTTTTAATCAAGTTTTTAATCATACAGATATTGTCACTGAAACTACTTTTTTAGGGAAGAAGAGAAAGTCTAAAAAGGATATTTTTTGAAAAAAAAATTTCAATCAAAATGTTGGCAATAGTTTGTAAAATGTTACTGCTTTAATATTAAAACAAACATTTTGGGTAAAAAATAGAAAACAAGTTTTAATACTATTCTGCATTAATGCCTGAATTTGTTCTTATTCCTATTACCTTATTCCTAGTACAAAAGACTGTCCAGAACATACCTCACGATACTTACCTTACAGACGGATTAATAGTGGCTAGCCTTTGTAAAGCAATTTTAGGTCTACAATTGCATAACTTTCACATAATGAAACAAACTAATAAACAAACACAAACAGTAGAATGAAGGTCAGTATTGCTATGCTCAACTTGTTTTTACCCTTGTTCTTGGGATATGTAAGGAGTAGGGATATTCGAGTTCCAACGCAAGATCTCCTCATCAATGTAATATTGTCTGAGTCCAGAAATGTCTCGATCATCCACTTGTTAATTTCTGTCAAAGAAATCAACAGAGTTACTACTCCATTCCTGTTATATGAAAAGATATTTATCTATTTTTTTACCATTGTAACAAAACATAGACACAAGGACAAAAAGAATCATTTCCAAGTGTGAAACAAGGAATAATTTAAATAATTTTCATATTAGTTATGGCCTAGATTTCCATTTATCCTTCCCATATATTGTATGTTTTGCAAATGTTTGAAAAGAAAAGAAAGGATATAAAGTTGGAAACTTAGTTGCATGAAATATTCTATAGCCCAGAAAGCTAGTATCCTCCAAAAAAAGGCACATAATTAATACTTTATCAATTCTGGCTGAGTTCTTGAAAATCACTGTATGCTGGAAAACATGCCTCATTCTTCTACATACGTACACATATATGTACATATAAACATATATATTCCTATAAAACATTATATTATATTACATTTCAGTCGGTGCAGCTCCTATATGAAATCTACTCTGCAATTCCAGTCAAGCAAAATTAATAAAAAAGAACATTTGACATGCAAAAGATCTATCATACCTCCCTAAAATAAAAGTGCTTCTCAGGTTGAGAGAAAGGGTTATGGATATAAAGGTGAAAAAAATGGGGAAATTATGGTAATTTGCATTTGTGATTTGACTGCCTCCAGTACAGATTAAAATCAAAATCCCCACTAACAGTCACTTTCATATAGCAGCTTGTGGTATCAGGGAAATGTCTTCTGTTCTGATCCCTACCTATTGAAAGAATATAAAGAATACACAGAGCTCAAGATTCAGTGTCAATTAGATAGTGACTCTCTACAGTGTGCCCCTGTAGTAGATGTCAGGCAATGAAAGGTTACCAGCTGGCTTTAGAAGAAAAGAGAATAATATGCTAATAGGGAAATGTGTCTGCTGCTTAGTATTATTCTATATTTAATGAGATTATTGTAATGTGGTTGCTCTCTCAGACTCATAAGAACACAGACTATCTAAGGAATATCTTCTTTCCAGAACCTTTTGTTTTCATAGATAGGAAAATGCTGTCTCTCCATAAAAAAGAATGTAGCCTTTATAACAATAGTACTGCTGCCTATGAGTTTCAGTGTGATCCAAATAAAAGTCTTTAGAATTTGATATTCTGCAGTGGTGTGATATCACCTTCTTGTTCTGGAAAAATACAACTCTGAAATGTGAGAAAAGAGATCAAAATAACAAAACTTAGATCTTTTATAATCACACAGATGCATTCTTCATAGATTCATGAATGGTTAGATATCTGATACATGCTATCTCATTCATTCATTTCCTAAATCTGCAGAAATTAGAGATGACCTCTCTAAATCCCACTAAATTTTATTTAATTTGTTCTTGAGTCTTTTATTTGACTTACTTCATTATTCAATTATTTAATGATCCCTAATGTAGTTGCTCTGTACACATTGCCATGATAAATCCTAGTTAAAGACTAACAGCTGAATATCCTTGGATGAATATCCTTTGAATTTAAACTTTGCTACTTGCAAAATCAGAAATTAAATCCTATTCAAAACAACCACATATTGCAAAACTCAAAGGCTCAGCTTGCTTTTAGTCCCTTAACTGAGATCATTATCTTATCTAATGGACTGAAATTGCTTTTCATATAGTCAGTCTGGTTCAAGTAGTTATAAAATGCTTACTCTGCTAACACTGCACAAAATTGTAAAAGGTTGTGCCATAAAGAAGCAAATTTCAATTAAGTTCCAAGAATGACACCAGTGTGTTGAGAAGACTGGAAGCCACTGCAAAGAAGTGTATCCTAGCTTGCAAGAATAAAAGTTATTTAATAATCCACTTTCAAATGATAATGTCATGAGTGAACAAGGAAAATGGCTAATAGATTATAAAAAAATCTATCTTGATATCTATCTCAATAAATAATTCCTAAAAGACAATGCCTGAGGTTCTGAATATCCCACTGACCTATTTATTTGCTTGATACAAATAGCGTATATAACACAATAACATAACCTTCTGTCTTCTTTCTTCAGAAGTTCCAGAAATTCTAACCACCAGCCAACAGAATCTTTGCTTCTTAACAAGTTTTATACATTCTCACAAATCACATTTACAAAATAAAAAGTCAGCAACTCTCCCTCCTGCCAGCAGTGTGTCAACACTTTACAATTGGGCAGTTGCTGAGTAGATAGTTTTTAAAGCTCAAAGGCAGATTGAAATGGTTGTCCTGTGAAATTACTCAGTCATGAAAATAAACTTTTGAAATTACTTGCAATCTCAAGACTTTGTGTGAAAAGGTAAATGGAATGACAAACAGACATTTTAGAACACAAGAACACTTCACAAGTGCTGTCTTTTTTTAATTAATACTAAGACGATTTACATTTTTTTCAAAAGTGCTGTTTTTAATGAAAAACTATGTTATTTTCCTGTTCTGTTTATTTTCCATGTAATCTGTTGGAATTTTGTCTTTTTTTTTTCTTTTTTTTTAAGCATCAATATCTGGAAACTAAGCATTTTAGCTTTTATTTAAGAACTGAAATGTTTTGATTTTTGGTTTCACTGCAAGAAGTTCTTCAAATGATTTTCAGTTTAGTTATGTAATGATCTGTGAACTGATCTCCCTAGCAGGATATCATTTTCCATGATGCACTTTGGCCATTGTTTTTCATGAGTCATCAATTTCTCTTCACAAATCACAAGTTTTGCCACATTACAGAGGCAAGGTTACAATAACAGTGCTCAGTACTGGGTCCCATCAGCTACTGAAGGTAGCATTTTAAAAAAAATAAGCAACACAATTTTTAAGTTAACCACTTTAGCAATTTTTTATTTGTTTTCACTCAACAACTTGGAAAGTTTTTCAGAAAAAAAAAAACAACAACAACAAATAAAGAGTTTTACATTATATTTTCACCCCTAAAATGAGCAGTGGTCAGAATTCTTTGTCAAACATCATCATATCTTTATATGTTTCAGAAACTTTAGCAGAGTCAGAGCTTTTTATCAAATCTTACAAGATGAGGTTTGTCCAACATTTTCAAATTTTGCCAAGTGAGTCAAACTCACTGTTTGATCAGTTTTTTGTTTCTTTTGTTTTAGCCTGAGTTTCTATAAAAGAAAGAATCCTGGGGTGAGTCATGTTTGTTTGAGGGTTCATAAGCATAAGCGTAAGTAGAGATATCTAATGTATATCTAAAATGACTTAATTTTATTGAAGTCTGTTAGATCTGCTGAAATGTATGATGTATTATTACTAGTTCCAGGTTGATAGTTTACAGCCCTCTAACCTATAAAACGTGTTCATCTTCTCTAACCATTCTAATATTTTTCAATAACTTCATAACCTCTTACTTGGACTAGAAATGGTGTTTCTTTCCAAGACAAGAGATCCAGCTATTCACATTAAAATCTAGCGAATGAAAATAATTTCCTGAGACTAGGTTGCAATACAATGGCACTGCTGAAAATCAGAGTTCCTCCTGGTCTGTAGGCTCGCTATACTTTTTTGTATGTAAGCAATTCTGACTTGCTTGTCTTTCAAAATGGAACCCTCAAAAACTACAGCTGCAACTATGAAAATGTATGAGGAACTTGTAGTCTTTGTGAGATTTCATTCATCTCCCTTTGACAAGACAGCAAGCTGTTTGTGAAAGAGCTACATCAGATGGCTATGTTTATTCTATGCATTCCCATGGTAATAAGTTTCTCATTTCATTTCAAGGTTTAAGCTTTTCTTCCCTTTTACAGTCCTCTGAAGTTTCAATAGAAGGAAAATGTTCCGTTCCTCTGTGCCTCTATTTTATGCATAGAAATTTGAAATATAAAGATGGACATTTGGAAGCCATTTACATTTGCCCATAGGGATGGGGTTACTGACAAAGAATTGCCATTTCAATGGGAGAAGTGAAGTACAGTTTACATGAGAAGGAGGTTCATTCACTGAGGGTCACAATGCTCACTCTCAAAGTGGGAGCCACAAAAGAAGGGAAACTGTAGATCTTATACAGGGAGAAAATATTAGATGAATATGCACCATTCCACCTTTTAACTTATCCCACCAGCCTGGAATCCCCAGTCTTACAAATGTGCAGGTTAAAAAACGCTCTCACATATGCTGCAGAACTGGAAGCATTCCCTCTTCAAGCCTAAAACTCTGGATAATGCCACTGCTTGAGTCATGTGCTGATCTCCAAGGCCTAGCACAGCACAGAAGAAATGACACCAGCAAAACAAAACAAAACACAGAAGACAAGAAAAATGAAGTAGTCACAGACACTGAGTAATTAGGAAATCAATGAGCAATTCAGTGAGTCTGGCTAAGTACTCAGCTTTTCAGAATAAAAAGTCAACACGACATTAACTACATATGCATATAAAAATAGTGTGCTACACCAAACTGGGCAAGTTGATACAGTCTTGCTAATAGTAATTGTTGTACAGAAGGATTATTGAAGCAAAATAATATCAGGTACCATTAAAAAAAAAAAAAAAAAAACAGGAAGCAAAAAGACATAGATAGACATAATAGCAGCATTCACTGAAGTAGAAAAAAAAAAAAAAAAAAAAACAGGAATTGAACCCTGCATGCAAAGAACTTCCAAAGAAAAGCGTAATTAAGTTCATATCTTTGACCTTGCTTTTTGATCTTTACAGACAAGCTTATAATATCACTGCTCTTCATCTGTAAACCAAAGCTAAGAACTCCTAGAGTTTGTCTGTATTTCCAGAACTGCCCTTAGTAAGGAGGGTATTAAAGTAATCTGGCAAAAAAGAAAAAGAAAAGCTAATAGATGGTACTGAGAATATTCACCTGTTTTCTTCTTAATCATATAGCGTTTAAATTGTTTCCTTCCAAGTTTATTACAACTTCAGTGAAAATATATTATTTTTTTCTTATTTGAAAGGTAAGCCCAGGAAGATCGTTCTGTTAAAGACATGCAGTAAGTTTCCCTGACAGGTGAATTAGAAAACGACAACAACAACAAACGTGACTTTGAGCTTTGTTTCCTTATTCCAAAACACTACAACTATAAAACCATTCTCCTGGAAAATTCAATTTTGATTGTGAATTTTTTTCTCTTATTCATAGACAGATGTTTTTTTCTTCTTTTTATATGCTACATACAACTATTCCCTGTACTAGAGATCTTGGCCTTGTCATATTAAAGTATGACAGACTGAGAGACATCCAGATGATATGAAGGTTGTGGAAGATTTATTTCCTTTTGACTGTACTGTGAAAGTACCATGAAATCTCCTATTTGAGTCAGCTGTGAAACTTCCAGAGGTTTCCTCTACAGCAAGTGCTGGGTTAAGATTAAACTAGGCAAAATGCCTGAAGAGATACCGAATAGGTTTGATACAAATTACACTGTCCTGCTGGTTTGAAAGTACACATTACTAGAATCATTAACCATAATCATCCTCAATTACAAGCACTGTAAGCACACACACAGCAGACCAATAAATGAAGCCATTGTTTGCATGCAATGCCCATAATTTACGAAGACATGGTTACCTCATCCACAGATTGACACAAAGCTGCAATTTCCAACAGAGTATTCTGAATTATTTTTAACTTCTGAAATTGATGCATCTTTTATGCCTCTCTCTCAATTTCTACTAAGACAGTCTTCTTATGTCTCATTATCCTAGTGTATATGAAAAATGCATTTGCATTTTTGAGAGGACTTGGTATGTTCCTTATGAATTCCTGTAAGAAATAGCTTTGTCAACAGGTTTCCACAACAAAAACATCATCTGGAAAGTCCCAGACCAGGATATATTGGAACAGAATACCTTATTAGTAGAGTTGTCATCCTTTCTGAATCATTTGCTGTACTATTAAATTCCTCCTACTCACTACTTGTTGTGTGCATTGTTTGCAGCATATAGAGCTTATGTCCAGATGGAGAAGAGAGAAGTAGGTTTTAATAATGTGAAATCTACTGTATGGTGCCAGTACGTAATATTATAGTGGGTATACTACAGTAGTCTTTAAATTGTCTCTTGCTACTTACTCTAATGAAATTACAGTTTTGAGAAACAATCTCCTATGGTAATAGAACGTCTTAAAAAAAAAAAAAAAAAAAAAACTCTCATCTTGTGGCAGACACAAAGCATGAAAAATGTTAACCCAAATGTGTAAAATTTGCAAAGCTATGAGCAAATGTATTCTGTATTCTTATGGAAATTTGCTTTAACTGGTTTCACTGGATATGTAAATATATCTTTTGTACTTGCAGATAATACATACTACTGCAGATACAGCTTATAATGCTACCTATTATTAGAACTGCCAGGTAATTCAGAAAAGAAGAACTCATTTTCAGTTGCTCATAGCTTTGCAAATTTTACACATTTGGGTTAATATTTTTCATGCTTTGTGCCTGCCACAAGATTAAAAGTTTTTTTTTTTTCCTATTTGATGAAAATTCTACTTAAACACTTTAATTGTTTCTAGAGGGTGATTGATGATGTAAATTCAGTCTTCCGCCTATCATAATGCATAGATACTTTCATTTTCTCTTATTGCTTTTTGAAGAAAGGATTTGAAGATAATTTTGTGTTTGAGTATACCCATTCTATATCCCTGAGAAAAATAATCTTATCAGGTTTAAAAACTCTTTAATTTGTCCAGCTTATAAAATTTTAAAAAATTGACTGAGTTGGACACCATTTGTGATGCATTTGTGATGCTGACAACATTCCCCGAGAAGCCCACGCTGATATACTCAATCATGAAATTTTCCCGAAATTGATACTGTTGACTCCTAAGGGACTGGTTCTTTTCTCTCAAGCCCTAACCTCTCTACTTGGCATCCCATTCAGAACATGCTCACAAACCATTTGCTCTATTCCAGGATTGCTGTGTTTGGACAGCACTGACCCAAAATGTGTTGTAAGTAGTTTCTTATCAATTCATGTCTGTTCAGATAGAAAGAAGCAGAAGAATATGAAGCACAAAAGTTGCACTGCCTCTGAGATGCAAGGTCATGTAGTTTTGCACATAGCATTGATGTTTGGAGCTGAGATGAGGTCTGGTTCTTGCTGTGACTGTGTACACGCTCTTCCCACAGATCAAGTCTTTCATAGGAGGAAGCTTCTCTGCAAGCAGCACACTACCTATCATTGACAGCCTGGAATATGAGGACTCAATTTGCTAAGGTCTTCTTGGTAAGATGCATCCCATGCAAGAATGCAGGACCCCCAGAGAGAGCAGTTCAGAGCTGTAGTCTGTGCAGGCCGATCAGTGTTGTGCTGTATGGTGGAAGCCAGCTCTTGCATCTTAGATATTTTGTCACCCAGGATGCTTAAGATGCCCGGGAATGTGACAGCAAAGCTACCCGCTCCAGAAGTATTCTATAACGGAATCTTTCACTAAGGTTTTCCACAGGTTGCTCACATTTTTAAAGTACTGCTATACTTTAAAACAAGGTAGTTGGCCATGAAGACTCTCTAGCAGAAACTCGCAAAATAGCATAGGATTCCTGTGTCTCCTGGCACAGTTGGGAGATCAATAAGTTAGTCTTTTCTACTTTTAGATGAAGTTACAGCAACAAGCTAAGACTAGCTGTAGGAGACTAGCTATCAGAGAGACCTTTTGACATCAGCATAGCTGTTTCTGAATTTAGCACATGTTACTGTAAACTGGAAATTTGAACTCCACATTCTTTTAGCTTTACATCATTACTGAGCACATTTCAATGTCCTAATCATGTTATTTATTGCTTGGTCAGTTAGGATTAATTTGACATTACAGAAGGGACAGCTAAGAATGTGGGATACAGTTACAAATGACTTCCATGGGCTTTTTGAAAGTTAGTAGTTTTTAAATCAGATTAAAAAGACATCATTTAATATGAAGTTGTTAGTGAGGGGAGAATATATAAGTTTTTGGGTTTTTTTTGAGTTACTGCTCTTCTTGACTTTACTGGCTACCTATTGATTTCTGGAAGTTCAAGATATTCCCAAAGTCAGCAGATAGCTTGCCTCAGAACACAGTTCTTGATCCCCTTTCAGGCAAATAATACTTTAGTAGGGTAAGAATGTCAATGTCAATCCAGTCCTTTAACTTAAATTCTGCAGCTCCAATTACCTTTTAGGTAACATATTTATATTTGTTTTTCCATGAATTAAAGAAGAGAAGGGAAAGATTGACAAAAAGACAACATATGTCTAGATCAAAACTTTCTCTTCTTTTTTTCGTTTTTTTAAATGTCTTGGACTCATATGTTAGATCACAACTGCTATGTTGTAAATCTGTTATGAAAGGCCTTTTCAGGTTTAAGATCTCAACCTTAAGGAGAAGAAAAATGATGAGGCCAAATTATTCTATTATTTTCAAGGCTCTTATACTAATTAAAGGAGCCTGCTGGGCCTAAGAGACTGAGATCCAAAAGAGCAAGAGGAAAAACAATTTGCTTAATCAGCAAAGCAAAGTCAATCAGCAAAGTACTAGTACTGAAGCAGAAGTACAATAGTACCAAAAGCAGAATAAATTCTGACTATCCCTTGGTTATGTGAACTGATGTGCTGACTGTTCCCCTAAAATTCTCACCTTAAAGTGTGTGTGTCACTCTGAGACCTGCCAAAAAACACTAATATTTGATAACTTTATAAAGTATATAGATTCATAGCTAAAGACAATATTTACCTTTTAATTAACTGTTCGATTAGCTGTTTTAATGTTATAGAGGAACAAAAAAAATTGCTGTTTGTTTTACTATGCCTTGCATTAGAAGCTGTGCAATATACTTACATAATCTCTACTGACAGGTATAACTGCTATTCTGGCAGTGTACAAAACAGCAGTATCATTTTCTGCAAATATTTGTGAAGGACATACTAGAGGATTCCTACCAAGGGTTTATTATTGTTATTATTAGTGGTTATTGTGCTCCTAATATGCATTTTTCAAACTAAAAGTTTTCATCACAAACCTTAATGAAATGTCTGATGGAAGCTTTGCTAGGAGGGGCTGCATCTTTTGCTCTAGGCCTCAACTGCTTCAGGTAAGAGCAAGGAGAGACATATTCTGCATTAACAAAAGGGACCTGACTGGACAAACTGTAAGAACAAGCAAATAGTCACGGAAAATAATCTATTGAGGGAAGTAGAGTTGAATAGTGCATATTAGGATACCCATGTGAAATGAAATCTGTAATTGTGGGTTGTAAAATGTTCAATATGCTTAAATCATTTTCTGAAATGCAGCCTTATAAACACTTTGACTTTGAAAAACTGAACTGGACATATTACAAGAGAAGACGTTCAAATAATTTTCTAGCATTTCTTACTTCCAAAAGGAATAAAAATATTATTAGTACTTTACTACTTTTGTACTAAATCTAGTCTAGAAGTATGAAGATATCTGCAATCAAAAGTTGTATCCCATATTTCATATTTTCATATATAAACACAAATCTCAGTTAAGCTAATTGAAAATTATGTTTGGAAAATGTTGAATGTAAACATGATGTTCCAGTTCTTGGTCAACGACAATAAAGTTTTAAAGCTATTCATCAGTGAATAGCTCTGGTTCCTACAATTTCAGGGAATCTTGAAGCTCCGATGACTCGTTAAAATGAGGATTCCCAGGGTTTCTAGCATCTATATTTTGGAGACAGAACTCTCAGGATTTCCTTCCTGGAAAATCTTGGGGTCATTCACACTGCAAAGAATTTTATCTTTTTCTGAGAAAATATGTAGCGTGGAAAAAAGAAAAACAGAACAGTGGAAAAAAAAGGTATTCTAGATCCTTATGGAAATGTGCTTTAACTTTTAGGGTAACATTTTAATTCAGAAATAGAAAATGGGCCTCTTCCTTTCTGTTAGATGTCTAATAAACTATACAGAAAGCATTGCATTCCCTAGAAAAAAAGGTTTCAGAATTATTCCTAGAAACAATAGTCATTTTTAGCTTTATTAAATTGTTTTAGGACTTTTCCATATCATAATTGGAGGAAAAATGTTCTAGCAGTTTCCATTTGTAACTCAATTATTTAGACTGTATGACATTGTCTTGAAGAAAATTATGGAAGTCCTATCACTCAAGGTCTTTGCAAATAAGATTAGAAACTAGGAGAAGGTATTATAGGGATAAATTCTGCAAAAGGCAGACGAGAATAATGAAGGCCGTTCCTTTAATTTCAGTTCTATTACTGTAAAGATAATAAAACAGGAAGAGAATCATAGAATCATAAAATCATTATGGTTGGAAGGGACCTTTAGAGATCATCTAGCCCAACTCCCCTGCACATGCAAGGTCACCTAGACCATGTGGTACAGGATTGCGTCCAAGCAGGTCTTGAGCGGGTCTGAGTCTTTCTAGAGAAGGAGACTCCACAACCTCTGTTGGCAACCTGTTTCAGTGCTCCATCACTCTCACTGTCAAGAAGTTTTTCCTTAAGTTCCTGAGAATTTCTGATGCTTCAGTTTGTGGCCATTTCCTCTAGCCTTAATGCTCACCACCACTGAAAAGAGGCCAGCCCCATCCTTCTCCTTCCCTCCCTCACTCCCTCCCTCCCTTAAGGTATTTATAGACACTGATCAGGTCCGCTCTCAGCCTTCTCTTCTCCAGGCTGAACAGGCCCAGTTCCCTCAGTTTCTCTTCATAGGGCAGACGTTCCAGGCCCCTGATGATCATTGTAGTCCTGCGCTGGGCTCCCTCCAGCAGCTCCACATCCCTCTTGTACTGTGGGGCCCAGAACTGGACAAAATACTCCAGATGCGGCCTCACCAGGGCAGAGTAGAGGGGCAGCATCACCTCCCTCATCCTGATGGAGGCATCCCAGGATGTCATTGACCTTGGCCACAAGGGCACACTGCTGCCTCATAGCCAGTTTGTTGTCCACCAAGTCATCCATGCTCTTCTCTGCAGAGCTGCTCTCCAGAAGGTCAGTCCCCAGCCTGTACTGGTGTTTGAGATTATTCTTCCCCAGGTGCAAGATCTTGCACTTGGCCTTGTTGAATTTCATAAGGTTTCTCTGTGTCCAGTTATCCAGTCCGTCCAGGTCCCTCTGGATGGCAGAGCAGCCCTCTGGGGTACAGCTAAGTGCCCTCTGGGGACTGACTGCTCTGGGATACTGCTAACAACAGCCCCCCAGACTCTGCACCACTGATGGCAACTCTCTGAGCTCTGCCATCCAGCCAGTTCTCAATCCGCCTCACCATTCACTCATCTAACTCACACTTCTGGAGCTAGGAAGTCTAGTTTTAAACAAAATCTTCTAATGAAGTTAAACATCTGAAAGACATACCAGGACATATGGTAATATGTACAGACTAAACTGATCACATAGCTATCAAAGGACAAATATATGTGGATAGTACAAATTTCCTTCCACTCATAAACATGGTAATTCCTTTCAATCTCCATCTTCTGTCTCTGCCACGTATGTCCCACTTTTTGGTAATCCCTTTGCATTTTAGGCTAGATTCCTAGCAATAAAATACTTTCTGTGGAATGTCTTCCTTCCTTCCTTCCTTCCTTCCTTCCTTCCTTCCTTCCTTCCTTCCTTCCTTCCTTCCTTCCTTCCTTCCTTCCCTCCCTTCTTTCTTTTCCTTCTTTCTTTTCCTTCTTTCTTTTCCTTCTTTCTTTCTTTCTTTTCCTTTTTTCTTCCCAATTTCAATCTAATTTGAAAGAGAAAGATGTGCTATAAAGAAAATCATGTTCTACAGATGTAGGAGAATAGATAGTAAGAAAAGAGAAACTTTGTTAATGACCCATGCACTGCAAAATGTGAACTGTTCTTATTAGACCCAGAGAGACCAGAGGGAAGAAAATAATTTTAAGCATGTCACAAGAAAACCTTTAGTCAGCTCTGATTCCTTTTTTAGCTACCTCAGAAAGACACAGATCTATAGAAAATATTGCACACTAGTACATATGCTCAAGGAATTGTTTATATTCTTTCATATTTCTTATCAGTGGAAAGGTTGCATGCAATTTGCCCTGAGGTTAATGTCAAGCATTCCTAGAAACAGATTAGAAAAGATTTTTTTTTTTCTTTTGGATAAGGTTATGATCTGGAGTTGGCAAAGAATTGATCAAGAAGTTAGAAACTGCACTGATTTTTTTTTCTTTTTTTTTCTGAATGAAACCTTCAGATAATTATACCAAGTTATCTATTTATTTTTCGTCCTACAGAGTTCAGTATCATCTTGCGATGGTGGTATTCTCAACAGCATTCTCAGTACTTGACATCTAGGTAATTATACCATACTCATTAGGGTTGTTATGAAACAAACTTCAACGGGAGATCAACCCAGATCTCAGCAAGCTTTCCTGTAGCAGACTACAAAGCATACAGATATAACTAAATATTTCTAAAGGCAGCTCCATAATTATGGTAGTGAGTGGAAAAGAAATCAATCAATATCACCAGCATCTTCACATAAAATTAAGGACATCTCCCCACAAAAAAAAAAAAAAAAAAAAAAAAAAAAAGCAGGAGGAGATTGTTAGGCTGAGGAAATTCTGTATTCCTTATTCCAAGATACTGTCATGATATCTTCAGTGGAAATTCCCCTAAACTAAGTAGTTTGGTTATGTAAAGCAGCCAGTTTTTTTTTTTTTCTGTCAATGTAGAAAGACCAGGAAAGAGCACCAAAGCAGTCTTTAAACTTGGCATTTAATAACTAGGTTATTCAGCACAATATACAAAGACAGAGCAGAGTTCAAACTGTTACAGTTAAGTAGAAAAGGATTTGAAAAACAATACACAGCCATGTTAGGAATTAAACGTCTAACCCTTTTTTCACTTTCCCTTCTCTTTTCCTTTTCTTCCGATATTTTTTTCTGTTTCTTTTTCATTTGCCTTTCTCCTTTTCTTGTCACATATACACATGTACTGGAATTACAGCTGCAATTAAATCCTATGCAATCCATGAGATTTTGATCTACTACTTGACCCACGCTATCACATTAAATTAAAGAGACCTCTTTACAACCTATCGTAAGCATGGCCACCTGTACATAGTTCCTCCATCCTCCTTTATGCCAGACCTAGAAGACTGCTTAAAACATGGTGGTCTTAAAATAGTTAAAATAGTTTTGCACAAGCTCTCTCTTATACTTTAATCCACCCTGTGTATATATGATACAAAATACATAATCCCAGAAAGACAGAGACTTCTTTTTCCTTGTACAAATATGGCTTCCATGTCATCTTTTAGCCTCTTGAAGTCTTAACCTTGCTTTGCCCAGAAAAGGTATTGATTGTAATCTTATGCCTAACCCACAGTAAAGCCAGTATAAATTCACTGATCCTTTTTGTCTTTTAAAGTCACATTTGCCACCTGAGAGCATGCTGACTTTAAGGAGACTCTTGGCACCTTAGACTTCTTTTATTCATTGAGCCATTCTTCCCTGGCAGTTAGACGTCATTTTGAAAGGATTACCCTGCATTATGATGCACTGTCAGTGTATCCAGAGCTATAAAACATAAGTAATGGATCTCTGCAGACATCTCTTTCCCCCCACCCCGTTCTGTATTATCACGCTGTCAAACAAGACAGTTCAGACACTTCCAGTACCCAAGATCCTGCCTCTGAAACCCTCTTGTGAAGAGCAGAGCTTTAGAAACATATAAATAGAACATATGCCAGAATTTTCTGGGAAATTCACTATGGGATTGCATGGCTCACTTGGACTTGTAGTTAGCTGCTTGAAAAATTATACCAATGTTTATGTGAATGACCAGGTTTTTCAACAGCTATCATTTGTAAGTCAGAGCTCATGGTTATTTTGCTGTCCTTGAAGAAGAAACTAGTTATGGCATCAAAGTAGGTAAGACTGCCAATGGTACTGGTAGTGTTGAAACAAGGATGATCAAGGATTCACTATTTGTGCTTGACTAGATCTAGAGCCATATTATTCCCTCAGAGAAGTTCTAGATCAAGTAAGAAGTTTTCCTCTGCCTACCTTGTGCTTTTTAAATCAGGGAGGACTCAGCCTTCCTGCATCTGTGAGATTTACTATGGCCCCATAAATCACACCTGTCTGGGTTTCTGCATCTCACAGCTCTCAGGTGTCTGCAGTGCATTTTCATGTTACAAAATAAGCAAATAGTAGGAGGGTACTACGTGTCCTGTGTGACCAATCACCATATAACACATATCTGTCCATTCCACACTGCTCTGATCCCATGAATTTTGTGTCAATAGGGTTATGCCTCCTTTAAAGTCCCCTTCAAATAACAAAGGAGAATTTCTATTGGAAAGTGACCCTCTTCTCCTTTTAATAAGTTTAAGGTTTCCTCTGCCCACAGGTGAGAGAAGGATTTAACCCGTTTCTGTTCTGATACTCTTTTCTGGAGGAAAAACAAATGTTTCTGATACAAGTAACACTGAAATCAGTACTCGTCCCAGGATATTTGGTTTAGATTAAGTGGGTTTTTCACTTTCTCAACATATCAGACTTTGCATAAAAAATCAAATGAACTATTTGAAATATTTCTATATTGCATCAAATCATTTCTAGCATTCGTTTCCAGTATTCACCTTTTTTTTTTTTTTTTCTGGAGAATGTTATCAGGTTACTCTCTTTATCTCTTCCCTTTTGGCTATTTAGATAGCTAGGCGTGTTATTAGCTCATCTAAAATTTTGGAGGAACACTTGTTTTGTTTGTTTTTTTTTTGCCTGGTTGTAAAACTTATTTTTACATGTATATTTTATTATTATTAATTTTAACTCAAAGAATTATTTATAATTTAGTATTATTTTAAAAGTCTAGAAAGTCCAAAGCATTAATATTTATATTCTTTCTTGAATAACACTAATTAGCAAAAATAAATTTTTATTCTGATATGTTCTTTCTGAGAAGGAAGAGAATTTTAAATTAGAAGAATTGCTTGAAGTTTATTTTGGGTTGCTGATAGTTCCTCAGACAATTTTATGGGACAATATCATTTTTAGGGGTTTTTTAGACTTTGATTCTCTCCAGATCATATTATGATGCTTATTCTATACACTTATTTTGATCAAGATGATATGTATATGTAAGGCATCCAAAATAGTACCATTTTTAAAAAAGATGAAGAAAATAAATTTGAAAATTTTGAAAACAAAATAAAACAACAAAAACAGGTGTGCTAGACGTAAAATTCCTGAAAGTGAGTAAAGTAATTTTAATGAAAGTGTTAACAAATGAAAGTTGAATTTTTAGGTAAATGTTTTGAACAAAAAGGCAAAAATACTGCAGTTCACCTGAGCTTATTTTCCTATATATATATAGTGTTATTTGTTTACTTTTTTTTTTTCTTCACTAAAAACAAGATATGCTACTTCTTCAGACTTGAAGTGTAAAGAAAAAGAATGTCAGTGCTTAATCTCTTCCATGAACATTTCTGAATCTGGATACAATAGGTGAGTGAGATGAGGTGAGGAAAGATTAGAAATTAATAATTATTATAAGAGATGATATAACTGATAAGATTGATATGATCACCCCACAATACCAGGTTTCCAGGAGCAGAGACTGCTTTTAGCACTAATTATAAAACAAGTCCTGTACTTAGGACACTAGCTTTTAAATTCTCTGACAAGACTTTTAATTTAAACCTTTCCGGGGTTGTATTTTTCAGATATAACTTTGATATTTAAGGGTTTTTTCTGTAAAATTGTCATAGCAGCACTTCCCAGTCTCCAAGAGGTATCTAATAATAATGGGTGTATGGTTCATAGAAGTAACATTTCATCTTCTTTCACTTTACAATGTCTATCACTATAACATTGCAAAGTTGGACTACACAATTCTCCAGTATATATCAGTGCATAGAAGGAGACATCTCCTCACTAGAAAGGCTTATTTTATAGTAGGCAGTACCTAAGTTCCTGTTTTCCTTGGAACAGCTCTGCTGTCTACTCCTCCTCATGTCAATCTACACGTAGGGAGTCTTTATGGCTTTAGAGATTGCGTATTTTTGGCAGCTAGATCCCATTATTATTAAATTTAGAAGCCAGGCTTACGCCAGAGCATTTTATAGTTTGTTTGTGTTTTATCTACTCTTTATCACAGCAGGACTATGTTCCTCGTTTCCTGTATATCACCGCTTTAATTAATGCCAAGAAAAATCTGGTATGGATTAAGAATAAAGCGTCTTGTTATCCTCTGGGCCTGCAGTTAGAGAAGTGCAGAGTCAAACTTGCAAGTTGTTTCATCTTTCTGCACTGTGTACATAAATACACCTTCTTTACAAATATGTTTTATAATATGCAGCCTCTTCATACTCAGTGTGAGAGTGCTCAAACAGAGCTATTCTTTACTACTGCACAAAGGTTGTGGAAGTATGCTCACATACAAAACTATCTAGGAAAGGCTCATTACATTAAAAGGTCAAATATATATTTGTATTGGATTATATCTTTGATCAAATATTCTTGAAGTGATATATGCTTGTTTAACATGAGTAATTCTGAAGCTCCTTCATTTCATTTTGACAGTTTTGAATATCACTGTTGAGCAGATTGCTATTAGATATTGATCTTTATAGAAGTCCAAAGTACATTTTAGTAGATTCCTTTCTTCAATATGCTGCATTTCCTTTACACTACGGGGGTTTAAATGTTTATGAAAAAGTCAGATACTGTATAACTGAAATTATCCATTCCATCTGACAAATATTTTCACAGTCTTTTAAAAAATATATTGTATCAGGTATTTAGTGTATTTTTAAACGTAAGATCTGATCTCAGTCTCACTTGCATGGACATTAACTCACATGCTTTCTAACCTGAATTTATTTTGTGAGCACTGGAATTAGCCTCACCAGTATTTTGTCATTACTAAGTACCAAGATTAGAATTAACCACTTTTCAAAAACATTCACAGAAAATGTGCTAAATACACTTGTAACTGATTTTTTTTTTCTGATAAGGAATCTGAAAACACTAAAGAGATTGACAATGTTTAATTTGTTCTTTAAAGTAGTTTTAACCAAACATGAACGTATGCAGTTTATAGGCAATATATGGCTGAATGAACATTGAAAAGCATGACAAAATGTTCCCGAGATTTATTTCACATAAATCACATATTTTTAGTTACTTGAAATTATATCCTTTGAGATATTTGAGAGCTTTGAGAGCTGTGGGCATATAGTAAATCCTATAAAAATACAAAATTTGTAGTACATTCAATGTTTAAAATATATAAAATTAAGCAGAAGAGTCTTACTGAGAAAAAGACTTGCCCAGTTAAGTCAAAATTATTCATCAAGTGTTTTAGTTTTTAATGATTACTCAAATTGAAGACAAGTCTGAATTAAATGTTGCATATGTTCTAAAAGGCAGTCTAATCTAGGCCCTGGTGAACAGGGCCTGAAAATAAATTCCCTAATATCTTTGTGTTTGAAAAATTTAATGTTACAGTATGAAGCAGATGTGCTTTCTAAGAGCTATCCTTTTATATATGTGTGTGTGTGTGTGTATATATATATTCTTAAGGGTGTAACTGAAGACAAATTTACATTTCATGCTCGTAAATAATAATGGAGATATTTTGTAATCAATGAATGTATTATTTGATTCATGTTGTTAAATGAAATATAGCAGATTATTATGATTCATAGGTTGAAAAAGGGAGCCTTGACTTGACATGTGTAAGAAGAAATTTCTGTGAAAGTTCAGAGGCATGCTATTAATTTCTCTGAGCCTGTTTAGGAATTCAGTATAGACCAATGAAAGACTGAAAGGAGATAGTGCTGCATGTGTTCTATCCAGGCTCCAGTGAAGGTTTCTAAATCCTTCAGAAAAAGTTTAGTCACTCTGAATTTCACATATGAGCCATGGCAGAGAGGAGACTAATCTTAGAAAAAACACCTGCACACACTTCTTGCTACTCATTGTCCACTAGATTACTAGGTGTAGTAGTCTATCATCTAGACTACTCATCACTATTAGGGGAAATCACTATTAGGGGAAATTCTTATGGACATCGTATTGGAAACTTCTACCCAACAGGCAAATAATGATAAAAAAGGCCATGAAGTGAGACTGGTTTATGACAACTGTGCCATATGAGATGGATATTACCACTCCCTTGCTCTCTACTGCTAGTCTGCTAGATGCTAACTCTTGCTCTCTCTGTGGAAATCCTTGAGAGATTACTCAGCTGAGAAGGGTTAACTCAAATTTCCTTCTTCGGAGGGTAATCTGTGATAAGCATCTGGGAGCAATAACACATAAATATAGAACACACAACTGGATCTGGAAGAGGACGTATGGTAATGGTGTATGGTTTTGTCAGAAATACAACAGAAAATAACAGAAATTACTATCAACCCAATTATAAAATGAAATGTAAGCTCTCTTTCTAAATTCTTTATTAATTAGTCGGGTCCTATTGCAACAAAGGCACAGAAGAAGGACATTCAAGAAGATGTGTGAATAAATAAAAGTACAGCAACACTTATTTGTTAAGAGAGTCTGAAAATATTGCCATGTGAAATTTAAGGAGGCTGTAAAAAAAGCCTCCTTAAGATGAGATTCGATAAAGGTCTCTAGATTTAATTATAAAAATGTAAACTGCTCTCCTCCTCTGTGTTTTTCTATAACGTGTATGCACATAGGAGCAAGGCAAATTTCAAATTAACAAGTGGTTATTCAACTGCATAAGTTTGCATAAGTTTGAGGAAAGCAGGATTCATCTCAGTTTTAGGACACCAAGACTGATTTTGCCCACTCATGCAATGGTGGCTCAAGGCAATCGAAGTGCTGGGTGTCATATTGGGGTATTTGCTGCTGTTCCTGCTCTCAAATATCACAAACCAGCCACACCTGAGAAGTGTCCTTTCTATATTATACAGTGCATGGAGTCTAGAATACTTTAGGTCTGCCTTGTATCTGTTCGCCTGTATATGTTCTGCTGGATGACTCTGTAGACTCCATCAAGCTAATTGCAAGGGACTGCAATGGGAATTTGGATACCTAGTTGACCATTTCACTGAGTATCTTAATCTGTGATCTGAATCACATCATGAAAATCTGTCCACTGGTCTATATAAGTCTGCAAAAATAAATTATGCATATCACAAATTAAGTTGAGAAATTCCTACAATAATGGAAAAAGAATTAGACATTCGTATAGATAATACGAGTATCTACAATTGCATTATATAAAAAAAGGAAAATACTTGAGATGATTAAATGACTATTAAATGTCATGCATATACTGATTTCTAGAGACAACAGTTAGGAAAAAATTCTTACCCAATTTCGTGACAGATTTCCAACAATTTCATTGCTGCAGAAATGGCATTTTCTTCTCAGCTTACCCTGAAAATTTCGGAATAATTAGTAAGCTGTGGTAATAAAAAGAGCTAAATCCCCAACTCTTAGTGCATCCCTGCATCACATAATAACGTATCCTAGACATTATGCTTCAGTTCCTCAAGGTGTGCATGAGGAAGAACGGAATTTTTCTTTCCTCCAGTAGTAGTTTTTATTTTTTCCTGTGGATTTCCCCAGGGTGCTTTATGACTCTGCATGAATCCCACTTATGGTACAATTGATCCCAGAGGAGGTAATGTAACAAATGCTCTGAAATAAAAAGAGGTGTGTATTTCACACTCTAATATATTCATGAGTTAATATAAAATGGAACCCATCTCATTTTCACACAGTTTCGATTAAATCTTTTTTTGTCCATGCTAAGGTTAGCATGGCAGTAGCTGAATACTATCAAATTTATTTTCATTGCACTTTGTCTGTGGTGGTGCGATATGTGTAATTGAAAGTTTGACCATCTTTTCATTATAGGGAGACTAAGCTCATCCATCAGTGCCAGAAGAAGGAAGTTGGTGCCATACATCAAGCATCATTTAGCACACGCACATCATTCACATAGATCAATTATTATAATATTTATTTTAAACGACACAGGTTGGAACCAAGAAAGTGAGACATCCATCTTTATCAGTTACGTACCTTTAATTCCTAACATTGTTAGCTGCAAATTTGATGGTACAGCCAGCCTTACTTTGAATTTTGTACAAGTAATAATTTTTAATTTCATTTAGACATATCCCAATTTATCTTCATCGTTTCTTGCTTAGAATTCAATAAATTTTTGTTTTATGAATCCAGTTAGAAACTCCTTGCTGAATAACCTGTAAAAACAGCAGGTTGTTGTTAAGCAAGAAGTGGCTATAGTAGCTAGCTGTCACTGCTGGGGCACAAGTAAAAAAAACTTCTTCCTCTACCTCTGCTCTGCTTAGACATTGTGTTACTCCACAATCACTGTCTTTGCTTTAAAGTAAACCATATATTGGAAACGTGAGGGAGAGTAGAAAAACACCTCTAAACTGATGTAAAATTTGAAGCAATTTCCCGATCAATTACTTTTCTTCCCATCTGCTTATAATTCCTCCCAACCTACCCACTCCACCCTTTTCCTTCTACCCCCTCTTTTCTCCCTCAGCTTGTCCTTCTTTGCAAGTGGAAGCCTGAAATTTAATGTCAGGGAGCCTGCTGCTAGCTTTGATGTTAATAATTTACCCAAATTGACAACAGATATAATCACTTTTTAAGTGCTATCAGGAACAGCTGCTGTGGAGAATTTCAATATGCAAGATGGGGAAGGAGCGGTTTTTGGTGGAAAGGGGGGTTTTGAGTTATTATACATGCAAAACATTCACATTCATACCTTAGGATTTAGTGAAGATTCTCTGCTCTGCTTTTCTGTATTAAAAGATAGTAGGCTAATAGCTACTTCCTGACTAGCTGAGAAAAGTGATAACACACAAATTTTAAAAAATGAAAGCTCAAAACTTCCAATCATACATAAAAGAGTAGACCAAAAATAAAAGAAGGTCAGCAGATCCTAGTGCAGTCAGAATTTAACCTGTTTAAAAAAAACACATAATTAAATACAAGTGAAAGTTGGAGTTTCCTACAGGCAATTCTCATGGGAATAGATCTTATACAATGTGTACATATGTGTGCATGTGTGCATTTGTGAATATAACTGGTATTCAGTAGAGGAACTGTGGTGCCTGATGCCATCAAGCTCCATGTCTAAGAGGTACTCCTAGCTGCAGTGCAGTTGAGAGAAGCTCTCCAAATTCCCACCTACAGGAGTAAGGGGAATGACAACTGCTAAAAAGATAACTATGACCTGTCAGAGATATTTCACCACGCAGCTTACATTGCAATCACAGGTCAAACCAAAATAAGAAAAAAAATGAAAGAAGAAAGAAAACACCTATTCAGAGTCACAGATGATTTCAGCCAGCTCAGTGCTGGCTCATTTATGCAGCTGATATTTGATAGATTTAGGGTGCTCAGTCTATCAAATCCAGGTGCTCTATATTCCCAGCATTTAATTCCTTCTTACCTTCATGGGAGGCAACCATGAATGCACCTGGAATAGAAGTAGCCCCTTCTAAAGTGAGCAGGAAGTAGAGCCAGTTGGAAAGGGGGATAGAGAAAGGAGTGTAAAAAGGAGGATAAAAGAATTTCCCTCCAGCTCCCTTTCAGCAGAGGCAAGAGAGGGAAGGCAGAAGAGACAGGACAGCCACATACTGCCCCTCTCAAGCAAAATGTGAAATCCCAGGCAAGGCCTTCAAAATGTTTGGTAGAGAATATCTTTTAGGAACCCCGAGACAACTAAATTAGCGGGGGAATTTGCAGCCAAATCTTACATGAAGCATTAGTTGTGCTGGATTTGGCCTGAAGCCGTGAAAAATGTCGTGGACTAACTTTGCCAGCATTTTGACTCTAGGGTTATGATCCTAGAGCGCGATGCATCCTTATATTTCTGGCAATAATTTGGAAAGTTGCCTCTGACATTTAAAACTCCAGTCCAATAAGAAGCTTCAGTTTCCTGGGGTTTTACAAGTGATGAGGAACTTAATACTCTTGGAAGCCTCAGAGCTCTGTCTTGGATTTTAATACCCATTAAGTGATTGCTTCAGAGAATAGGATACTCTGAGCAGTTGGGGCTGCATTCACCTGTGAACAGGGACTTTTCCTACGTCCTGGAATAACAGGCAAGAGCAGAAAAGGGAATTTTATATGAATGACATAAAAATCTTAAAAAAAAAAAAATAGAGAAGAGAAAGTTATAAACTGGCAGGGGTTAAGCACTGCTGAACTCCTAGACTTTCAGAGCTTGTCGACATTTTGTCTTTTCAATCTGAAACAATCCAGAAAAAAAAGCAAAAGAAATATTAAATACTTTTATAAGATGATTTAATTCTACCTGCAGTAAGTTAAAAATATTAATGGAAAAAATCTTTTGAAAAATGGTTAAGAATAAGCCTATATCTATCTGAATTCTAATAAAATAGATCTTTTCTCACAGTGTGGAAAGGTTCAAGTGCCATCCAGGGCTCTTATCCATGTTTCATTAACAGGTCACCTGTTCCTCCTCTTTTAAATCATTTTAGTCACTTTCTTTATGTCACTGACTGCCACTGTGTTATATTATTTCCATCGAAGAGGAGAGGTCATATTGATGACATTCTGTCTCCAACTGACATTAAAACCCTACCATAAGTGAGCTGAGAAATAGTTTTCAAAATTGGTATTCAAGCACTATGTATGTGCATGTGAATATTTGTAAAATTCCAAACAAAACATTTAGCTGGCCTCCATTTTCCTCCAGTGGATAGAGGAAATAAGCTATAACAGATGCTAGTCACATTGATCAAAGCAATACTGAAGCCTTTTGATACTACAGTGATGAACATGCTTTAGCAGCCTACAGAGAACAGGTAAATTGTCTTTTAGCTCATGAAAGAAAACGCTACCTTTACATCTCAGGAAACAGCTCAGGACAGCAGAGCCTACACTCATTAAGATGATGAGATAAGAGTTAAACTTATATAACTCCTTCATTGATTAAATAATACAAGCCTTTATTCTCGATTTCAAGTAAGGAGTTAGTTGACCAGATGGGAGTTTACGGCAAATGAGTAATTAACCACTTGATGGCAAAAAAAGTGTTGGTCATTATATCTGTTTCATAATACAGTTGATTATCTTTAGAACTGAAGTGAAATTGTACCTGTTGAGGGTTTGCCAAGCAAGTAAGATTAAAAAAAAAAAACTCTTTAACCTTAGTCAAAAAGTTATTGTTTATCAAAATTTTTCAGGAATTTTTCTCTATCAGGCTGGTCTGTATTTTAATCAAGAATGGAATGTTGGAGGTTGTTTTGTCTTGGTCAGATCAGAAATAATATTAAAGTTGATTTTAGAATCATGATATTGCATGCTTTTTTGATATGTCGAATGTATGGTAAAAGGACAGCGGTTCCAATAAAAGGTACTGGGTCATAAAGTAATGAAACTTTATTTTGAATAGGACCTACATGGCAAAGGAAGATCATTTTTTTAATAACAACTGCAACAGCTACAATTAACTTTATGTACGAACAAAAATGCACAAATGTGTAAATGATTTTTTGCAAACAAAAAACATTAATTGCAATCTCATACAAATAGAAACTAATACAATATAATGATGATAATCTAAATATGGAAATATGAATTTTTGCTGGCACAAGCATTATGTCCACTTTGAAATGCATTTCTTAATGATAAAATTTTCTTTTGTTTGGAGCATTATCTGATAAGAAAACTTAAGCAAGCTGCAGATGATCTCCTTAGTCATAATCTCCTCAGTGAATCTTTCTAAATAACTTATTTATCAAAGTAATTCATTAGTTTTGAGTATAAGAATGTATTTTTTAAAACTTTTTTACTTGCCATGAGAATTTGTAATGGTTTATTCTAATTGTTTTCATCAAAACCTGGTTAAATGGGCATTGTTCAAATTTGCTTATTCCACATATTATAAAGGTTAAAATAAAATAGAAAGTGAAGTGTTTTGAGAACACACTGTAGAACACTGCTCATTGCTATGAAAGTAACTCTTGTATAGGGCTTTTTGATTGCAAATCTTAAATGAGATCTGAAAGGAAGGGGCAAGAAATCACTTGCACCCATCAGTGGTTTCTGCTGAAAGATCATATGCTTCTGCTTCCTCAAATATCTTCAGAATAACCTTGAAATAAGCAGTATTTAAGCCACTTGCTTAACATCTCCTACTGTTTGGAAAGAAAACGGAAGACCAGGAGACAACTTGGCTGCTCTCAACAAATTCTGTACAAATGTTGTCCTTCATGGATAAGATGTTTGTTCTGCACAAGAGGGGGATGAAGGTGCTTTACGTGACTCCGCCATCCACCGAAGATTGTCAGAAAAGAGTGTAGGAAGGAGCTATATCATCTCCACAATCTTTTTTACCTGTTAAAAGGGTATTAGCTAGACTATGTTCCAGCTAGGCTATTAGTTAGACTCTGCTCAAGCAGAAGACAGCCACTTCTCTACCTCTTACGGCAAAGGGTTTCAACACAGCACATACAGACCTAAAAACAAGCACTTCCTACCTGTTTGATTTGCCAGAATCAGATTGCCTTTCCTTTTTAAATCTAAAATAAAGTATGTACATGCTGCTTAGAGATGTATACTGTTACAATAGAAAGTGTAAGGAAAAATCAATCATTCAAGTATGATAGTCCATTATGACATTTATATTTTCTACCTGAAATAGCATCTTGGATCAAATGAATTCCAGTATTTTAATATTTTATTAAAATATCTAATAAAGTTTTATTTTATTTTGTTTTCCCTAAATCAGACTCTACCAGGTAGTCTACAAACTTGCAATCTGAATAGAGATACCATAATAGAATATAGTATTAATGAGAGTAAAGCCATTTTCCACTCAGAATTTGCTATTTCTGCAATTGTTTTTGCTCAGTAGAGGTAAAAGGTGTTTAAGAATACTAGGTAGACATCTGACTTAACATCTCCAAGAAGTATTTTATGAAATAAAAGGTGTTTCAGATTAAGCAGAAAATAAGTCAATTTGACTGTGGTAATTCTTAGATTCTAATGTCTGTTTTTCATAAGAAGGATGTTTCCTTTCTGTAAATTGGAAATAACTTTAAACAGCTACTGACACCATGTAAGCAGGCATTTAAGGAGATCTGCTGAAACTTCTTTTCTGGCTACTTCCGCAGCTGTTGTGAACCGATCCTGTGCACAAGGTGTGTTATGAAGTGATGTTCTTTTGCTCCTGCAACAAAGTGAATTCCCTGAGTGGTTTTCAATGCTGTATCGCCAGACTGGCAGTTTGCCATGTGGAAAACTGACATTTGCCTCCCCTGGGTCTGCTGAACAGCGCTACTGCAAGATAGCATTAGCAGCTAAGGAAAACGGAAAAAAAAGGAGCAGCAAGCTTGCTGAGAACAAATGAGAGACACACTGGTGTTTTCCTTTTAAATAGCAGGAACTGTTGCCCTTTTGGGATGTTTTCATTCAATATCCTTTATCATAAAGGTGCTTTTGCATGAAAAGAACAGTGAAGGTATGTGTTACATACCAATGTTTTGTTGTTTCATCAGTCAAGCAAAAGCCATTAAACTGACTAGCCCTGGTCTTTATTTTTTGAACAACTTATAATCTGAATATTTTGAGGTGGAGGGTGGTAAAAAGAGGGGAGGAAGAAGTTTAAGGATTTAAAATCTCTCATTCTGCATTTCAGTAAGAGTCTTGAATTTTTGTGTAGTAATACTTGATTAAAGTAACATAGCAAAGCCCTGCTATAGTGTCAAACACTATGACCTAGACTCAGTTCTGTTCTGGTTAAAACTACTCTTTTACAAGCCAGGAGATGTCTATTACCTCATCATTTCTGAAAACAGAATTTGAGGACATGGGTTGACATAGTTAACTGTTGGAAGCAAAGCCGTCACAATAAAAAAGCTGATGATGCAAACACTGTTTCACTTCATCTCGACAGTGAGAAATTTAGCTCTGGATTAATAAGACTACTTTCTCATCCTTTCAAATGCACAGCCCGTTCATCATCTCACAGATGCTGTTAACTTCTTACACTTTATATTTGCCAGTCATCTAAATGAGATGCAAGTAGTTCATAAGGTAGGTGCTAGCTTCAGTGAGATAACAAATTTGATCCTTAATTTATTTTTATATGTAAAAGTCTTCACTGATCTAAACTAGTAAAGCTTTAGTGAACTATTTATATTTCTTTCAAGGAGAAAAGTTCCAAGAATATCACGTTTAAACAGGAGAAGGAAAGCTTAAAGGGAGAAGTTCTATATCCTTATTACACCAAAGTGCAAGGATTTATTTATTTATTTATTTTTATTTAATATGAAGCTTGTTAATCATTCATGGCCAGACCATTTAATATTTTTTAATTCAAGAATTCCTCAGAAACACAAAACAATCTGCCTTCTATATCACAAACGTGTTATATACATGCAAATGTCAAGTCAAACCAGCTGCCAAATGGTTGCATAACAGTGCTTTATTTTTTTTTCTTAGGGTGAGGCAGAAAAGCTTCGTAACAAATTAATATAAATATATAAATAAAAAGTAAATATTAATTTTAACATAGACTGTACTAAATGTACTCTTATCTGGGTCAGTGCATGGCACTTTCTTCTGATGATACATATTGCCTAACTGTACCCTCTCCCCTTAGATGACTCATCCTTTCTTTCTTGATTCACAGGCAGGGGATCTTGTTTGATGCTTAGACTATTCCTGATACAGACAGAGCGACAGAGTGAAAACATTCGCCATTGCTCTCAAGGAGCTTTACTTTTTATTCTAGATCATCTTTTCGTTATCACCTCAGACAGAATTCCTGCATTGTGCCATACTTGGAGCTACTTTACTAAGCTTCCTCAGAAATTTCAGGTGCTCTTTTCATTTACTGCGTGTGCAGCACAGAAGAACTGAAGCTGGGTTAAAGGCTGAAGGCAAAGGTGCTTTTAACTGGAAGTTGTGCTGACATCTGGAGCTTTTACTGCAATTATCAAGCGGGCATTATCAATCAGGCATGTTTTCCTGGGAGTTTCATTTCACAGCTCAGACAGACCAGGAGGACTTGAAGAATGAACTGCTCATCTGGTGACCGGCGGGGGTGGCGATCAGACCTTCCAGAGGTCTGAATCTTCCTGAGGGAATTTGGGGGTCTCCCAGTTTTGTTGGGGTTACTTGAACTAACAGACTTAAACTATAAGGACCCTTCTGTCTATTATTAGGTGAAAGGAAAGAGAGGAAGAAGTCTTAAGGTAGATATTCGTAAAATGAAAGTCAAAGCCAGAAGCCCCACAAAGGCTGTTAAACCTTGTTTTGATAACTGCCTATGTTACTTACAAAACTAGTTTCTGCTTTCAAAAACTGATTTAGCATTCAGATAATGCATTTGAAAAAGGAAAAAAAGGCATATTTTGTAGTAAAGGTTAGCAAGATCCACAGCATTCTGAATAGAAGCGCATATTCTGATTACCAGTACATCTCCAGACATCCTCATGAATCAAAATCAACAGAATCTTCTTACAAACATCACATACGTGGTTAGGCTATACTTAACTTCCACTGTACAAGTAAAAGATTAAATGTTGTGATCAGACATACATATCAACATACTTTTTTTATCCATGTTTCATGGATGTTTGCTGCTTCTTGGGTTTCATAAGAGTTATCAGGCAATGTAGTTAATTCATGATAGAGTGGCAGAGGAATAGACATAAACAGATGAACAGGCTGCCCAAAGCTCAAAATAGACATTCTTCTGTGTGTATTTGTTTTAGTACAACTAAGTTTATAAATAACTCTCTGAATAGTTTATTACTGATACCTCTATAATACTTTTTCCTGGATTGTTTATATCTCTTTCTTATCCTATCCTATCCTATCCTATCCTATCCTATCCTATTTTTAATCTCTCCTTACTTCCATCTTTCCTTCATACTTGACTTTCTCTTCTTTTGCTTCCTTCCTTTGTTCCTCTTTTCCTTCCTTTCCTTCTTCCCTCTTCCATCTGGGCAGATAAAGCTAGATTAATATATTAGTATGGGATACCTAAGAGTCCTATACACATACACAAATCTTTAGGACTTCTTATGTAAAAGAAAAATGAGTAATTTTTCTCTTATGAGAAAAATAAGTATTTTACATAGAAAAAAAAAGAGAGCAGAAATTCTGATTTTTAAACAATAAAGCAACAGAAAAAGAAAACTAAGCCACTTGTTCAATAGCATACCCAAGAGAGATTTTTCACACTGCTAGGATTCCCATAAAATGTTCAAACTAGCAGGAAGCATAACCACATGTCATGGGAAGCCTAGACAACAGCTTTGGCTGAGATCAGCCAATATTAACACATGCATTTTGGAGTTCACCTTGTCAACATCGACATGTTCCTTGGACTCTTCTCACTGCAGCTTGTGTCTGCTCTGTGGCATTTTGCTACCTTGAAGGCAGGAGAGCAGGAGCCCTGCGGAGGATGCTGATGCTACTCAGTAGATGGGCAGACAGGTTGTGCAAAGGAGCAGGGCATCTGGCGCTTCCTCCGCTGAAGCATGACCATGTCAGACCCTGCACGTCTTGTTATATCCTGTGTGCGTATTTGTTTGCACACAAGAATTTCCAATGCAGCTGACTTGATTTCAGCTTTTTTCAGAGACAGGGCTCTGGCTTGGATGTAGTAATCAGATCCCAAATATTGGTCTTTGCTTCAGCAATCACTTCCTCAAAAGAGAGAAAGTGACAAGGCGGAATGATCTTTACCATAGGGATGGAGGATGCTATGGAATCTGTAAATGGCACAGCCGGGATGAATAGTACCATTGTAAAAGATTGTGCAGACAGTGCCAGTTACCACAGTCAAAAGGACACTGGAGTAAAGCAGTTAATAAAAGAGAAAAGAAAGGGAGGGATGTGTAGGGGGGAGAGGTGGTGTTGAAAATCATGAGACTGAGAACATTGAGGTTTAAATGCTTTTTTTTCTCAGACAATGAACTGTCTGCATCAAAGTTCGTCCAATAGTATGTAGCTTTGTGCCTGCTTCCACTGTACCTGGTCACTGGATAAATAATGAATAGTGAGTGCAGACAGAGCTTGCAAGGGCTCTATTATTCCCACAGTTTAAACTCTTCATTTAAAAGAAAGTACATAGGAGAGGAAGAAAAAAAATCCAGAGGAGCTAAAAAATGAAGATACATTCATATCAGAGACCAGAGTTGTAAAAAACACTTCATAGGAAAATATATTTCTGTTCTAGCACAACTTATTACAGAAATAATTAATACAAGATAATTCTATAACTTTTTTTTTTCATCCAAGAAGCTCAAAGCACCTTATAAACTATTAATTAAAGGTGAAAGTTCCTAATATATATTATGTGAACTCTGGAAAATATTCCATTAACTCTAAATGAAACTTGAGCGCTTAAATCATGGTATTGAAATTTGAAATGTTCAACCTAAATGACAGTGCTATTGCAGGGTGATACCATAGGTAGAAATGCCATTTCTAACGTAGCAGTAGATGAACTGCCTATAAACATTAAGGTGTAGAAAAGCACTCTCTGATTTAATAAGCTTTGGCTTGGGACTATCTTCTTTATATCTTTTTACTTATAAGTTTAGTTAAAAAAAAAAAAAAAAAAAAAAAAAAAAAAAAAAAAAAAAAAAAAAAAAAAAAAAAACAAAAAAAAAAAAAAAAAAA
>JAWLRI010000996.1:124521-163256 GCA_034781795.1 Crypturellus tataupa
AAAAAAAAAAAAAAAAAAAAAAAAAAAAAAAAAAAAAAGAAGAAGAAGAAGAAAACACCAGAAAAACAACACTATAAAAAGTCCAAAAAAAAAGTCAAAAAGAAGAAGAAGAAGAATTTAAAAATCATAACTCTTAACTACTAATTCTACCCACTTCAGATTTACTGCTTTCTCGGTGTTCTATATCCTTTCTTTTTTTTTCCTCCTATTAATTAGCTGTATGAAACAAAGAAGGAAAATTACCATTCTTGGAGATAAATGACAACACAGCTGTAGCAAACAAGAGTAACACCTCAGGACTTCAGGATGAGGACAATATGCTGCTGAAATTAAGTTAAATATGTTGTCTTGAAGGATTGTGGAGTTTTCTCATTTTCTCATGCCATCATCTCTGTTCTTGTCAATTTTCCTTGTTTGTCACATCACAGCAAAATCCAGATCATGGACTGTTTTGGGATAGGATACTGTATCTGTTTTTTTTTTATTATTATTATTTTATTGTGGAATGCCCAAAGTGCTCCAAAATGCTATAAAAATAAGACTGATATTGTGCGATTTTTGGAGCTCAAGTTTCAGTGAAAATCAAGACAGATCCTTCAGGCACAGAGACTTAACTTCCTTTCATTATTGTGGGAATGAGCCATGGGGGAGTTCTTTATGCTTCACAGTGTCTTTGAAAATGTCCCCAAAGTGACTTATGCTCTTAGTTGTTTTTGGAAAGCCCCCTCTCTCCCTTTTTACCCTTTCCTAGTCATTCCTTTGGAGTAAGGACAAAATTAAGAGCAATACTGGAGTGGAAAATAATTACTTTGACAGGGAAATTTCATTATAAAGAGTACAAGCAACAACTGTAAGAAATACTTTACAAAACTTTGCAATGTTTGCAAATGAAGCAGTTTCTCTTGCAAAAAAAAAAGTAGACATTTGTTATAATATATGCACTGGGCTTATGCATATCTAACTGCATGCATGTTCTGTGAGCAGATCTCTCTCTTGCCCTTTCAACAAATGTTATCATTTCCCAAGGAGCATTATCTCTGCTGTAATCTGCACTTATTGCACACTGCCAGCGGTCCTGTCCCCACTGAGCATGCGCAGTGCCTTCTCACATAGTGTCCTGTGTCCTTCCGTCCGCGTCTATTGACAGATCTGAACTCTCCTATTATCTCAAGTAGCCAACAGCAGGACCTGTCACCACAGCAGCAGAGAGGCTGTGTATATCTGAGCTACTATCATGCAGTCCCATTATTTGTCCAATGACAGTGTCTTGTGATAAATGTTTCAGAAATGACATTTGAGATGACAGGGGAGGAAAACTCTTAAGTAAGAGACTACAGCTCCCAGTGTCTCCTGAGACACAATGCTGTCAGTCAAGGAGGAATATTTGCAAAGAGGCAAAGAGGTTAGATGGCAGACTGTCCAAAATCGATATATAGAGGCCACAAAATGCTTCCAAAAAAAAAAAAAAAAAAAGGTCACATCAATAAGAAATTTGCATAGTTCTGCAAGATATGTTGGTATTCACCCTTCCAAAATATCTGGGTAACTTCTTCAAACCAAAGCAAAATTTTGGTGTGCGAAGGAGCGTCTTTGATACAAAGAAAAAAGAAAGAAAAAGAGAGAGAAACAAAAAAGGAAAAATATCAAAGAAAGAGAAGTAGAAAAAGTTAAAAGAAACAAAGAATTATCAAAATTAAATATAAGGGCTGGCAAAACGGTATGTGTCCAGAACATAAGAAACATTGACAGCTCGTTCATAGCCTGAGGAGATGGTGAAATAAAACTGCATTGTCCCACCAGGTGACACCAGGTCCCACTGTACCACTGCGAAACAAGACAATTCTAATTGTTTCTCTTATAGTTTAAGGATATTTGATCTTCCAATTCAGGTTTTCCATATAATGTGTCAAATGTGAAGTTGCCAGTGTGCACAGCAAGTGTGAAGTTACTTTGCATAGCTAACATATCATTTCTAAATATTTTGTTCTGTTTCTTTATGGATCTATATGGATCACCAGTCATCCAACATTGATAAGCTGCTTAAGTAATAACTGATTCTTGAGATATATGAATCATATATTTTGTCATCATTTTGGAAACACTAACAGGGACAGTTCAACCTGAGGAGCTAAGAACATACTAATTAGAGAATGGAAACTGGAAATTGTTAGAAATGGAGAGAGGTTGAGCCCCCAAAAAAGCAGTTTTATATTTCTTTTTGTATGTGATACCTCAAATCCCTTGGCAGAGACTGATAGGTAAGAAATAAGCTGTGATAATTGGTGTCAGCCATGGAAGAGAGTCATAAGTGAAAATCTAAGGGAAAAGTCTTTCTGAAGGGCAGATGAAAAAGATTTAAACATTCCAGCCCATACAAAGAAAAAGAAGGTCCTAACAGTGGAGAGTGGCCATGTGAAGAGAGAGATACTGCATTAAAGAGAGAAACCAAAGACACTTCCTAGGGCAACAAGATGAAAGTTAAGAAAGACCAGGTTAACTGAGACATTGAAGCAGATAATGAGGTACTTTTAGCATATTCCAAGTTTTGAATAAATAATATTCAGTTAATCTCACTTTTTTTTTTTTTTTTTTTAATTTGGCTTATGTCATAAGGACCAAAAACCTATTAAACCCTTTGGATGGCCCAGTGTATCGTCTGATCTGGCTTACTGAAGCACCGTCTAGCACTCATGCTGAACTGTGGCTTAAGGGGGAATAGGGTGCATGTTAGCTGCAAGGGACAGGCATTTGTGAACTGAAGATTGCTTGTGCCTGACTGCAGGAAGATATTTTATTAGTAATTTTTGTATCTGAGAATAGACACAATCACTAGAATTTCTACTAGTCTGTCCACAGTGAATGCATTAGCTTCTGTTTGGTTAAAGTGCACCTCTTCAAATTGTAATTCATTTGATTTGAAGACGTTGAAAGATGAAAAATCCTTGATCACTTTTTTCATCTGTCATTCACCTTGCATATTAAAAATACATATGTGCTTTCTGATTTGAATGAAGAGATTATCAGCTTTCAGCATTTGCTGCCTATTGTGCCATTTCCCAGTGGATTCAAGAGTTTTCTAGTACCTTGTTTTATTCCTTTAAAATTACATTGTTATTAAAAGTTGTCTCAGTGTTCTTTTCAGCAAGTGGGAGCCTGCAACACTTTTTTCATTATTTTCTAGAGCCTTCATAACACCTTTTTTTTAGGATACTCTTCTGAACACTCAGTATATTTTTTTTTAGATGGTGCTTGTAGGAACTTCTGAAGAAACATGTAGCCTTTAGACTGAGGCAGACTCCCACAGTAGGACCATTAGGCCATCATACAAATGATCTCTGAAACAGGAAGCAAGAAGAGAAGAGACAGCCAGAGAAATCACCTTCTTCCCTGGCAGTTTGGCAGGATCTTGATACTATAATCCACCCAAATTACATTCCAATATGATAAAGTGGTGCATACCCTGTACTTGAAAGTCACCTCCATTGGATCTATACTCTATTGCTGATGGAGCTTTCCTGTTCTGGAGAAACAAGAGATCTTTACCTAGCATATTAGAAAAAATGTCAGGCACAGCAATGATCACAGAACGAAACAGATTTAAGATGAAGGTCATTTTAAAATGACAGCTATATCAACATCCCATTCAGGGTTTTATGCTAGTTATTTTTATTCTAGCCAGGCGGACGTTTGTATGAGCATTCTGTAGCTGCAATACAGTTAATGAGTATTCTGCATGCAGAGTCACTACAAAATCAGACTCTGACATCAGTCTGAAAAATAATGTACTTTAAGTCCTTTATTCCTCACTTCCTATTTGTTTGAATGTAGCTTAGTCAAGCACAATCTGTGCTGTGGGGAAACAGTATGTTTTCTGTTCCCTTAAAAAGTAAATCAGTCCAGAACTATCAATTGGGAGAAAAAAAATAAAAAGAAACAATGATAGAGAGACAGTACTAAGAAGGTAGAAATATGTAAGAAGGAATGAAATATGTAAACATCATGAAGACATGCACTTCTTCTTATAAATAATAAAATAAAGTATTGCCAGGTTCACCTTTTGGAAGCAGGATAAGACTAATGAACTTCCACAAGACATCCATAAGACAATGCTATAAGAATGGATAAGAGCAAGAAGAGCAAGAAAACAGGATTTTGGATAAAAATGTTTCCTCAACCATATTCCCCATGGAGTCTCCAGAGTCCCCATGGAAGAGTTCACTTCATGGCTCATCTCATTAATCTAGTATATACATTGTGTTAAGACTTTTTTGCATATTGTGTAAGACTGACCTGATTCTATCTTTTCTAGTGATTTAGCAGTGTGATTGTAAAATTATTTTCTAACCATGAAAGAGTTCCATTGTAGTTTACTGCTGTATTAGAAAGACTCTTTCTACTTACTATGCTCAGTTTCAGCAAGATAAAAAGTGGAAGTAGGTGCAAAACAATTTTTCTGTTTTGTAAAAAGTGAAGTTTTTTTTTTTTTACTGTTCCAGTAAGTGAAAATAAATCAATGTTTTTGTGCCAGATCACAGACAGATCTCTCTGATCTTAAGTCTATCTTACAGAGAAGACTGTAATCCACATAATGCACGAATGTCTTTCAGGAAAATAGGAATTCTCATTAGAAAAAAAATCTTATTTTTATGCGTGCAATTTTATCTATCTTTGTAACCAAAATCAAGATTCATTCCCATTTGTAAGATTAAACATGCCTCTCTAAGCTTGGCAATGCTCTGTACAACCTCTCACATGGCAATTTTTGGTCTTTACTTCTAATTGGATTTTGTAATACACGTAACTGATTAAGAAATAACATCTTCATTTATTTAATGAAGTGTGACTTATCTTGTTGGCTACCTCCAAATTAGAATTTCAAATCTCTGAACCTTTTATTGCAAGACAACAAATTTTGATCTTCTAGTACCTATAGGAAAGAGCTATCTCAATTTGAGATTTGCTGCAAAGCTGGCTTTGCCTGTAACACACAAAGTAGAGTAGGGTAAAGAGAATGCTTATGCGCAGTAAGAAGTCTTGAAAGACCCCAAACAGCTTTTCAAACTCACTTATGCTGTTGACAGCTCTTTTAGGAGATGGTGCAGCTGCAGAGATTTTTTGAGTGAGAAAGATGATGTAGAAAGAAAGCTCAGTGAGGACTGTAACCAACTCCTGAGACTTTTCCAGAGATAAACAAGGTGATATTGATTCTCAGGATGGAAAACAACATTCTCATTAGATTATAATGTTGTAAAAGTTTCTCCAGAAGTTTTCCTGAGATCTGGGATCAAAAACTCATTATTTTTCATAGTTTATTTTTGTTTTAGGGTTTTTGAAATATCTTCTAAAGAGGACCCCCTCCAGCTAAAGCTTTCTTCTTGTCTGAAGCTAGCTCAGACATGAAAAAAAAAGAAAAATGCTGTTTCTGCAAGGAAACATGACACAAATATTTCCATAATGAATAAAAACTGCCTTACTTTAGGTTTTATTATGTTCAGATTCTCCTTCTTGACCTAAGGGGAGAGTTTATGACAGTTGGCCCAAAGCTCCTTCTAGGAATTGAAAAGTTATTTGTATAGCTTTTACACAATATTTCCAAAGCCACTACCAGCTAGAAGGCCCATAGGGACTGTCAATTTCCTCCCTGCTTCCTGCTGGCACTGGCTAAAATTCTACCCAGGCAGACTTCCTACTGTTGGTGTTCCCTGTCAAGACCATGACATGCAGCATAGGCTGGTTGTCTTACGGGATATGAACAACACAAGGCCATGTGTTACCTGCAATGCCGCAGATACCTATGCCAGCCACATTCGCATACTACCTTGCTATTATCATACCTATCTGGAAATACTAAAGTATTTGACTTGCTAATGAGGCTATCCTTGTCTTCCAACTAATTCAGAGCTAGCTTGGGAATTCTTGCATGTTCTGCTGTATCCTCTGTGATTACTTGCCCCCGACTTTGAGGCCAACAGTCATTCCACAGATAAAGAAAATGTCTGAGCCGAGAGCACATTTTGCTGAGGAGAAGAGAATGCATGGGATTTCACACACAGATTGCACCATTTGCAGATGATTTATTTTTCAAGGAGCGTAAGGAAGGTGGAGGGTTAAAGAAAAAGATTAGAAACCAGTTCAGACAGAATTGTTTCTAGATTTTGGAGTGCATATAGCTCTGTTGTTATACTTCCACTCTGCTGCCTTTAAAATAAATTAACATGCAACTCCACAAAACACAAATGTTAATGACAAAGCCATGGAAAGCATCCCTGTCCTTCCTGCATGACCACTAAACAGTATGATTGAAAGCCAGTTCTCACAGTAAGCTGATCCAGGCTGACAATAATCCTTTTCTTTCTAGAATTGGTTTTGAGCTGCTTATTTCCCTGACTCCCACTACAGCATAGCCAGAGAAACAGCCAGAGACTGAGGGGCTGTGAATCAGGATGCAAGCATAGAGACCACTGGAGCTGACCTGGCCCAAAAAATGGAACCGCACAGCGGTGGAGTCCAGTTCTCAGAGCTTCCTTATTCAACACATCCTTTAAGCCAAGGGATATTCCCCTAGAGATCACTGTGAAGGAGCACATTCCTTATAAAACTTCCGAAACTTTCCTCCAAACACTTTCTAAATTATGCCTCTGGCATGATTTTCTTGAGGAAAGAGGAATAGTTGAGTTAAGTTAGGTTCAAGGTGAAGAAATCAATGCATCCTACCCATTGTTATACTGGGTATCAGAATAGCTTCTTTCCTCAGCTGCCCTGGTGATTACTGTAACTGGCAATATATTAAAAACTTAGTCTGAATACTTCTCTGCTTCCATGCATCCTGACCTTCCATCAGAATTTCAGACATAACTAAATGCTTCATAAAAACAATTCAAATATTATCTTTAGCCTCAGCTTGGGGCTCACCAGTTATTTTGGCAATCTCACAAGGGATGGATCTCTTTCTGAAAGTGACTTTACCAGGATGAATTTAAGACTGTCCAAAATAGGGAAACACAAAACAGCTCATGCTGAGATAAAGTGAACTTCAGAAAGAAAATGTCATGTCATTACCGTCTCTCACAAGATAACCACTAGCTTGTGGAGAGCCTCCATGTGCAGTTGTGTAAAATAGAGGGGTATAAAAAAAATCTAGCTGTGGATGTTCCACCATATTCTGTCATGTATATTCAGCTTTCACAACCTCAAATCTATATAGCAGTCAAACTTAATTTAAAAATAAAAGACCTTGAATCAGAGGAAGCAATATGTGAAGAAATGTGCAGACGTACAATAGTATAAGAAATCTCCAGATATTTTTTGCTAGAAATCTGCCTTAACCATTGGTAATCACTTCAGAAACATGCTGTGCTTTGTATCCTTGCCTTCCTCAAAGATCACAGAGAAGTCAATATACCATCATATTAAGAGCAGATCAACATGTGTCTAACCTGTCAAGTCTGTCAAGTCCTTCACTTAGCTTTATTACTGCAGAGGTTGAGTCAATGTGTAAAAACAGTTCGAGTAGGAGCTGGCTCACGTATGGGCTACATGATTATATTGTGACAGAGCTCTCTAACACAAGGACAAACACTACTTAAAAACCCTTTCTTCATTCCTAGAGGCAATAAACTCCTTTTCTTCCTAGATTCTATTGTCTTTGTTAGAGAAAATGAGAATATTTGAATAAAAGACTAGACATACTAGTCAATCCCAACAGGCTACCTGTAGGCTAATGCTGATTTATTTATTTTATTAATCTAGGTTAGAGCTGAGGTTCTGTCTAGTCTCACAGTTTGGTTACCTTTCTGAGGAAATGAATAAAAGGCTGCTTTTGGATATTTACTGTGACTTTATACAAAACAGTGAACATTTTTAAAGTCAGGAGTGCCTTCAATGAGATGCGCACATCAGCCAAATTGTCTGGTTATAAAAAGATATATTTACATATATTTTAATGACATTTAAAATAATTAAAACAAGAGCAGTCATTTATTCAATCAGTCTAATCTGAGCATATGCATATTTTGTGAAAATAGTTTTAATTTTTACATTTTTAACCAATAGATGGTGCTAGCAATTTCTGCATTTACTGAAATAACTGCACCCATTTTACTCAGCACAAAGCCCATAACATTCTCCTAGAAATGCTAGAAAGAAGCAGTCTATCAATATGCCAGTTAAAGCAGGCAATGCCAGCTCACTGGTACTCAACATTTTATATATTGAAAGGCTAGTAGAACAGCAAAAAGCCATCAGTAACTATCCACTGCAGAACATATACAATGTGCAAAGGAGAAATCTGCTCTCACTCCTCCAATTCATTGATAAGCTTTTTAGGATGCTCATGTCATGTTTTGCAGTCACTAGTCTGCATATCTACTTTTAGCTAGAAAGAGTTTGGCACCAGTCAAATTAGCTCCTCCATTGGTCTTCTGCAAAATGGGTTGCAAACTTAATATCTTAAGCTCAAATCTTGTCAAAATTTCATCCACGTGCTTCATTTTACACACTGGGAATAGTCCCACAGAGTCACTCAATATGCTCACAGTGTGCAAAGTTAAGCCAGTACGTGATTGTCCATGAATCTGGAGGTACAACAGGGGGTTAGGAATAGGCTTTATTTTTCTTATTAGTTATATGCATTCTTAAAAATTCTTTCTGAAATACTACTGCTTTTCAAAAGAAAGTTATAGTCCTACACATTCCCGCTCATCTGTACATGTAGTACACCCTTCACTTTCAACCTCTTTTACACAAATGCATGATGACTTCAACAAGCGGCTTTTGAATGCCTCCTGTTTTCCTCTATGACTCCCACTACCTTTTGAAGCCGTAAAGGAAACTTCAAGCATCCAGAATTGTATGTGTGTGCTTTTTATATGTGTGTATATGCTATATATATTTATGCACATTATATGTTTGTATATATTTAAAGCATTATAAAGCAAGAACATCTTCCTCCACTTTGCATAGTACCTCTTTAAGAGAATATCATCCTCTGGTAACATTCACCCAGCAGCTCATGTACCTTATCATTGGTATCAGGACATGTTTACTTTTATTTAATTTATCAAGACATTCATACATTTATAGAAGTGTAGGGGAAACATGAATTATTATTTTTCCCATCTATTAAAAGAGCCACAAATCTGAAAAGCTCACTCCAGAAAATGCTGTCACTTCTATTATGCATTGACATAGTGGAAATGCTTTGGGAGATGTCAATGTGTTCTTGCAAAACCAAAAAAAAAAAAAAGTATTATTGAATATCTTATCTACATTTGTTTTTTTTTTCTCTCTCCTTTTTTTTAGCAATTTTTTTCAGTGTTTTCAGTTCCTAATGCTTGAGTCCTAATCAAAAATGAACATGTCCGTAGATGCATTAATAAATGGTTTAAAAAATTAGTCTTCTCATTTACTGATAAAAGAAGCCCTGAAAAGAAAGTATGTGTATATATATATATGCAATAATGCTGTTTTCAAATTAATAGTTTATAAATCAAAAATAATGATAACGGATCTCAGACCTTAGAAAACATAGAGTGATATTCTGGATCTCCTTGAATAAAATGTTTTATCCTTATGGATTATGTCAAAGACCCATACATTTTCCTCAGAAGTATTTCTGGTATGTAACATCAGGGGGAGATTTTCAGTGACCATAGCAATATCCAGATATTTTGTGCTATACTTCTGCAATGCAGAATTGTTATAAAAAGCTGAAGACTTGCAATCTGCATTAGCTACCTCATAAGCTGCCTTTCAGAAAAGCACTGAGAAGGAGCTCCAGTCACTTCCACTCCCTGCTTTCTCTCTCACCCTGGACTTTGATGCTGTATAATCTTCTGAGCAATTTGTGAAAGATGGTGCCATGAACACAAGTCATTCCCCATTTTTGCACCTTTTTAAGAATATCTTCATCTTCTTTTCGTGAAGCTGTGACTCCTTAATAGAGTATATATATTTAGTCCGCAACTGGAACCCTGCTACCTTTTCTGACTGAAATGCAAGTATTAAATTCATTCTCCCAGGAAGTAGCATTATTGATCTCTCTTGAAAGACAGAGACGCAAAGCACAAAAGGCATAAATTAAATTATCCTAGACTGCATGGTGATTCATCACTGAACAAAATAGCTACTTAAGAGCAAAATCAAAAAACAGTTCTCTCACTAACACTGTCAACATTCAAATCCCTCCTTATGGAGCAAACTCTGTCTACTTTGCAAGACAGAAGATATCAGGCTTTGTTAAAAATGAGTAGACATTTAGGAAAACTGGGAACGGTTTCATCAACGGCAGATTACAATTAATCCACTATTCAATACGAGTAGACTTTACATCCAGAAATAAATCACAGATTCCCCCACACTTCTTTTATTTTGTTTTGTTTTTTATCCTGCAAAAAATTTATCATAAATACTCTTATTTTAGTATATCTCTGAGGATATTGGTTTGAAACATTAAGGGAACTTTAGCTTTATGTCAGATTCAACATTTCAGAAGTGATGGAACTCAGCAAATAATTCTTTGTATTCAGGAAGTTAGAGCTACATTTTTGCTTTCTGTTCTGTGATAATATTCATTCATATGCACACTATAAACAATACTTACAATAGTCATGGTATACACAATATCCTGAATGTGGCTTCTAGACCATTGACATTTCGACTTAGTAGGGACCAATACCTAAAGAGATTCTATGGTTTGATTTATCTCTCTCTCTTTTTCCCTAATAAACTAGTAAACAGAGGCATATCATGTGCTCTCCTAGGATGACCCACACTGTAACATTACTACTGCTCTTAATGCTTGTCTCAGTCTCGACTCATTCCAAGCATAACATTAGGAAGTAAAGCCAGAGGACACATTGCAGGTAGAAATTACCCAAGATTATTTCCATGAATCCTCTCTGTTTTGGAGGGAAGAGGACTTGCCTCTAAAGTATGCAATTAATTTGTCCTCAGAGCCAGAGAACAGTATGTGATCTGTTTTTTATAGATATGTATGTTTTTTATAGATATGTATAGACATAGTCTATAAAATCCTCCACATACTACCTGACAATTTTCAAAGAAGTATAAATACAGTTTTTCTTCTACCTGAGTGCACACTGACTGTTATGGAGTTTGGAAGTTCACCCTGAATTCATTGCAAGGTGCACCGTTGGGAGAGTCCATCTGAAAGCTGTTCAAAATAGGATCAGAAGGATTCACACAGCTTTCATTATGAATACAAAAGTAGACAAAAGCCAAATTCTAATGGATGTATGATTTTAAAAATTGTGACTCACTTTTGAAAAAAAAAATAAAAGCAAGGATCAGAAAAAAAATGTTCCTACTTGACAGTTTACACCATACATTCTTAGTAATTTTCTCCCTTTCTTCTACTGGTTTATGGAAAAGGCAGGACAATGAACTACATGAACCACAGGTCTCAGCCTGCAAACTCATTACAAATATTACACCTATGAAAGCATAATCCAGGATGCATATTCTCAGAATGAAACAGAAACATAGGAATCAGCACATTGACAGAAACCTCAGAAATGAGGGGGATATCTCATTTTAACTTGCAATAAAATGAACCAATCAACAACATCTTTTCAACTACATAGTTAGAGAAGTGCTGCAAGTGGGGATAATAAAACTTACTTCTGTTCTCATTGAAATCAGTGCCAAAAAGCCTATTAAATTCATTGGTGTACAATCAAGCATACTACAGTCCCATCTTTTACAACCAGTGAAGTCATGGCAGGTATAATTCAGTCATTCACCCAAAAGTAATTTAACTGACCCTAATCCTAGTATGTGGGCTTAATCAGCACTAGTATTTAAGTTTGCATGACATTGCTAGTTTATAAGGGAAAAGATGAGAGTGGAATGGAATAATGTTGGGGTACTGCCATTATATGCAGTATGGCGGGTGGTTGCATCTATAATACTGTGTGTATTCTTGAATAATTCCTTGTGGCAGAGAATCTGGGAGAAATGGGAGAATGTATGGAAAAGAAGAGATGAAAATTACTATTGGAATTTAAGGATAGAATGATCAGGAAAGACAAACCTCAGAGCATGTTAAACTATTGTTAAGAGATTTTAGTCTTTGAGGGAAAGTTGCATAATGCTAGTATACAAATGTTAACAGTTTTTAAAGACCAAGGAAAGATAATAATTTATTATGTGTGTCATGCTGGGAGTGATATTAGTCATTTAGACTCAACAGGAAACATTTTCAGAAAAGTTTTTATGATTGTTCTTTGTCTGTTCCCAGTGAAATCAGGATAAAAAGTTAATTGACTTCAATAAAAGGATACTTTGGCCAAAGAACAAGAACCCAGAACCCATAAGAGACATATCAGAAGTAACAAACATGGCGAAAGAATAAATATAGTTCAGACAATAATGCAAGTGAAGTGAGTGCAACATCAATGATATGAACAGCCAGTGACTAAATAATGAATGTACCCAATAATTTTATTGGTTCAGCTTCAATAACTACTAAGAATCAGGACCTGTTAATAAAAGTATCAAGCAGTATATGCCCTGCTGATTTTATTGCTTACACTAACCTGACAGAGGTTAAATCTGCCAAGTTCAGCAGACTCTCATCCAATTTTTCAATACTTTTCACCATGAGTTTAAAACACTTCTCTCCTGCTTCCCCTCCTCCCCTCCCATTCTCCTCTACTCCACAAAACATAATCGTTGAATGCAAAATTATCTGAATTAAGTCACTGAAGACTTAAATCTCACTAAATGGAGGTTCAAACAGGACACCGAAAAAAATCTTACAACATACTTCTCCCAGACTTGCTTGGCTACTATACTTTAGCAGTCAAACTATCCTCCAAATCGGTTGGTAATCATTGAGATATTTAGATTGGAAAGGACCCCTGAAAGTCTACTAGTCTGACTGCCTGGCCCAGAGCAGGTTGAATCAGACCAGGTTCATGTCTGATCAATCACATCTCAATACACTTCCAGGACAGATGTTCCCAACCTCTTTGGGCAACCTGTTCCTAGTTCCTACATATCCAATCGAACAAGAAGAAAAACTAATTTAAAACACTTCAAGAGTGTGATCTATCCATTCACTGAATTGTTGACTGCAATTATTGGTGCAAGACACCATCTCTTCTGTAGAAGGTCATAGCAGAGGAAGATAAGAGAATTTCTCAGCTGAGAAGCTTGCTATATTTGCAGTCTCCAAGGACTCCAAGAAGAATTATGATGTACCTATCTAACGCAGCATGGCATAGCATTTTGTAGCCTCGTGCAAGTAGGCATCTAAATTCTAGATCAATGCTCCCCCATAATACCTGTATTTCACACATCTAATTAAGAATCAAGACAAATAAGAGAATAAGAACAGACTGAGCTTCCTATTTAGGGAACTCTCTGACACAGGATATATTTCATAGTTATCAAACCAAAATATGATTAACCTGAAATCAATAGTAATATTAAAGCTTGAAAATGGGGGACACAGACACCCAAACTGCCATGATATTGATCTGAGTGAAAAAGTGTAAACTCTACTAGGAAGAAAAAAAAATATAGCTAGTTGAAAGTCCAGGGAGCCTGGCAGTTTTTTTGTCTAGCTTGTTCAAATATGGTGTTTCTCTTTTGCAGCAGATAAAATGCATTCAGACATTCCCACAAAGGAAATTATATTGTATGCCATGTTTTTAATAAGCTTAAAAGAGCTACTTTCACCACCAGTGACTGCCATTAATTGGTATGCTGCAAGGGAGATGACACGTCCCTGGATGGCACATCTGTTAAGTTCAGACTGCAATCAGTAAAATAGGTTTTCAAACAAACGACTTGTCAAAGCCTTGACACAAGCATTACTGGTGCATGTAGTCAGTCATTCACTTTCTCCCAGTTCAAATGTTCATCTTCTGCCCCACACTGGAACTCAAAACATATCAAAATATGTTTTTCTATTCTTTGTTGATTAATTTGCTATTCATGGATAGAACTGGATCGGTGGTTTTTTTAAGGAGGGCACAGCATATTTGGGGTAGAACTACACTGAAGCTGAAATGCATGATATTTCCCTCTCCCTTTTTCAAATACTATAATGCAAGACAGCCACAGTGTTTACATGGTAATAGATGTGAACAGAAAATGTCTTTCAGTGTCCAAATCCAATCCAATGTGTCCCATTTGAAATTCCATCTTTCTAGAAATAAAAATGATTAGCATGCTACATTAGATAGATGCAGATTATTACTACGTTAGATTAGATATGAACATTCAGTGGTGTGGTTGTTATTCATTATAGATGCAAAATGTTTATTTGAGAAGATATATATTGTTTTATATTTTATGATTTTGTATTTACATTGATGCATTTGATGGTTTAAGTAATGTATTGTAATCCTCTATCTGCATCTGGAGGTCTGAGTAAACAGGGATAATCTTTATTTAAATTATCTAGAAAGTACATGGCAGCATCTTAGAGAAATTATTTCTCTGTTAGTTGACCATGACTAATAAGTCAATACACTGTAACGTAATGTGAAATAATAATACATAAGTCTGATTTTTAAAGAGGTCTTTGCATTTCTTTAAAGGTAACATGTAACAATTGATACTAGGGGATAGGAATAATCTCACAAATTCTTAACATTTAATTGGTTACGTGTCTCTTAGAAGTAGAAAAGATGAACTCAAAGAACAATTCTTTTTATGGTAGGATGAATCTGCCATTTCCCTATAGGTGGTATCTACAAAATTATCTTCAGGTCAATTGTCACATGGTAAAGGCTAGAGAAGATGAGCAACAATCTAGATAACTATCTTGAAGGCCATTTGATTCTTACTATTGTCAAAACAAACCAAAAACTAACAAATAAATAAATGCAAAACAAAACGTAATTATTCAACTTCAAAAGTTGAGTTCACTGGAAGGGTCCCTGTCGGTTAGGAAGAGTCAGTTTGCCATTTAGTCTGTTCATTTCTAAGGTCTTGATTGCATTTTTTTCATACTTTTATTTTCACAAGTAACTAACACATAGAGTCAAGGCAAGATTATAAAGATTTTTCACTGGAAGACTTCTTTAACTGAATCACAGTGATTCCTGTGAAATTTTGACATATATATAAGAAAAAAACTGTTCAGATAAGCATACACTGGCCATACTGTATTGGTATTTCCAGTGTTTTGGCTTTGAGCAAAGGTTATGTGGCAAGGTGGCAATTCTGAGATATTCCATTTTCAAAGACTTTGAAGTTTCAATAGTTTTGTGATATTTTCTTGTTTGACTGATAAGGGGAGATGTACAGATGTAAGGAACCTATGACTTATGCAAAGCATTTAACTGTTTACAACAGACATTTCAAGTTAAAATGCACTCTGTATAGCATCAATAAAGCATGTGTTAAATGAATTAAGCACTAATTAACCGACAGTTCTCAAAGTACCCAACAAGGGTACTTTGGGTGAACCATCACCAAATGGGGATGTTGCTAGCAGTGTTCTGCAGTCATTAATATTAAACCTGACCTTGTTCAATATTCCTCTCAGTACTCCGGAAATAAGTGTTAAATCCTTATTAATGGATTTTCTATGATGTTATATCATAGAATCATAGAATGCCTAAGGTTGGAAAGGACCTCTAGAGGTCATCTAGTCCAACCCCCCTCCACACACAGGGTCACCTACATTACGTGACACAGGACCGCATCCAAGTGGGTCTTGAAGATCTCCAGAGAAGGAGGCTCCACAACCTCTCTGGGCAGCCTGTTCCAGGGCTCTGTCACCCTCACCGTCAGAAAATTTTTCCTTAAGTTCCTGTGGAACTTTTGATGCTTCAATTTGTGACCATTTCCTCTTGTTCTGTTGGTGGTCATCACTGAAAAGAGGCTGGCCCCATCCTCCTGACTGCCTCCCTTGAGGTACTTACAGACACTGATTAGATCCCCTCTCAGCCTTCTCTTCTCCAGGCTGAACAGGCCCAGCTCCCTCAGCCTCTCCTCATAGGGCAGATGTTCCAGGTACCTGATCATCCTTGTGACCCTGCGCTGGACTCTCTCCAGCAGCTCCACATCCCTCTTGTACTGGGGGGCCCAGAACTGGCCCCATAATGATATCTTGATGTTTGTTCCAGTCTAAATCACTGACTACACTGGATCCTGTCATAGAATAGATCCTAATATAGTCCAAGGAACAAGGTCATAGGGACTTCTATGGGACCTCTATCTACAGGATGTATTTCTGTCATATGCAATTGTAACTGAGAAAACAATGATTGTAGAAAAAATATTGAGTTTGTAGGAGAAAATAAAATCTCAACATGAGTTCCCTGTGGGAGGTGAGACAAACTGGACAAATGAAATCCTTGGCATTGACTGTGGAAGAGAGGCATGGTCAGTTATAAACCTGTTCTTTTGTTAGGTTTGTCCCTTTTAGTGTAACTTAAACTTTAAAGCTACTACTGTGATGCTGAGCATTTACCCAGCAAAAACCACACAAGATATGAAGTAACTTGTATACTGCTTAAATTTAGAGAAGCTCTTTCATTAGAAAATAAAAATTAAAGTGCTTTTGTTCATAACATACCAACAAGAGAAATCATGGATATCATAATCTTTGTCTTACAAAAACAGTTCCAAAGAAACACCCCTCATAACCTTCTCCTTTTTAAATAATCTATTTATGCCTCATCATGTGGGTTCCACGCATGGTCATATACCTGCCTGTATTTTGAGTGCAATACAGTACATACATGTTCCAGCAACACTGGGAGCATTACTATGATTGCTGTGCTTTTGTAAGTTGATCATATGAGTATTAAGACACTTGGTGCCACAGCACATTAGTAGGATATCTGCATACATTCCAGACTAACAGGATAATGTTTACTAGCTCAGGAGACACAAAACAAATTCTCCCTTTTAGGTTAAATGAAGTGAACTATAATATTCATTGTGCTTATGCCAGCTAACAAATTCCTTATAAACTAAATTTGCTTTCTTCTTGCAAAGCAATGGCACAGAAAGGTTTCATAGTCACTCCTTGGATTGTAAAAGAGAAGTGCCTCACAGTAAAGACATTTTCAAAAGTGATACTAGTATTTCTACAGTTTTTGGGGAAAAAAAATGAGTATGGAAAGAGCTTAGAGGAACAGTGTAGAATGTAGAAACTAGAGGAAAATGGCTTATAGAGAGAGAGGATGAAGGATTTCCATCTGTTTTTATAAAAAATAAGATCACATTATTCATATTGTATATGTTCTTCATAGGGATTAAAAAGTCTAAAATAGAAGTCTTTCATCTCAGAGAAAATCATTGCTGGAAATGGCTGAAAATTAAAGGTAGTCTACAACTAACTAAAATAAAATATTTCATTTTAAACAAAGAATGGTAAAGCAATAAACATACTCTACCTACAAAGTCTTGATTTCCATTATTTTATGTTAGCAAAATAAGAGTGATTTGGGTAGAAAAGAACAAGTGAATGAAATTCTACTACATAAGATATGCAGAAGCTCGCACTAGATACTGTTGTGAATCCTTCTGCACTTAAAATCCTTTAAGTTCCTCTGAATTTATGAATTTTAAGACACATGAACTGGAGTCACTGATCAAATAATACAGACAGGATTCTAGGGAATATAGTTCCTGTTGAATACCAAAAGGATTTGGGGGGTTAGTTCCCTTCAGATATATTCAGAAATGCCATCAATGTTCTTAAGAGTATGAACTACTACTTTGATTTAGGATCACAAAATGTTGATGAAATGTTTCCGAGGATTTAAACTGTTAAGGTTCCTAAACTCTGTTGCACATTGATTCAAAATTCTTTCACCTCAAAATATGGAAAAATTTAAATCAAAAAGATTAAATCTATGTATTCGTATACTTTTTGTTCTCATCAAATCTGAGCCTACAGTAGACTAGCAGCATGACATTTACTATGGGGAATATTTATTTAGATGAAGCTACCCAAAAAGAATCTCATGAATCAAAACACGTTTCTACTGTCCTGTGGGCTCCATTTGTGTTTAACTGACACAATCCCTGAAATTCACTAGAAACACGTCTCAAAAATCATTTATATTTTTAAGCAACACATTTGAAACTGTTTATACCTTTTTTAGTGAAAATGAAAAAAATGTGAACTTAAACTTTCCATCTTAGTTGAGCCCAAAACAAGAGAATGAACTGCTTCCTAAAACTCCCTAGAAATATGTAGGGTGTCCTGAATTCTTTCAAGTGTCTGCACTGTAACATTGATAATTTATTTTACTGGATTTTTATTTGTTTGTTTGATCTTTATTGTTCAAGATTCTACATTCCAAGTGCAGTTAAATTCTCATTGCTGTTGCTTTTTTTTCTCAGTCAGAGCAGTACCCACCAAATAATTGTGTCCACAGGAGTCGTCCCTGGAATACTCCCTAAACAGCTAGTTGAGAAGAGTGGGACTGTTCTTCAAATTCTATTGTGGCCCTTAGCTGGAATTTTTTCCCTTGTTATTAAAGGAAGATAAATTAAACCATTTGAGCACCACACTGTTGCAGTTCTATTAAGAATATGAGGCTAACTTTAGGGTCTATGTGCAGCACTGCCCTGTGCTGTGCAAACACAGCACATTGTAGGGACAATCTTATCCCTCCCTCTGCAATGTTATCCATTGAAAAAGTATGATCCTTTTGGGAATGAGCATCGCTGAACTCCCAGTATTGTAGAGCTGGACTTGCCTAGGGTGTATGTGAATAGCAGGGACACTTGGGCAGCAGTGTCCTACTGTCCTAGCAGGGACACTAAGACAAGTAATTTCTTGCTGAAATCTTTATCTAGCTTTCATCTCTGTAAGCATCCTCCTCATTGATATTCTTCTTACCTTTGAATCCAGGAATTTTAAACAATGAATGTGGACTTTTTTGAAACACCAGATTTTTGTTTGTTTGTTCTGTGTTTTCATAACACCAAAACACAGGGATGCAGGTGGTGCCACAGTGGGGTACACAGTAACATGAAGAAATGCATAAATAAAAATGATCAAAGAGCACTGGAGACTTAAAGCAGATCCTACTGTTTCTCTGGTTAAAAATTTAGACTTGTTGGCATGCACAGCATTATGGGACTAGAGGTTATGCCCTAAAAGGAAAATCAGGAAATAATTGTATTCAAACTCAGTGCTTGTAGCCATTCCAATTCATACTGCATATCCCCACAAAAAGAAGGCACCTTCAAGGAGAAATACAAAGCAAAAGGGAAATACTCTTCTTTTCAATACCAACAAATAACTAGCTTTAAAAATTGCTGCTTAGATAGATGCTACTTTTATACAAGTAATATTAGTGATAATCACTTGCACTGGTATCTGCTTTTAACTGACAGATTGAGGGTGACTTCATTGTTTCACAGAGTTTTTTTTCCACTTGAATGGTAATGGCGTTATATAAATTCTTGATTGCATTTTCTCACTTTTTGACACAGTGTTCCGTATTTGTCATTTGTATACATACATATGTAAACAGCTTCATGACAAATTCTATTTGCTGACTCCCCTTGAATGACCTGTAATGTGTCTGATTGCAGGATATGGTACTATTTGGAAAGGCACATAAATTTAATATGTCCACTTGTCCCAGAAATTCTTATTGTGCTTCAAAGAAAAAGAGGCAGTAGGAAATATGAGAATTTGGACTTGATATGAAAATATAGGAAGAAGGCATTCAAAAAGATGAATAATAGGACATTATGTCCACACTGAAAAACATGATTTATTGGTTATAGGAATGAAACAACAAAATTTTATCCTCTTTTGCTATAGACGGATGAAGTCTCTGTGTTAAATGCTTACCTCAAGGGACAGGTAGAACTCTTCAGAAGCTGCAATGCTTTCAGAATGCTTTTTCCGTAAAATACCATGTCTGTGGTACACCACTAGCTTATGAGGCCATTTAAACTTGTGCAATACAAGAATGAGCAGCAGAGGACCAGGTGCCATCAAAAAGAAGATGAAAAACAAGTTATTAACATGTTCCTGCTTGAAAAGTGGTCTGGGAGGGAAATGTGTAGTTTTACAAACTCAGATACAGACATCTTCTCAGCTGTCCCCAGTCTTCTCTTTCAGCTGCAGCTCCAGAGGTGAAGATTTCCAAGGTTCCTTCATAATAAATGACTGTCTGAAATACTCAGACAAGTCCAAACTGTTGTCTGTCCTTTGTGATTGGTGACAGAAATAGCCAGTATCTATTGTGGCTGTAAATACCATACACACATTTCCATTTTAAAAATGCACATCAGGAGAATGCAACAGATCTCACTTCTACCTTATTTTTCTGCTTTCTTCTGTTTTCTGCTTATATTTCTGCTTTCTTCTATTTTTTTTTAACTAAGTAATTAGAAAGCTAATAAAGAAAAGGCTACATATTCCTGTCTCCACCATCAAACATCCAAAGTCTACTTCTCATCAAGTTCTGTATCTGATTAAACTTCGTGTGATTCATTTAAAAAAATTATTTAATAACTGATTTTAATTTGAACACATGTGCATAAGCATATATACAAATAATATATTAAAAAAAATCTATTTTGTCCATTTGGCAAAGCCAGATGCTTACCTGTTAAAAGTTGTAGAAATAAAGCAAACGACACGTTTAGCAAGCTAAGATGATCTTAGAGGTTGTCATAACACTCATAAAATATTTCTGAGATTTGTTAGAGTTCTAACTAGGATACCTGGAAATTAATTGACTGTCTTCTAACTTATTTTTCAAAGGGCCTGCCTGTGTTCAACGTTGGATCGTCTATAAAATAGATTGAAAACAGGAGGAGGAGTAATGAAGCTCTTTTGTTTTTCTTTTTCTTTGTCTTTTTCTTTTTTCCTTTTTTACGATGTCCAAAATTTTCAATCATCACAGCAATTCCAGTGAAATAATTGGTTACAATTTTTGGAATGTTTTCATTCTCTAAATCCTATTTTTTTTTTAAGACAGGAAAAAAAAAATCACTTAACACTTATTTTGCAATAATAATGGAGTGTCAGAAACTTCTTGAAAACACAGACATTTCTGCTTCACCTAAATTAATTTCAAAGACTATTTTATGGACTTCTACAAGCTCCCATTTATCTCTCTCTGATATTAATATATTGAAAGGTGGGTAGCAGAGGTGATCAGACAGCATGGAATCAAATGCCAGTTATAAAAGAATGGTGTCTAGTTCTGCATTGCATTTATATTTTGAATAAAAAAAATAGCAAGATCAGTGCCTTAATAAATTGACACCCTTTGAAACTAAATCTGACTCAGTCAGACTAGAAAATGATGAGAAAAAATGAAAATATTATTTTCAGTTAATCATCAGCATTATCATATCTTCTACCAGAAACATCTTGGGACACTCACAATACTATAAAACATTTTGTCCTTATTTGATTCAATCACGTGAATTAGTAAACCAAAGCTACAAAACCAAAAAAGCTCTATTCCGTTTGAGAAAAGAGGAAGTAAACAACAAGCATGTCAAATGCTTGATCATTGTGATCCAGTTATGATCCATTAATCTATTATTACCTGCATTTGATCAACATGTACCAAGAATCAAAATTAATATCCAGAGGACTGTCCCTCAATGCTGGTCCAGAATGGGCTTTGTTTGGGGTGTGCACCTTTCTCCTAAATTTGAAGCCCTGTGGCTCACTATAACAGATTGATATGATATGATATTACATTTATTACATTATATTTATTATAGTATTCGGATAGACTGATGTCTCCATAGTAGAAAATAAAAATGATCAAAGATACAATGCATCTAATATAACAGGTTTGCCGATTTTCTCTCCTCCCCTTCATCCTCTTGTTAGCTTCATTTTAAGTCTAACTTCAGAAAATGGAGCTGGACAAGTTCTGATTTCTATATAAAGAAAAAATTTTAAAAAAATATGAATTTTTAGGCTATATCCCTAACTGAGGTTAGGGGCATAGCTCCAATGCTTTGCTCCTACCTAGTTCCTGTGAAGACATTCATCATGAATGTGGCCAAACAGACTGTAGATCACATCATCCCTTATGAAATATCTTCAGGACAGAATAATTTTTCTGCAGCTTCCTCTCCTATTTTTGGGTTGTTATAGTAGCTGGCTGCTACAAGGATCAACATCTCATTAGTAGCCCTCTTGACTTAGTCAGATTGTTTTAAGGTCTTCATCACTGTCTTAATAACTGGTCCAGTCTGATTAATTTGGACCATCACTCGGAGAAATTACATTTATTAGTTAAAAAGACAAAGAGAGAGAGAGAGAGAGAGAGAGAGAGAGAGAAAATAATATCATGTAACAGTCATCTTCCAGATACCTTACTGATTTCTATTGATGAATGCATAAAGCAGTTGCAAACTACAGAAATGCTACATCAACCTTTCTGAGACAATGACAGAATTACATTAGCAGTTTTTTTGTTTTGTTTTACCATTATTGTATCTTTTCCCTAATCTGTAGCAGGTGTATATGTTATCAGGGCTAATAGATGTATTTATGAGCATAATTGCATGCATCGTTTTGTAACAGAAAAAATGTATAATAAAATATAAATACAAATATTTCATGATATAGTGCTGTGACAATGAGTCTTCTTGTGCAATTAGCATAGGAATGACATTCCTGTCTAATACAGCTCATGGGAAACAGTAACTGTCAGCAAAAGGTAAACTGTGTCTAATCTCAGTTTGAAAATAGCCTGCATATATTCTGTATGGAAATCAGTCAGCTAACCTCTTTGGTTTCACTGAAAATATGATTTCATATTATTGAACCTTAAATATGCCTACCTTTTTCATTATGAATAGAAATACATTTACCAGTAAAAACACTCTAATTTTGCATTTTGTGTATATATAAAAGCTATATTTTGGAATTCACATCCCAATGTGGCATTCATCCTTACAATCATATAAAGCAATAGGAGATTTGGTGGGGGCCGGGCAGGGGGGTGAAGGGGAGTGCCTTAGTGTCTCCTAAAGTATAAATCCCAAATATTCTGACTGACATGCAACTGTTTAAGTCTGATGAAAATCTCAACATAGCTTAACTTCCCTTAATTAAAAGGAGCGAATTCCATCTACTGTATGCCCAGAGTTATCAAACTGTATAAACCACATTTGCAAACACCAACAGAGCCCCTAGAAATTGTCCCGTTCTACCTGTCCCACAGAGCTGCACAGCAGGCAGGGGGGCTGCTCAGCTCCCAGGAAATCACCACTGCCACCTGCCACCAAAGTAATCAATTGCCTTGTTTTATAAATACCATGAGCACAGGCACATAGCTGGCAGACTCTGGGAGGGATGGCAGGCATATGACTGAGATCCCCCTTCTGTCTTCTCAGGCATCTGAAATTTATATCTGGTGTTGAGACTTCTTTTTTCCTCGGTAATTAAGGATGGGAAAATCACAGGAACAGTCTTGCTAACCTTTTTTAAGCAGGGATATGAGCATGGATATGCCTATCTTTCTTTAAGTAAGTTGGACAACATTTTGGGGTAGGAAAGAAACATCTCAAAATGAATGAGTAGGCACTTCAGAAATGATATTTAATACACTCACTTAGGGGGAGACACACTGAAATACCTTAGACATGGTATCCTGTATACTGGTGTCCTGTCAAAAGCTATTCTTAAATGAGGAACAGCAGACTCCAAGAGTTTAGTCTGAGCAGGTTTGTAACACCAGTTCTAAGAACAACAACAAAAAATTTCGCTCTGCCCTATATCTACATTTTATACTGTTTCACTAAGAGGCTGTTGCTGTCCGCTCAAAGAGATACAGGGCTAGACAAACCTCTAGTACAGACAAAGTATAGGGTTTTTTTGCCAATCTTGCTAAACATAGAAGCATTTCAGCTGTTTAAACATTTTTGTTATGGAAAATATCAGTCAATGTGATTATAAGGGTTATAGCTGTCTTGTCTGTAATTTGCTCACTCAATAAGCAGTACTGCCTGAGGTCCATGGTAAGTCTGGGGTTGTAGAATATCAATGGTTTACAGATATCCTTCCTAGCTTCTGCCTCTCCCATTCCACTTGGCTGAAAGGGAGAGGCAGGGCACTTTGATTTTACCTGGAATATACCTAAATTCAGGATGTAGGTGTGCTGACTAACTACATAGAGATTTCATATTTCAGTATCTCCTTTTATAAGTGCAAAAACGGAGCTGTTGAAACCACTGATCTAATTCCCATGGGTCCCTGGCAATGGACTACATTTCAAGAAAAAACATATGAGGCATTCATTAGGAAAACTTTGTGGAGTCATATTTCCAAGTGCCACAAGGCACTTCAAATGTAAAGTTTCTAAAAATATAATTCCAGAAGAAAGTAACAAACTCCCTTCCCTTCATATTTTACATGAAATATTTAGTATTTGATTTAAATAAATTTCAATTCTGTGTTTGTTTGTACTCTGTAACACATTAAAATATTTAATTAAACACATCAAAATACTTCCTAAAACGGTTCAGACGATTGACTGTGGTATAGTTTAAAATTTTTGCATGCAGACAATGATAGCAAACTGAATTTCTCTCTAACTGTATGAATGTTCATTCCCATGGCCCTGTTGTCAAAGAGCTCTTCCAACACACAGCTCTCTAATTAATGTACTGTTGCATACCTGCACACAAGCCATAAAAACATTTGGTTTTGCCAAATATAAATTTATGCTCCCAAATTTCTTGCTTTCATTGTGGTAACCCAGGTTTGCTGTTCAGTAATCATGGACTCTCCAATCTAGGTACATTGGTACTCGTCCTTTTAGATGAGCACAAAGTTTTGTGACTGTGACTTTCTCATGTGCTTGCTTCAGAAACACAATCAAATGTGTTCCCAAGAGGTATTTACACCACATCTTGTCTGTCTTTTTCAGCAAGATGTAGCAAAGACATTACTTACAGCATATAATAATCTATAATATTAACAGCTGTCAGGACATTAAAAAGCAGTTTAAGCAATTGCCTCTAGATTTTAAGATTTATAAGGTAATGAAGTCTTGGGGGTTAGGAACAAAAGCAAAACACCCACTCTGACTTCATAAAATCAGAAAACCCTGAAAGAACATTTTGTAAAGTGTTTAGGATCTTCATTAAATGCATCGTTTACAGCCTAGCAAAGATACTATTATATTAGCCAGGCCAGAATCACTATCAGGCTCATCAGCACAATGCAGACAGCAGGGACATTTTAAAAGGGCACTTCAGTTATGCCCTAAAGTAGTTTCAGTATCTATACTTTAAAAATATGATCAAGAATGTGTAAAAATCAAAAGCCATATTTCATTCTGATGTGTTCCAGTGCATTACTGTCAGACCTTAACCATGGAAGGAAGAGCCCCTTTGTGCAAAGAGAATAGCTAGAGAAGATTCAGGGAATAATAAAAGAAGCTACAGGAAATAGTTATGAAATCCTGGGTTTATCTAGCAAATATGAACACAGCTCAGCTCTATGGAATAGTGGTGGTTAGCACTGCTGTTCTTTCTAGCCCATTAAAAATTAGCTTAGTTGGCCATTACACAGACCGTATTATTTCCTCCTTGAAACTCTCCACTGGCTCCTCAGCAAATCACCTCACTATTTCTTGTCCTTGCTTCAAGGTCTTATGGTGAAACTCATGACTCAGCCTATATTTTACACCCGTTTCTGGCACTGTGAACCTTTTGCATGAATTAGGCCACCCTTCATGACCAATTCAAAGACCAAAGGCCTTTGAATTGAATATCCTTGTAATCCTGGCTTGAATGTCAAATCTCAGTGTTTTACTTTTAATCTGAAAGACTTCTGGAGCACAAGATAGAATACCTTGAAAGACCCTTGCATTAGTGCTGGGTAACTAATTACAAGATTTTTTTTTTCCCTATCATTTTAGAGGCTGAACTAGAAAATTAGGAAAAATATATAATTTTACATTAATATAGATTTATTTTCTTCTTTTTTTCCACCTCTGACTTTAATATTTATAGGAAAGAAATTCAAAAGAAAGTGGTTAGGGGTGGTTTAGGGGGGTTGTTTTTGTTTGCTAAATACACAGTTCATTCTATCTTTTTTAATAAGTAAAGTAAGATTTCTGACCAAAATGTTGTTTTTTAATACAGGGCAAGTCTATACCACAGATGACTGTGAATGAAGAATGACATTATTCTTTTGGGGGGATTATACACTTTGCAAGGGTAATTAGTTTGTGTGGATTCAAGTTTCATTGTAAGAGTTAGCTGTGATACTGTTGTGCAGCATGACACTATACAGTGTAGCCATACCCAGAAAGTCTATTTTTTTTTAAGTGTGAAAGTAAATATATACAAGCCTCAGAATTTATATCCACTGAGTTTTCTTATGTTGGGAAATATTCACTAAATCATTAAGTATTTTTCTTTTCACTCTGGAATTCCATTCTATAATGAAGTAAAGGCTTCATCAGTAAAGTTTGCACGTTTTTTTATATATGTGTAAAGAAGAAATGAACTCCCTCTTTTGTAAAGGACATATTTCTCACCGTTTTTCCATCAATGGATCTATACCATTCCAGTAAAAAAAAAAAAAAAAAAAAAAAAAAAATAAATGGGCAATATTTTGTATTAACAGAGAATAATTTTTATTATTTGTTTATTTCTATCCTCTTGTAGGCCCAGTATCCTCTTGTAGGTCCAGTAGACTCTTGTAGTCCCAGTAGACTTAAATCAGTGTATTTTCACTTGATATCACTTCACTTTAAATCATCAAACCTCTGTCAAGAATAGACAAGTAAATTTAGGAAAACATGCACAGAAAACCAGCCTTTCAGTAGTATGTGTTCTGTTAATTGTACTAAAGCTTAAAACAACATAATATACCAAATAGCAGACTCATCATGAATTGACATACAACTGTTGCCAGATATACCATAAAATTAATTATTGTTAGTTGGCACATTGTATAGGGCAGAATGACTTGATTTAAAATAAGAAGAGTGAGAGCTGACAGGAAAATCCAGAAGCTAAAGAATTGTATGTGTCAAGAGAAAAGCCAAAACATTCATCTGCTACTGAGAAATCTTAGCTACTTGAAGCAAAGTATAGCGTTAATAATACCTGCTTCACATTCTAGATGAGACCACTCTCAATGCAATTATCTGAAAATGATAACAAATATATTATTGGCAGATACATTAACTCCATATTAACTGTATCTGCGAACATCACAGGTTGCACAAGACTAAGTAGAAATCAGGAGCTGAAGAACCAAGAGCACCTGTGTTATTAAAAGCACTGTCTGGAAGCCAAACTCATCAAGGGAGGTTTACCTGTAAAAAACATCATTTAGCTGCCGTGGTTATGATACATGAACTAAAGAGGAAAAGCCATTTTAAAAACTCTCTTAAGCTCCAACTTAGGAGGTTCATTTATCTTGTTTATAAGATTAAGAGCATATATGGACGTAATATTGACTTTTCCTAGTTCTGTGTTATTCTGTGTTCAGACATGATTGCAAACAAAATGCATGCTATTAGTCACTGTCCCATCTTTTTCTTTTTTTCTTTCTTTTTTTTTCTGTAATAAAATTGAAAATGTTTTAGGAATAATGCCACCTTCAAAGACTAAAGGACAAAGCTGTTTTACCCCAGGATATGAAATCAATATAACTTAATTATTCAATGTTGGTCTAGTGAATTGAATGCGTCCATCACTGAAATTTTTCTCCTTCCAGTGTTTGTTCATTAGAAGAAGAAAATAAACAATATTTACTGATTCAGGATTGAGACAATAACCAACACATGGATTCTTTATTTTTATTAAATTTAAATAATGACAAGTTACCCCTACCCACCATTCCTCCTTGACTAAAGCTTTTACTGAGAACAGAAAAAGTGAAATCATAGACCAACTCAGAGAAAGAGGCTAAAAGGTAATTACACTAGTGTTTTTTTTTCCCTATCTCTTTCCAAAATGTCATTGAAATTTAACTATTCAAAAGATGTTACTGTGCAACACGACAGTTCAACCAACTAAAAGATTAAACAAGAACAGGTTGTCTTGTTCTGTTTCCAAATCTTCTGCAAGATCTTTCAATTTTCCATCAGTGAAGAGCTAGAGATACTGTTCAGAAATGTGGAGTATATAACAGAGATTGATAGCTTTTCTGATATTAAAATGATACCTATTATATCCTTGTACAAAACTGCCTCTCATCTTTTGGAAAGTGGAAAGACCCCCTTTTATAGTTCATTGTGTTGTGTGTCAAAGCAAAAGTATTATTTTTAATTGTTACTTTCAAAAGAGATCTTGCAGTGAACATTATGAGTGAAATTTCCAAAAGAAGTAATAGTACCACTTCCTTTTATTCAAGATTTTCAAAATCTCTAGTGGGTATATAGATTCATCTTAGATCACATTTTCATTTTGCAACAAGTCTTGCGTGTATACATTTGTTAGCAACAGTTTCTCTGAAAAGCAACTAGGAACAATTTTTGTCCCTTGGCCTCTATGCAGTTACAGTTACATCAATATATACAGACATTGGTGCAACTTGTGTGCAGGCTTCAAACACATAAACATGTACTATATCATTTGAATAATCCCACCATTAGTAAATCTACATACTCTTACAATAATACTTACTCTACCCTTTTTATGCAGTCCTCCTTCCTCTGAAGCTAGCTACTTAATTTCTTTGAAGTCCTTATTTAACCTTATTTAACTCCGACCAGAGAAATCCATTTCCAAACGAGAAATAACTCTAAATGAGAAGGATAGGTATCAGCAGGAATTACAGTTAGTCAATATAATTTTCTACAAGGAATATTTATGAGAATGCCAGAATTCTACCAGAATCCAGTTTTGTGTATGTGATACAGCCTATAGCAGACATCTAGGGAACAAGCCAACGGCTCTTCTTAAAATATATGCCAGAATTATAGCAGTTTCTGATTCAGGGACTACTTGTAGAAAGACAACGCTTTTCTATTTTTCCATTCATGTACTTAATGACCACGTTTTTGTTCTTATACACTTGCAGCACCTATAATGTTCCGTGACAGAGAATCCCATAGATTAGCTACACCAGAAGTATGTCCTTCTATTTGTTGAGCACTCTGCACACACTAGTCTATCAGAAGAGACAGTGAACTCTCGTTCCATTTGCCTTTTCCCTGACAGTCCTGACATTCTGCTATATCCACCTTACATCATTTCTCCTTCAAGCTAGATTACTTAATCATCCTTCATTCCTTAATCATCCTACCTACCTACCTACTATGTAGGACATGAATTCTGAATGCTCTTACTATAACTTTCCGTTTGCAATACCTCTTTTCTTAGAGGACAAGACCACCACAAAAATATCTAAGATCATGCTCATTTTTTATCCTTGGAGCTCAGATTTGAGAACTCTTATCCATTAGGAAGGGATTAGATTTCTATCCCCTAATATGGCAGACCTGCCACTATGCCATGAAGCTACAAGGCAAGTTCTCAAGTCAGAGAGTTGAGAGGGCTGTTTTAGAAAAGTATCTGTTAGGGAGCAGAATGGCTTCCCAAGCTGCTTTCTAAAATCCCTCAAGTGTTTTAGTGTATGTCTGTATTTCTGTCTTGTTCTCTTAAACAAGTTTAATTATCTAGTTTCATAGAGATTGCTTCATCATGCCTTCAGTGTTACAAGTTAATGATCTGTAGAATCAGATCAGTAGAAGCTTCCCAATATCTTAACCAAAATATTTCCCTCAGGTGCACAGTTTCAGTCCTAAAGGGATATACAATAAAGTTAAGAAAATGAGGTACAAATATCTCATCTCTTCATTCAGTGTAACATGCTAGATCATTCTTGTCCTTTGTAAATATCATGTAGAAAAGTACAAAGCTGGAGGTCCACACCATGAACATAATATATATATATATATATAAGTATACTCTAATATCCTGAGATCCTTGCCCAGCAAAACTTGTTCATAATTCACTTTTTTTTTTTTTTTTTTTTGATAAAATTATGATCTTCTCATAATGGAAATCTGTGAAGAGCTGTATTCTGAAAGGGATACATGCTGCACATGTAGGTTTCCTGATACCAAAAATAGCATGGTTCAGAATACTTACTGATTCACAGAAACAACCAGAAAGAATGAGACATTTCATCCAGAAAGATGATAACATTTTCTATCACTTCTCCAAAATATCCACAATAACCTCAAAATGAAGCAAGTAAAATGGAATCCAATATCCCACACCTTCTCTGGAGCTGGGAGTATAATGGGTTATTTTCACTATGCCATTTTTTCAGTAGTGGTGACTCTATGAGCTTGTCTTGGAATAGCTATGAGCCACCACAAACAAGCTGTGCAGTCGCAATTCAAGAAAGTATGCCCACACACAATCTGTGGTTCTCTCAGTGGGCAAACACATAGCAAGCATAACAAATGAATATCATCCTGTAATGTCTGGGGTGTCAAAATAACACAGAGAAGTTCATAAGACTTTAATAAACTGGCAGAATAAGAGTAGAGAAGACAACACGTGAAAAGTAGAGAAGACAATGGTGCAGTAACGTTCTTCTCTTCATTGTTAGTAGTATCCCCTGGAATCAGTCCTGAAAAAATCAAATCCTGAATTTGACTAGAATTTAAAAACAAACAAAACAAACAAAAAATAAACAAACAAACAAAAACCCAATGGTAATAAAAAGCATGCGAGAGCCTCACTTTGAGAAATTGTTTTAGGGTAAAAATACCACTCTACCCAAAAAGAGTAAATTTATATATTTAGATCCAGACTTTTCCTCCCAATTTGACTGCAATATTGTTGTAAATTATTCTGCACAAGAAAGGAAACAGCTACAGTTTATGTAAAATTCATAACGGCCTTAAAAATATTGACACATTATTCCTACAGTGATTGGTTTATTGAGCCAATTTTGTAAAGCAGCACAGGGCAAGACGATCCACAAAAATCTAGTTATTCCGCAGAGAAAAAATAATAAGCTTACATTTTTCTTACCTGTAAATATTTGGTGAACTTTTTGGATTTAAAGATTCCTTTTTTAATGGAAAAGAACACTAAGACAATAGTCTATTAAAAGGATATAATACAATAGTTCATTTCTTGAATTTCAGAGACATTCATGAAGAGTAATTTTTCTTTCTGTAATTTATCTATATAGAATAATATTAAATACACTAAATAGTATTTGCAAGGCAACTTTAATTCAATATTAATTGCACTCTTTACATGCAACTTAAATTTTACTACTCCTCTCATTTTCTCATCTTTCTCTTTGACAATTACTAATATGCCCCCAGGATTTTACTGTTCCATGTATATGTATGCTGGAGAGAATTAGAGAACGTAAAAACTATAAATTTAATATATGGTATTTTATATTAAAAGCCATAAATGTAATATATGTTATTTCATATCACCAAATACTTAACAGCTTTCTATTACCATAAGCTTAAAATTGTAGTAAGACACAAGACAGTTCAGATCAAATGAAGACCATGGGTCAGGAGATAGGATATAAAGAAACTTATAATTTGCAAAGGTACTTAGAATTTTCAAACCTTAATGAAAAATGTATCTTTTCCATCTCTATTTCTTTCCTTGCTCTTACTTTTACAAATACCAATTAAGTCATTTCTCCTACTAACTGGATTTTTATTGCTATGATCCTGCCCAAAACTGAAACATATTTAATTACTAGGATAATTTGAAACCATTCAAATACAGAACTAAATTGTCTGACTAAAATGCCTCCTTTATGGTTAACAAGAGTGTGGCAAAGAAAATTTAGTTAGAGAAGTTGCTTATGGAGGTGTTATTGTCTTTTTTCTGGGCATATTATACAGTACAATATTCTTCCCCGGTTGTACCTTAAGTTGGGCTGTAGGTGTTGATTTAGAAAAAAGACTGTCAGTGTGCAATTTGTTCTCTTTGAAAAGAAAAAAAACGCTACTTGCAGAAGCAACATTCTGTCATTTATGCTTTTGCCCCTTTTTTGAAGGATTTTTCAAAGCTGGCATGCTGAAACTCAAATCCAGAGTTTATTATACCAAGAAACAAGAGTAAAATAAAGCTCCTCCAACTGTTTTGTATATCTAAGAATTTTCCTTGTCTCACAACGCATTCCTTGCATTCCTCTGCTGGCCTGCACATCATTCCAAACCTGAAGTCATCTCCCAGCAGGCTCCTTTGCTTCTTCTCTCTGATCTTAATTTTGATTTGGAGAAGTGGCCTGAAGCATATGTTTCCCAGCTGGATCTTCTCTGGTAGTTATCTTATCTGTTCATTGCATTCAGTTCCAAAGCACTCTAAGGATGAGAAGGATCATGAGAAAATGTTCGAATTTCCCCTTTCCATTTCTCAGCAGCAGAAGCCTCAAATATGAGCAAACTATTTTTTTTCTCTTTTTCTGAATCAGATACAGAAAATTAAAAAGGTCACATACTCATATAAATATGACTTACTGAATACAGGCAAAAGAAATGCTTTAGCTAAAAGACACATTTCCTGCTATAGTAAAAATTGTTTCTCCATGACACAATGAATATATTCCTCAAGATATATAGAAATAAAATTTGTGTTTTGTATCATAACAGGAAAAAATAACAGAGATGGGCAACTTAAGTAGTTTTTGCACATATAATACTTATGGGGATTAGTGATAAAACAATAAGATTCTGTATCACATAGGCTAGGTATTAATTACTGCTTACATATCTTCATTCATTTTGTTGGTAACGTTGCAGACAATAGTATCTATTAATTTTGCTTGCTAAACTGAATCTCGAGTTGTTTCTTATCTGCTTGTAGTAAAATTGAAAAGTGGAAAACCATAAAAGTGCAAGAAAATGATTTATCCAGACCAGTCAGAATTGACAGGTGCTACCATTTCAAAAGATAAATTTGTCAGAGTAGGTTTTGGTCTCACTTTGCATTCTCAAATACCTAGTTTAAATAATTTAATGAGAGGTTCAGTGAAGCACTAATGCTATAGAATACTTATCCACAATAACAGTTAAAATTCAGAGATTTATGCATAATTAATACCCAATACCTGACTCTTGTGTCTATAGAAGAGCAGGAGTTTTTGAAAACACTATGTACTTAATGGGAGATGAAAAACTAAGTCCTCTTGTAGGGATTAGCATGTCATGGTTATGCAGATGCTAAAATAATCTTAAGTCAAATGTATTCCAGGGGGACTGATACTGCATTAAACGTAACTGTATAATAGACAACGGCACAACACATTTAAGAAGTTCATGAGTTTCTAAAAGGGTTTTGTATATTTCAGGTCTAACTTGAATCTCAACCATTGTTACAGCAAAGGAACATTCTACTACTTCTACAAAAATGGAAGGAACACTATACTACTTCTACAAAAATGGAAGGATATGGCTTAATGACATTTTTAGAAATACTGGACGTCTGAATATATTTGGATAAAATGAAACTGTCACTCCTAACATTTATAACCAGAACTGTAGTCTAAAATTTTAATTGTTTAAAAATATTTTTTGGCATTTCTTCAAATTTCCATCATATCTGTGTTACTGGCTCTCCTAGATTTTGACCAGAAATGGAAATATTTATCCTATCCAAAAAGTCCTTGAAAGTTGCTTTCTAATCAATAGGATATATACACAAGAAATCCATTCCTAACCTTTGCGAGAAGTCTTTAAGCCATTCTTAAGACATTGGTTCAAAGTCAAGTGGAAAGTTCAAAATGGAAAATATGAAAGTTACCTAAACATGGACTTAAAAACCTTCTGAAGGCTGCCCTTTTCAAAGTTTTATCCTTTATTTTTATTAATGCTACAGAAAGCCAACAATTTAGGAATCCTTTAGGCCCTTAAGGAAAACTATAATAAGAGAGAAACAGTCTACATGAGACATCTAATAAAGGTGGCCTAGATGAAAGGTGTAAGTGCCAGTTAATATTCACAGACCATTTGGAGAACATAAACTAGCGAATGGTGTCTTCTGAAATGCATTTACAATAGATGTCTAAATTAATCAGAGAAAATGATGTGTATATACACCAACTGTGATTTTTTTTTGATGATTGTTTCTTTCAGAGCTTCAAAAGAGATAAGGGGTGGATAATTCAACTACTCAGAGCTGTGAAGTCTAGATCACCAATTCCTTTTTAGTACTTGCTAAAAGAATAGGATTTAAAGTAATTTTGTGGTAGGTTTATAGTAGTTTTATCTTTAATTGTTGGCAGTAAGTGAGAAAAAATGAGAAATATGTGTTATAAACCCTCCCTTCCACACATACCTAATACATGTACACATGTATAACTTTCCTCCCAAGTCAGGAAAATAATCACAAATTACAGCAAGAAGCCAAAAAGAAAGCATTTTAAAGATAAACGGTATTTGTCCATCCAGATATAGAATTGATATTCTAATAATAAATAATTTTTATTCCTCAAGTCTTAAATAGCTGGAAGATTTGCAACATTGTTATACACAGTGCTGGCCCATTATGTTACATTATTGAACACCAGTTCTTATTGCTTCATGGCACCATCTGTTCACAACACTTTCAATAATTGGCTCCCATGGATAATATTAGTGTATAACAGAAAGAAAAGTTTGCTGATAATTCCCCAGGACATTGTTTTAAACAGCAATCTGATCTACAGATAAGTAAGCATCAACATTTAGCAACCAAGAACTGGGCAGTGAAATTGGCTGCAGATTCCATGAGGAAACTGCTTTAGTCTAATGTGACTCCTAAACTAGACCATGTGCTTTGGAAAATAGCCAAAATCTAAGTCAGACAGTAAGATGCTGACGTGTGCAAGAAACTATGTGATTCAGTGTTGTAAACCTAGTAAAATGAAAAGCAAAATTTCATTCTTTAGACATAAAAGATCAGTTATTCTTTGTCACTTAAACCAAAGAGAACATTTTTTAAATAAAGAAAAAGATTAGAGTATTTAATTCGTGCCTACAGACATCACTATTACTTTCAGATGGAACAAAATGGAACAAAAGAAGATATATTGTCATTCTGCCATGGTAGAACTGTTTATTTTTCTTTGGTTTATAGCATTAACATGCAATTTACTTTAAATTTGATTAGTTATTTTATTTCCATTTGCAGAGACTACAGGTTTTACATAGTTCAATGGTACTGAACAAGATAGGAAGAAAAGTAAAGTCTTCTTGTGCTCTCAGTGATATTATCTGAACACTGAATGTCTCATTTTGCTTGACTGCCACGTTAGAAGTCGAATAAAAATAGCACAGTACTTACCCACAGAGCATGCTGTTGCTGAGTTCATTGTCATTATAAAATAGGTGGCCTAAATTGTGTCTAAGGGACAAGAGAAATTACATTTTAAAAACATATGCAACTGCTTTCTTAAATAGATTACACTAGTTCCCAGAAAAGTAGATGAATTTGTATGCTTCTAAAGTAAAATTCTAAAATGACACAGAATCTCAACAAACATAACTAACCAACCACTCTATAAAATAACCTTATAAGAGTTCTATCTTTATTTCCTCAGTAAGGAAAATCTATAGGAGTCTTTCAAGGTCCAAAATGAGTAGTACTCCAAAAAGAAAAAAAAAAGAAAGGAAAAAAAAAAAAGAAAGGAAAAAAAAAAGAGATTTCTGAAATACAATGAAACATTCTACTACAGGGATATATCACTTCCAGGAAAGAAAGAGATCTTTTCTCTGGACTTATCCATAACTGTAGAAAGAATTCTTCTAAGATCTAGGAACCACAACCAATCTCACCAACTTTTTTTTGAGTTCAAGATGCCCTGTGTGACCTAGTCTTCAACAGTCAAAATGTATGATCCAGCATCCAAGAGAAAGAAAAGAAATAAAACATCCACATCCAAGGCAGAATGAAGGAAAGAGACATATATTCCAGACCCAAGTCATTACTTAACAAACTACTGAAAGGCACTCAGATACCATCAGAAAAAAAAAAAAAAAAAAAAAAGCATAAATAGAATTAGTACAGGAATGCCTATATTAACTCTCAATTTAAAAACTATCGGAGATATCATCTTAATACATGGCAAAAATCAGTTTTAGAAATCGCTCATTAACTTCAGGCTTCAAATTTGTCATGAAACTCCTCAAAGGACAATTCGTATTATTTATGGTGCCATTTAAAGTTAAACTTGATTATTCCAATGAGCTTTTTGACCAACCAGAATGAACTTTAAATGATAAAGAATATATAAATAAACACAAAGAGAGCTCAAAAAGTCATTTTAAATAAAGAATTGGCTGAGAGATAGAATGAGTACTTTAAGTTGCAGTTTTGTTTCAGAACAGAACAGCTATTACTCTGGTCTTAAGCTCATTCCTTTTCTGAGTATCCTCACTGAAGCATGGTGAGCTGATTAAATATTAGATTATTTGTTCTATATAGTTAATTATTTTATTTATTCGGTAACTGATATTAGAGTTTGATTTCTGCTATATGAAAATAGAGGATTTCCTTGAGTTTATTTTTATTAAAATGTTTCAAGACACTTCTGTCTGAAAAATTAAAGGAAACATATCCTAACAACATTTTTGGCCCATATAGTTAATATTTGTACTGCATTTCTTAATAAATAAGACTGGAGAAAAATGAGTTTTCATCCTTTTCCCTAAACTGTTTTATTTGTCTCATTTGATAAAAATACAATGCAGAAATTGTATGTACATAATTTGGAGAGAATGTAGAGATAATCTGTTTATCAAAATAAATATAAAGTAATAAATATATTTTAAGGAATAGAAAGGAAGGCTCAAAATTCTTTTCTGTTCTAATGTGTACTTTTTCATGTCTAATAGATTCTGGAATTGTTTAATCTCTTGACAAAAACTCTGTAAATTACAATACAGTTCTAATGATCACAGAGTATTTCTTTCACTCTCAGGACATTACCACTCTAGTGGGAATTATGGTCACACTCTAAGAGGATTTTATTCAGTATTAGGGCAGCTATTGTGTGTTAATTAAATACCAATTGATTATATAAAATGTATGTGCTGAGTTTTACTGCATTTCTATTAGGTACTTGATCTGTAGATCTTGATTACAATGCTTTAAATGACAAATTATTGGCACTGGGGTGGCAGTAAATGTTTAAGCGGGTGATGCTGAAAAGTGAGTAAAACAACTGTTCGGTGTTCAAGGGCATTATGACAGACGTTGGTAATCCATAACCACCAGTGGTCATGGTGCTTATTAATTACAGTCATTTTAAGACTTTGTCAAGTTTAAGTCCACACTTCCGTTTTGTTTTCTACTACATGAGCAAGCTAACATACTTTGAAAAAATAAAAGAGTTTCAATATAAGGTCTAATTTCTATCTTTTCATACAGTAGGAATTGTACAGACTAGGGCAAATAGCAATTTCATACACAAACAAGTTTATGCTATATTCTTTGCTGATTAGTTAGTAAGGAAGAATACGATGGTTTTGTTTTTATTAAACTTTAGGCCAAGCACCCTTTATATAAATCTGATCTATTGCTCACTCAATTAGAAATTGAATGAGATTTAAGGTTCACAAGAAAATATGGCCTGATTTATGGCATCAAACATGGTTTAGTTGTTGTTTAGCTTAGCAAGGGCTATGCTGGGAGACAAAAATTGATCAGGCAAGGCTTCTGTGTTAAAACGAGGGCATGTCCAAAGTACAGGCTAGGTTGACACCTTTTTACACTTCCATCATTTTTCAGAATTCCCTATGATTTTGCAGTGGTGTCTTAGCTGAGTCAGCCTGCCTTGTGTGCAGATTTGAAAGATACTTTTACAAAACAAATAAATAAAAACTGAAAAACAAGTGACTACAGAAGGAAAGTTAAACAGCAGTATGTCCCAGTTCTAGCAGAATATGTATTATTTCCGTAAATAGGCCCTTTATATTTTAGCATCTTTCTAGGCTATATATGTAAAAATAACTCTCATTTGGGCTATTTAATTAAACTCTGCCCTGCTCCCCTGACATCCCCCCAAAAATAGGCTTTCTTTGTTTTTTTTTTTTTTCTTTTCCTGCAGTGAACTGATGTTTTCTAAGGTAGGATTTTGTGTTTAAATAGATGTTTACTTAGAATATGGGGTATTATAGCACGAATGAAAATGATTCTAATACCATTTGGACAATAGCAGCAGTTTTTATCTTCTCTGCCAGACATTTTTGGCATAATTCCTGTTGTTTTCTCTGTATAGGCCCAGGAGGGACGAAGATAGCAAGCCTGAGTTTGCATGAATGGTCGTTGTGAAAGTTCTGCCTTTCCACTGGAAAACGAAGAAAAGAAGAACGTGGATTTGAACAGACACTGGACTGACAAGCCTGAAGACTTAATTTCTGTGTTTGCCAGCAGAATTGCTATATAAAAAACAACAGCAGTAGCAGAAGTCCAGACTTCCCCATGTAACATCCTTGCTCTGAGTTGATCGAAGTTGTGGGTGAGAGCTGCTGCAGAACAAATCTTTACGCTCATATAGCCCTTGGTCTCTCTGCTGTGGTTGCCAACATGACACCAATGGTACTGACTTTTTTTTTTTTTTTTCAGTAAGAAAACTGGATAGAGACAAAATGCTAAAAATTCTCACAGGGCATTGAGCAGATGACAAAATGTAGCCACCATTGAGCAGAAACTTAATTTAGGAAAGCAGCCAAAGGTCTATACTTCCATCATCTGCCCCAAGTCATTCATTCCCTCGGCACAGAGTGCTCCCTCAGCAAATTTGCAGATGATACGAAGCTGGGGGGAGTAGCTGACACCCCAGAGGGCTGCGC
>JAWLRI010000996.1:163356-227294 GCA_034781795.1 Crypturellus tataupa
GTGCAGGGGGGTTGGACTAGATAACCTCTAGAGGTCCCTTCCAACCTTAGGCATTCTATGATTCTATGATTCTATGATTCTTGTCTTCAGCGAGGTCGCCAGCCCTTTACTGAGACCGCATTGTCCTCTAGATCCCACCAGCTCAGAAAGGCAGTTTTCTTCCTCTGTGGGCTTTTATAACACTCACTGCCGGCTTGACTGTGCGCACAGATGCTAAGCAAGCTACAGTACCTCACAAATAGTTCTGTATGCAGAACAACTCAGCAAGACCTTATGAAGTCAATTCTTCTGCAGAAAAAGAAGTCAACTGCTACCCCCTTTTTTCTTGTCTCTAATCCCAGCTTGGGCTACTTTGCTACCTCCTCCATCTTCTAGATCATCATGGGAGTAAAAATTTCCACTATCCAGTCATACTTCATACTACATATGAAGTTATGTAAGAACATAGAAAGACTTTTTTATTATTATTTTTCTTCCTAGCAGAACTTCATTTGTCCCTGACAAATTCCAGCCTTCAGGATTTCAACTGTCAGATAACAAATTTTTACTTATTATTAGGGTCATGGACCCCTTAAAAAAATGAAATGAAATGAAATAATAAAATAAAATAAAAATAGAAAATGCTGCATAATCAGAATGGAAAACTGATTTCAATTGATGTTATTCATAAATATTGGAGATATGGTTGAAGCGCAATAAGAGAAGTCTTAATTTTTGTGGAAATATATTGTTTGGTGTTAACTTCAGTGCTCTTCCTTCCTTCCCCCCAGCTCTCCATCATTATTATATATATCTATGTCACTGAATAGAAAAACTGTAGTTAAAATTATATGAAAAGCCAATTGAGGTGTATATTTATTCTGCTCACTACATAGAAGACAAAGCTCCATTTGAAAGTTTGGAAATTGGGTATTATCTCTGCTTTTTTCTACTGAACAATAACAGGTTCTTCATACTGCAAGATAAGGAAAAAGAAAAAACAGGAAGCTCTTTATCTGTGAAAAATACTCTAAGAACAATACACATACATTTGAGTAGAAATAGTGATTTCATTTTAAGTAAAGTTAAGAAAAGGAGCCTTAAAAAAGAAAAAGTTAGATAAATATATTCTACCAGCAAAAACAGTTTAATCATATATGCCTCCTAATGCTATTTTGCAGTTGCAATGACCAGTTTCCAAGGAACAGACTTCTTTGATAAATAATGCCAGAGATAAAATACTGCTACTGTGTGTGGAGCTTGTTAGTCATATCCTGACATGTCAGTGATGGTTCAGAAAGCCAAGGAAAAGAAAAAGAAGGGAAACATAGTTGATTGAACAACTAGTTGTTCACAGGAGTAATTTTATATATGCACATATACAAACATATATGCATATGTATACTTACATACATATACATACCCATAGCCCATATATATATAAACATATGTATACATACATATACATACCTATTCTAGCTCAGGTCTTCTTTCAAGACTGATTTTCAGTATAATATAAGACAAAATATATTTGGAAAAAAAAGTTATTTACCTTTGAAACAACAATAAAATTAAAAAGAAAACAGGAAAAAAAAAACGGGGAGTAGTCTGTCTGAAGCAAAACTAGTATGCCAGATTACATAAGGATATTGTGCACAGTTAAATAAACATTAAGACCAAGCAGCAAATTTCCCTAAATGGGAGAAGTGTTACTTGAGAACTTTAGCTTTTTCTAGCTGATCAGAGTAAGCTCAGTAGTGGAAGACATGTGGCACTAAAAAGAGTAATGAGATGACAAAAGTAGATGAGGTAACACCTGAAAGAGCATCCACTCAGTACAAAACATACTATTTCACTTTTGTAGTGGACTTGCCAACACACACATGTACCCCAGTTAGGTCCGTAGTTGAATCAGATATATAAGGTTATGGACAGGGTTACGAGGAGGAAGCACACATCCCTCCCAGATTTCTATTCTGAGACCAGAGGGTCCTCCCTGAAGAGTTACATTATGCTCTGTCTCAGATGTATTAAAAACTCCATTTTCATTTCATGAAAGAGGTACAGTTGTCTGTGGTACATGAGGAAACAACTGACCCAAAGCAATGCCAGCTGACAAAAGGGAACAATAATGGAAAAATTTTCGTGCCAATTTAGCAGCTTTAGGTCTAACTTATAATAAATGTGTACTTTAAATATTTATTGATTTCTGTGGGTCTACAACTTTCAAAGTCTAACATAACCAGCTAATAGTCTACTAACTGAAGCATAAAACTTGACAAAGATTGGACACATTCTGTGTGTATATAAACATGCATGCATATAAATACATATATACATATATATTTATGTTTTTCTTCCTTGTGAAAGTGAAAATGAATAGAATATTTTATTTGCTTAAGCCTGTTCTATATATCACTTATTTAAAAAAAGATTTCTCCCACCCACCAATTATCCTAGACTAGGTATCTTATCTTCGCACTGCATATCATGAAGCACATGGTGATACATGAAGTCATATATATCAAAATTAGAGAAGAGTGAATTACAGTAGATATTGAAATTTTAGATGGCTCAATTTCCATATCTCTGGTATTTTAATTGGGACTGAACAGCTCAGAAGACTATTGTTTTCTCTGGCTTCTTTTCCACCAAAAGAAAACAGTCAGCAAACAGTGGGAACATCCTCATTCCACTTTTTCCAGTATTCACACATTCTTTCTGTTCTTAGCCAATGGTCCAGATGTTCTACCAGCACTACTTCTCCCTCTAGGCATTTCTTCCCTTTATTTCAATTCAGCAGCATATTATTCCTTCTTTGTCACATAACTAACACTCAGTTGCAGCTCTAGCAACAGTCCCCTCATCCAATAGACTGCAAACATAAGGTCCTCATTCCTTGCTGAATTCATTTAGCTGTTTGTCTCACTTGCCTCCTGCTATGGCATGCACATGTCTGACATCTTGTTAAGCTCTGTCCACAGGCTCATTATACTGCATGTGTGATGCTCTCCAAAGTCAAGTGCTTAAATGCTGCCTGAGAGAGTAAAATCTCTCATATTTTAGGCCACAGCTGGAACCTCCAAATAGAGAGAGAGAAAAAAAAATCTACCTACCTTTACTGAACCTTAGATCTATTTTGAGTGTAACTTCTGGCCTAGCTTTCCTTGCTACAAGCCAACTCAACCATCCTCTAATGCAAAAACAACAGTCTTAAAAGTGCAGTAGTATGTCATCCAGTGATTCATCATCCTGGAAGTCAGAGCTAGAACAATCATTTCCCAAGCAGAGAACTACCACCATGTGATATAAGGAAAGATGACATTTTAAAAATACACAGAGAGGGATGTTTTTTCAAAGATTTACCAGTCAATACCCTAAGAGAAGTTGCTTAAATAAATCTGTAGTATGTAAGTCTATGCTAAATGCTTGCCCTGAGGCCTTATTCCAATCCCATTGATGCTGATGGAAGCAGAATCCACGGAGGCAGAAGCAGCAGGGTGGAACAGCTAAACTTCAGCTGTGGCAAAATTCACTGCCTTTTGTAATCTCTTGCTACTGCAGAAGGAATGAGGCCAATCAAGTTTGGGCTTTTCCTGTTCTTCTTGCTGTCAAATTCTTCTTTGCTCTATGCCCAAATATTTTATACTCACTAACATCTGTTGTGTCTCTTACAGTCCCTATTTTGTAGACCCAGATGTTATGAACCGAGAAGATTTGACAAATCAAACACATCAAAAGCATGAGAAGATGCTCACAACAGTGACTCAAGATATTAAAATTTCTGTGTGTTTTAGTATTACCTTTTCTTCTTATTCTTTTTAATACCTTCCATATCAAGGTAGTTCTTGATTTATGTGATGGAGCATTACTCTGTATCTTTTTTTTTTTCCTTAATCTTATATAAAGATGTTCTCATAACTCATACAATGCCTGTTTTTCTTTCTGAACTCTGTGTCTTAGTGAAATCTTACAGCAGATTTGATGCATTAATTATACATAGTATAAAGATATATTTCATTTTATCTATTTGATTTTATTTTCTTTCTTTTTCATTGACTGATTCCTTATTCTTGTCTCATGGAAAAGAGCAAATTTGTTTACCTTGTTTCAAAATCCCTTAATATCACTTTTCCTGGATGTATATATTTCACCATTACTAGATCTCCATTAATGATCACAGCAGTGATTTCAGTAAGTCTCAATCTTAGGATGTTGCTGTCTCTCATTTTCGGATTTGCCTTCAGCTCTTAGATGGCTCTTATACCCAAACAGTACCGTGCTTACTGGGTTATCACTGTGCTTCTAATAATGATGTTCTGAAGATATTTAGAAGCAATCTAATGACCTTAGGATCAAAGACTACCAGATAAAACCTACTATTTCTACACTAACCACTGCTCAGTGTTCAACACTGCATATTAACTTGATTTCTGGAAGCTGTGCTCACTCAGTGCTGAAGCTTGCCTTGCGGATGGGCAGCAATTAGCTACTCTCCAAAACACTTTTTTCTTTTACGCTCCTCTTACCTAGAAGTGCTTCATTTGCTTCAATCTTTTGTTCTGTGCTTAAGTTCTCTCCTAGCAAATACCGACCAAAAAGCATCAGAGCTTCAGATTCTCCCTCCCTCCTCTCCCACTTGTCATAGGCCTATTTCATGAGCTAAGGTGGCATTTATACACAGCCGCATAGCCATCCTCCTCCATCCTTAGCGCTCACATATCCCTGTTCTGTCAAGCTTTTATTTTCTCTGATAAGAAGCTGAGTACATGGATTTTGCGAAAGCACACACAAAAATGCCTCTCTTTAGCAATGGCAACTTGAAATTCACATACAAACCTCCTGGTATCTACAACTTTCCTTCTACTTAGCAATGTCAGTCTGATACTTAATCATGAATTTGGGCTTGACTGTACTTTCAGTAGGGATCAGTTATGTAATGGATAGGATGATCTCAGGTAAAGCTCATGCAGAGTACTTCTCTTCCATTGCTTGCAGCTGGTACCCAACATAGCTGTATTTCCAGCTCAACCTAAATGTCTGGTGATGGACAGAAGGACTAGAGTGGAGAATTCTTCTCAAGGGTGAAAGGCATTTCTAGAGGGAGCCCATGCCAGACATCGGGCTATATGGCGGACAGTCCAGTTCTGGGAATGATTCTGGTGGTGAAAAGCAGCAAACAAAGTTTAAAAACTTCAACCACTTGTATGTGAATATAAACTATGTTTTATGTCATCATCAACGTATATATAGATACAGACACAGAGAGAGAGAGGAAATAGTTGAAGTGCTGAGAGGTCCTCTCTGAATATTCTCATAGAGTTTATCTCCATCTTATCTTTGTCCATATTTTAAAAACAATTTATAATTGTGTTTAACTACAGCTTTGTGATATAGGATATGTAAATGTAAAACTGTTAGCATTTCACTAATTCATTTCTTCTTGACAGGAGTTTCCTGTTTTATCAACAAGACTGTTCATCTGATCACATGACTGGGGTGGAAAGGAAGGAAGCTCAGAAGAAAGTGTAAAGGAAAAGCAGAGCGTCACTCTGTAGAACCCTCTTGCTGTGGCTTAATTAGAGGATTTCAGGAAGCCCCAGATTAGTAAATGGAAATCTTTGTGATTTGCCTTGGTAATTATTGGACTGAAAATTCAGGAGCTGAAATAATACCCAAGGGAAAGTGCTTCTGTGCACTTCAAATTAGCTACTTATATGCTCACTTAGACTCTTTACATGGCTTGCAAACCTTGCTGGCATACAAAGGTAGCTCAGGTTGACAGATTTAGAAGGAGCAAATATTAAGGATATTACCATGGCAGAAATTTCCCTGAAGTATTTCAGGCAAACCGTTTTTCCTCCTCCCACAAAACATATCCCATGAGAATTCATGTCTTTCTCCAAGGATATCTGCCTAAGTAAAGCAGAATGAGAAGACTAAAATCATCTTAATGGAGACATTCAGCTTCTGAAGCTATGTACACCTGGCAGCCCTTCCATGGTTCCAGGTTGCTCCAACTTCAACCATAAATAGGTAATATCAAACAGCAGTAGGGTGTCAGGACTAGCAAATGAGAATTGATATTATTGGAAAAGTGAATGGCAGCCTTAGTCTCAGAAGGAATTAAGTTTGTACGTCCAGCTGTGATCCCTCCCAGCTACCAGATTATGAAGATACCGCTTTTATTTTCTATTGCTCTATTTGAAAGATTTTACAGTTTCTCTTTCACTTTACTCCAGCATGTGATTTTACATTCAAACCCATTCCTACCAGTTTTGTGCTTTTTGTTTGTTTTAACTCTTAAAATCCTTCCTGATTATTTTATTTTTTGTAGTGATAATATACAATACATATTCTTTATAATTTATTCCATTTTCATGCCAGTTTGAAGCACTGCAAAATAAAGCATAATTTGCCTGGCTGAAAAGTTCCATATGTTTGTGGCTATTTTTAGAGTTGCCATGGTGTTTCCATGTGAAGGTACCAACCATTAACCACTGTTGACAAAAGCATGTATCTGACTGTGAGGGTTATTCAGTTGTCCAAACACAGGTATCTATTGCTGTTTGAGATATCCCAGATTATGCCTCTGGCCTCAAGCTACCATTCCAAAAGGTTGCCCATTACTATATCTGCAAAGCCCCTCTAGTGGTCTTGCTTTTGCTTGCATCACCTGCAGTGGTGCTAAGTGTTTATTTTTAATCAAATTAATCTCTCATTGGACATTGCTGAAAGCTGGGTTGTGAATGTCTGCAGAGACCCTTTTAGGACCTTATGCCTTAAGAAAAATCTTCATTAAAATCTGTATACCCCACTGTCCCTTGTTTTCCACATAGATGCAATTAAATATCATTGTGTTCCACATCCCACGGGAAGTGTAGGGAACATGAGCATTCCTGGCTGCACTCCTAGTATAGCTCAGACTCAGTATTGAATTCATAAATAAAAATCTCATGCAAATTAGCTCATTTATTTGCAGTCAGGATGATGCTGGCACTTGTCATAATCACATATTCTACATTTATTTCCATCTCTCAGACAGCTTTTTTTTTTTCCCCAGCTATTCATATTTTTATCTCTTGTTATTTATTATCTTATGGTGCAGCTCAGCTAGCCCATTACTGTGACCAAAGCTGACACTGCAGCATTCAAACACATCTGCTTTCTCACCTTCTCTCTCCTTCCATTTTTACAAAAAATTGCTTTCTATTCTTAAGTCAATTCAACAACACTGTCTTCGCCTGCAGAACTTAAATGGCGGCTGAATATATCTATATATATATTTTTCTCTCAAATAATATGAGCAAACTTAAACTCAGAAGATGAGTAAGGAGGAATTTTGATATAGAAATAGTATCAACACCTCTGGAACATTGCAAGAAGCATATTTTTCCTTTAAGGTCAAATACAATACAAATACAGTACAATAGCACTTTCATCATAGTACTTTAAAGGGGTGGGTCAACATCATTATCTGCTCATTTAACTCAAGATAAAATCTAAATGAAAGGCTTTGACTCAGTTTCCAGATGCTCAGTGACAAGGCTAGGGTCATGAATGAAACCATAGTACAAATTGCTCCTGCTGACCAAGATACAAGTATGATGTTTCTGAAAAGAAGTACTTTCCTACAAAATCTGTCCCTGTTAAACTTCTTCAGAGTCTAGAAACACAAGCAATACTTGTGAATAAGACTGAGGGGGAACCCCTTTTTACTTTCCTCAGATCATCTGAAAAAACATTCTACTGCTAGACCAAACTGAAGTACTGTATTTTTCAGCAGCCAAAGCAGTTACACATTGGTGGGAGGTGATGCATCATTTCTATGAAATCTGGCCCCATCTCAGCTAAGATCTGCCATAAGGAAAACAGTAATCTGAGCAAAGGAGCAGGAAACTGATCCAGGAACACAAGCTCCATCCTGCTCATCAATAATTCTCCTTTGTAGCCTTGGACACTTGATTTACCAACCCTGCTTCATTTCCCCCCCTTTGCATAGTTGCAAAGCATTTGGCTAAAAGGACTTACAGAAATGTTGTATATTACTGTCATCATTATTTGAACAGAATCTGTATTAGAACAATTGAGTTTTCTCTAAAAGATATTTTTGTTTTTCCAAAAATGTAGGCTTAAATATACTACTGTCTCCTTAGATAATGAATAATGTCTGAAATAAAAAGAAACATAAAGACCAAAAAGTCAAAACAAAAGAGAATGTTTATCATATAGAAGAAAAGTATGAAGAAAGGAGAAGAAAAAATAAGCAGTATAAATTCAGAGGAATTGATGTTGACCAATATATGCTGAGTACAGAATACAAGGCTATTCTGGCTGTATTTTATGAAGAACAGAATTACATTGTACGTTTTTATGGTTTGACCTAATTGCTGTTTTGAAAGTAGCTTCCTTATCACTGAAAGCTAGGGGAATGCGAACATGCTTGTAGACCTTTTTTCTTTTATTGAAAGATTTATGTTGCCAGCCTTCAAACACTGGGTGATATATTGGTTCAGATCTTTACTGACAAATTCCAGCCTCCCTGAACTCTAAAAGTTGGAATGAAGGTATAACAGCACATACAACTCACTTATCAGATTTCTCAGCATGACGAGAACTTAAATAAAAAAAATCACAAAAGGATATCAAATAGCTGTGACCTATAAGTGCCCCTGAAAGCTAAGAATGGACTTGATCTGTGAGCATTTTGTCTGACATAGAAACTGCTAACCAGGCAGGCAAAAGAACAAAGGGATATGAAGAAAATATTCTAGAGTGATTATATTTCAGATATGAGAGACAAGATAATTTATGATAAGCATTAAGTAAGGTATTCAGGATAGCCAAAACCCACAACATTCTGTTTTGCAGACAAAAACCTCAGAGAACCGATGCATATGGGAAACCCTGATCCTTGTAAATTCATATTAGAACAGAGTGAGGAAGTAAATGAAACCAAGCTATCAGCAGTCTTAAAAATCAGATGTGCAAGTAAAGCAGTAAGATCAAGTAAAGGTCAGATTTTATGACAAAAATCAAGGATTAAATCATGGGAGCTGTCATCACTGATGGTATCATATATTTCCTTTTTAATACAAAGCCGCGGTCATGGACTGTGTTTCTGTGGTAACAAGAAAGGTTGATACCAGAATTATGATGTAAATGAATGGATCCTCATATACTTTCTGATTCACAGTCAGTGAAGGATACGCGTAAGGAACTTGGATGTAACTTTTCTGAGAATATCATTAAAAAGAACAAAGAAGAAAGGGTCTCTGTGCTGACAGGGGGCTCTGCACATTTTTTGACAGGATAGTAATAATGAGAGCAAAGCAAGCTGTTTGCTTGCTTGCTTGCTTTTTCCTTTCCTCCTTTCTCATCCTCTGTCTTTTCCTTTTATTTCCTGTTCTGTTGCCTTCCAAAGATTATATTGTTAGGCCTGAAATATTATAAGCAAAGTGGAATTATTTCATAAGTGTAATGAAATATTGATTTCAGATAAAGGGGTCTATTTCTGATGCAAGTTTCTCCATAAACATGTGAGTGTATCAATAACTCTGTCAATTGCAAAGTGCATGTAAGAGCGGACAAAATGTCCTTGAAAATATAATAAAGTTGGAAATGATCTCAGGACTGGTGCAGAGATTATGCTGGTTTTCACTTGGAAAAACATCTTTCTGTGCTTGAATGAACTTGTATTTAGGTCCATTTCTTCTTTCAAACCAACTGTTATGTGCCAAAGTGACTCTGAATGAATAACATGGTAGAGTTCCATATTTATTCTCTCAGTGACTTCCGAATCAAATAATGTTACAAGTCCAAAGATGATTTTCTGATTGCCAGAGAAGTAAATTCAATCTGGGATCAGGAAATTAGGTAGTGTTCTTCCTGAGTCTCTGTGAAATGTGCACAACAAAATGCCAAATGCATCAAAAGCACAAGTCATTTCATTTTCAGTTGATTTTCCTTTCATGGTCTTGTTTTTAATTGGAACTGTAAAAGTGTTATTTCTTTCAATGTCAAGACTCGAGAGTAGAATAGCCCTTCGATTAGAAAATGAAAACATATAAATATAATCCTGAAATCTTTTATTTTGAAGTGTAAGATATTCACATGGAGATCTGTCCTTCTGTTTTAACCGTGAAAGTTTTTACATGATCAGAAAGACCAGAAAGGTGGTCTTTTCACAAAAATACACAAGTATTTCATGAGAAGGATTGAAAGAATGTTTTCCTTTTTTATTTTTTCTGCTAATTTGTCTAGTTTATAAAAAGATCCTTCCCCCATTTCTCTGACAAAGATTTTGCAGCCTGAGTTTTGATGATAATTTTATCAGTTGTGGGTATAGCATAAGATAAACCTCGTTCACTGTTCTGACTCTGCACTAGTTCTTTATATAGAAAATCTATATGAATTCTATATGAATTTTCCATGAAGCATGGAAAAAAAGCATGAGCAAGACTTAATGAGGAAATCAAATATATTTTGGATACTGTCTAAACACATTCTCTTGACTGTTTCTCTTACTGGATAGTTTGCAATCTGAGGCTACTGCTGCAAAGTAATGCTCAAAACAGAAAATTCTTCTTTAAGGACGACTTTTGAACCCAGGAGAATTCAGTGAAACTCTGGGGACACAACAGTTAGATCATTCAGAAAAAACTGAAGAATTCACATCTGTATTTTGCATGAAATTGCATCCTAGACCCAGATTAGAAGTAGACACAAACAAATGTGAATATGATGAGTAGGAATGTTTTTTACTTTTAATCCTTATTTTGACCATAGCAACACATTAGCTCAATAGATCTTTATCAATAAATTAGACAATTTCAATTAATATTCTAATTAAACTTTAGATGAATTCACTTTAGCCATATTTGTATCCCGTTGTTTATTTTTCACAGCTAATATAAGAAGTCAAAATTCTAAGTATACAATAAAATAATTTCATACTTTCACATTAAGAAGTTCATTCCAATTTGGATTACATTCCCATTAGTGAACAAATGGAAGCAAAATCACATAGCTTAGGAAATCATCTAATTGCAGACAAGAGAATTCCCATTCTGTATATATGCACCATTGATCCTTTAAGTAAAAAGATTTTAAATATTGCAAAAGACACTCATTGAACATATTTAGATAATGACCACAGTACAGAACAACTTATGTTTTCAGAAATTTGATCATGCAAAACAAAAATATCCTGCATTTATCTAGTGAATAATTCATTATGAAAAGTTCATTGTGAAGAGAAGAAACCTTTTTACCCATTCAAATATTTCCCACCAAAAACTTGTATATAACTCACAGTGTGCAGTGACTGAAGTATAGATCATAGACTGGGAATAAACCAACATAGGAAATGTTCAAATAATTTTTTTTCTTCTTCTCTTTTCTTTAACTGGAATTTTGAAGTTTTCCACATTATTTATTTATTTTTAAATAATATCAGATGCCATAAATGACTACAACAATTGACAGTGAGTTTGCACGAGGGAGAAATTTCACAATAGTCAAGTTTCCTCAGAATGATACAGAGACAATTCTCAATGGGTCCTATACTAGGAATGTCATGTAGCAATATCTTTCCTTGAATTCTCATTGTGAAATATTACCTCTCTATATATCAGCATGGATGAGAGCTGGAGAATAAGGGACACTATCTACCTTACATGGACTTTGAAAATGATTTGTGCAGCCACAAAGCAACCATCAAGTTCATAAAAATGGTCCTCAGCAGAATACTAAACCTAACAATGTTTTCCTCTGCCAGACACCTTTCCAGGAGAATGGTCAAAAAATATCTCCTCAGTGCACTTACATGCCTTTTATCTCAGTTATGTTACACAGAGAAATGTGATGAAAATTGCAATCTATTTATATGCAAGTTGAAGAAACATGCTTTGGTTATGTACTCTCAAAGCAGCAGATGCCATCTGCGATTAAAATGATGTAAATTTATTGTGTTGAGTAACAACTAAAAAGCATTTCTATGAATATTTCTCATGACAGTCATAGCACCTATAACGTGAAGCCCCTGTGTAATTTATTTTAAGGCTAGTTATACAGTCATGTCCCATTAATAAAACAAAGAAAAGAGGAAATATTTATTTGCATTAATTTATTATAGTTGTTTCCTTATATTTATAACAGGGCGATTAAATAGAAAAGTTTTAAGTGCTGGATAACTTTGCCGAATAAGCACAATTCAAAATTATCAGTCTCTACTACATAAAGCAAGTACTATCAATCTTTAAAAAAAAAAAAAAAAAAAAGGGGGGGTGGGGGGGGGGAGAAATGATAATTCCACCACAAAACTTGTTTTTTCAAGCAAATTCTACCTTGCTAGTAGTCTGCCTAAAATGATGATTCTTGAAGCCCCTGAAGGTAAACATATCCACATTATTTCAGAGAAAGAAGGGATGATGAGTTGACTACAAAACTCAAGATTCACCAAGGAAAAGACCGTATTTTAGTCTTCTCTCTCTTGCATTGAAAACAAAACAAAAAACTCCAGTATGAATGTTTATGCTATTTTAGCAAAATTCAAAAACACTTCCATCACTGCTGTAAGAGAGTGCATGCTATGAAGTTACCATTACTCCAGCTGGATCTCTCATCTTCCCTAAGTTATTAAAAACAAAACAAAACAAAAAAACCCACAAATATTTAAATTGCAAAGAAAAAGAGCAAACAACTTATGTGTGAACTGTAAGTATGGAAGAAAAAAAAATAGGAGAGGAGGGAAGGAGTAATAAACGACTGAGCGAAGCCGAGAATAAGGAATTCCAATAAAATTTTATTTAGTTATATGTAAAATAAAAGTTACATTTTTTAATTGCTTTTTGTGACTGTGAATTACTGTATTGTGACAAACTGATAATTTATCACTAAAGGTTTATTTCTCAAGATAAGAGCACTCAAGGCATTCAAATATTATGTACTGTGATCAGAACTTGGAAATTTGCTGGAAACTGCAGCATTCCAACATAGGAGCATCTGCATTGCACATCTTCCACAGTGAGGAGGGGTTTGCTATTATTTGCATCATGTACTACTTCCAAATGAATTTAGAATGTCATCTCAAGTATAGCACTTGCAGTAATCTTACAAAACTTTTAAGATGACAAAGAATTGTTCAGAAACAAATAAAATAATTTCCTTATCACAAGAAAAAAAGGGAAGGTTAACCTGACTACTACTGAAAGCTGGTCATTCAACAGTAGCTTTAACTGAAGCCCTACATATTTACACAAGTAACAAAGAACAGAAAGAGGCAGATATATCAGATCTCCTCCATCCAAATTTATATTGTTTTATCCAAAGTGAATCTGAGTCAGTTTACTTTGCTGAAACATCTTCCAAACACTGGGAAAAGATTTCAAACACTAATTCAAAAGAATTAAAGACATGAGAGAGGAAAGGGACAAAACATTGTAACTTTCTCTTCCTACTGGATGCACGTCTGGTCTCTTCTGCATGTAAAGACAAAAGGGAATGTGATAAAGTCCATTAGAGCACTTTAAGAATAATTGTTTGGAAAAGGGCATGCTCTGCTTAAGACAGTATTATTTAAAATCTTTCTGTGATAAGTGAAATCAGATCAATCGTTTTACTTTCCTATAGGTTTACTTTCCTGTAGGTATACTTTCCTACTTTTCTATAGGCTCCCAGTACTCTCGGCTGCTACTTCTCAGGAGTCTACTCTTATCAAGAGGAGACAAAAGATCCTAGAGACAACAAGTTTGAAATTAAGGCAGTAAAATGCAGTAGTTGCTCATAGGTTTTCAAATTGTGACAGGAAGTTTTATTTTAAGCACAAAAATACTTCTGTCAGTACAGTGTCAGGCTGTCAGGCTTGGTCTCCACAGAGGATTACAAAAGATACCAGCTTACAGATGAAGACGTACATCTGTTTTGACAGAAATTTATTCAAGTCTTTTTATTATACTGATTTCTTCTAGTAATTACACTTTTTTTTTTCCTTAAGAAAAAAAGAAACTCAAAAAATATCTCTTGGAAAATTACAGACCAAATGTAGTTCTTAAGTCATTTCCCCTTCAAGCTGTTACCCAGATTTGATAAGGTCAGAGATCCTCTGAGTGTTATTACAAAGATTGTTGAAAAGTGCACTGAAAAGTGCTACAATTGTCAATGCCTTTTGATGGCTTGAGAGTAGGATGGCCTAAGAGTTTATTCTAGATTCACTTTATTAAGAATTTTTATTAGCACTGTGAATTTCACCACTATTTTTTCCTCTGGTGTAATGGATTCAAGTCAAATTTCTGACATAAAACTTCATGTCCAGAAATTCCCTCAAATCTCTAAACCTACTGTTCCTCAAGCTGAATGCAACTTTTGAATATAAGTAGAAATAAATGTATTAATTCTCCTAAAGATTCGGTTTTACCTTTGCAGAAGCACACTGTTCAATCTAACTCCAAACAATATTTCTGAGTAAAAGAAATAGAGAAATCACAGAAAAGTAGGCTGTATAACTTGAGGTAAATAAACTGATCACATATTGATCATAAATTACCCACTCAAATGGGAATTTCATGTTTGTTATCCAGCAAAAATTCTCATAAAATTGGCATGGTGGTTATATTTGTAAAAGAGAATTTCTTAAGGATATTATAAAGATATCTGAATTTTTTTTCATTTCAATCCAAAATATTAAATTCATTTGTTCAAGATACTTTATTTCAGCTTTTTCATTTTGGCTTCCAACTTGAAAGATCAGTTATTTACATCACTCTTCTAAGGAAATAAGGTCTTAATTTCCTACATTTGTGGACTTTGAAGCTGCCTTTTAAATTTAAGCAATTTACCATATTTTTAGCTATTCTGTCTCATCTCAAAACACAGTTGAAGTAAATTTTGTATGGCCTTTAAACTAGTTCCAGTATTCAAGTTTGATCCTTCCTTAAATCTCTGTTTAAATGAAAAGATAAAAATCTTTTTCTTTCATAATGACAATATATGTTCGTATATGTGTGTGTATATATGTATGTATGTTATAGCATATGTGTGTGTATATATGTATGCATGTTATAGCATATATGCATAGATGTAAATACGTATGATATGTATATATATACACAGAGAATTTGTTATTACTTCCAGTTAGTGAAAAAATGTGAATGCCATTTATAATTAAGAAGTCTGGCCATAACTGCGTAAGTTTAGAAACTCATAAAGAATAGTTCAGCTCTAAAAATTGTGGAAGATGAATACAAACTTTTGTTTCTTCCACTTTCTTCTCTTCTGTTCTGCTCTTTTTTGACAGGATCTGGGACTGTATATATTATAGACATTTTAAAAAGATTTGCTATCATATGCGATCAGTTTACCCTTAGCAAATATTTCCTATGATTCTTTCAACACTGAATTTGATTATTACTTTTCAGGTTGGTAGCGACAGGCAAATTTTTCTCTGGAACTTTTTCTATATGCATAACAAAGTGTGCGCTTGGTAATCAATGGCTAAACAAAGAATAAATATTGCAGTCAAAATGTAGAAAAAAAAATCTGGAGGGACTTTTATAGCATATAAACTCAATCATCATCTCAATCACTTACTTCTGAATCCTTCTATCCCAACATTGCCACCAATAGAATTTGTGAATCTCATAAATATGTCAAAAATAACCCTTTTCTCTCGGATATCTTCCTTATTGTTTTTTTTTTTTTCTTTGCAATACTTTTCTTACTATGCATCAAATGTTCTTTTCAAATAGCAGCTGCATTCCACCTAGAAATCAAACCACACACTTTCATTTTATCTTACTACTCAGTTAACACCCCATTAAACATATTTTAAGCAAGTCAGGCTTTTTAGATTCTAATTAAAAGCTGTATAAACATTTCTCGAGATTATTAACATGTTATTAGTATGCAGACTCACTTTCCTTTTTAAGCTAATTTTACTTCATGATTGTGAGCTGAACAGGAATATGTTGCATAATTATTTACAAACAAGACTGAATCAGTTTCTGGGTCAGCCCCTGATGTGTGTAGCATTAGAGTCTTGGTTATTTCATCATAAGTTCATCATCTTTGCAATCATTTTGTTCTGTTCTGGATAAAATTTGAAAATATAAGAAGCAACGGTTACTTTATAAATTTTCTATTAAGAAAAAAATTGATAACATAAATTAAGTTCATATAGCATGTGATCACATACTATATATAGCATCAATTGGCATAACACCAGATAACATGGGGTGATACGCAAACAAAAAAGAGGACAGCATTAGCATCGCCCAATACAGCAAACGCCAACAGCTGTTTGGCAATATTTTGCTCATGTAAATTCTGCAGTTCTATCTGTTTGTGTTTAATGAACTTGTCCGGAAATTCAGAGCATATAACAGAGAGATTATCCAAAGTAACAGCACAGCAGCAGTCTGTTTTAAATTAGGCTGTCTGCAAGCTACTGCTATGAAAATTAACAACTCTTAAGTGTGTTAAATAATCCCTGGCCTTTATAATAATTGGCCAGACTGAAAGAAGTCATACAACTTGTATTATCTTGTTGTCAAACATCAGCTGACTTTCTTTTTTTTTTTTTTCACTTGTTTATTGATTTGGAGATTTAAACAGCGTATACTTAGATATGTAAGCCTGGAAGAATTTGAAGGACAGCTAACAAACTGCCAGAGCTTCACTTTATAGAGTTTGCACCATCAAATGGGCTTTTATTTCATGCTAACAGGGACAAATAATGCTTGCACCTTCTGAACATCTCCAAGAGAGGGCAACTGGGACACCAATTAATTGCTCTTGTATTGCCCTCATAGGAGCAGAGAAAAAATGAAGCCACGCTTAGCTGCATGTGCATGTTAGCAGTTCTTTTCAGCTCTGTTATGTTTTGTATGTTCTGCCGTAAACCGTGCCTGGTAACACTTTCCTCGATTAACCAGCTGCCTGACACCCATTTATTAGATCAGCTATTTTACGTGCTAGAGTCAGAGAACAGTTTCTGTTTGCTTAGCGCTTACTTGGCAATATGTTGCCACCTCGCACCAGGGACAATCTCAAGCTCAGAACAGATGGGAGAAGAAAACAAGAGGAGGTGCCGCTTGGCCCAAAAGGTACCACTGAACATCATTATCATCACTGATGGAATAATGGTCATGCCAAGAAACCTCACTGAAGTTGGTACCTCATGGTGCCAGACTGAGCTTACACATGAGTATAAGACATGGCTCTAAAACTCTTGCTTTTAATCAGAGAAATACTATTGGGAAAAAAAGAAATGTAGGACATATTGACATTCAGAAGTGTCAAGGCTTTGTAGCAAACTTCAGGCAAAGTTTCCATTCTGGACAGAATGACTTCAGATTTAGGGTGGGATGGTGGTATTCATTTGAGGAAGTGAAGTGAAGAAATTTCCTTTTGCTTTAGCAGTGAGAAAGACTATTAGTTTGTTTTTACTCTCGAAGAACTTGGATTTTTATTTCTCTAATAAGGTTTCTAGAGATAGGGAGAGCCATATATTGCATTTTTTGTTATTTGTTGAATAGATTTTAACCAATAAATGATGTGTATCATGGCATAATGACTGTTTGAAGAGATCAGCTTCTAAGTTAGGATTGTGTGTCTGTCAAATTGAGGTCTGAGTTCTTACCATGGGGTGTGGCTATAGCAGAGAGGTCTTGAAAAAAAAAAAAGGAAAAAAAAAAGAAAAAAAAAGAAAAAAAAAAGCTTGTTCCATCTCTCCTTAAATTTCAATTCAGCACTATTTCATATCTGAATTGTTTAATTTCTATGAGCATTGAGGAAAATTTTGCACATTACTTTGTCTTGCTTTATATGTATGTGTATATGAATGAAAACGACAACACATCTTGAAGGATTTAATTCTGAATATTAATAAAGGGTGCAAAACTCCTATCTTAATTAACTGCAAGCAATCCTTATGCAAGTGATCATACTTGCAGTATCTATAACAAATCTTCATTGGACTAGTTTTGGGAATACAGATTGCAGAGTAGAGTTTACTAAAATTTGTATAATTCATGGACTTCAAAGGTTTTTTTTTTTAATAAAGAATGCATGTAAAATGGTTTTACTGTGTAGATATTTTTCCCTGATAACACAAACACTGGTATGTTTATGGAGAAATTCATTTATCTAGTGTATCAGATAAGGTTCTGCAGTGGACAGACTCAAGGGACAAGAAGCATATTTCATATCAGGTGAAAAAATACATATAGTTCTTGAAGAGTATTGTCGGCATTTTTCTTCTTTTTTCATGACATAAAACTTTCTAACTCAATATTATTTTTCATATAATATAGCCATTTATCCTACCACCAATTTCAACAGACAGAAAACATTGAAGTGAACACTATTTTCAGTCTTTCTGATTAATCTTCCTAGTAGCTATGTTCTATGTAGAGTGAAAGACACTTTTCAGTATTTAAAGATTAGAACAAGGTTCATTGTATCTATCTGCTTTTGAGTCTTAATGAATTAATTTTCACAGAAAATTTCTTCCCCTTCTGATTATATAGCTTGAGATGAATGTTCATAAAACTTTAGACAGGCATTGCATTTTTCAAGACAGGAACCAAAAGACAAAAAGAGACACTGGTTATTCTCTGTATAATAAAGGAATGGCAACATTTCTTATCCTTTGGAATTTCCATGTAGATATAGGTAAGAAGGAGGTTAATGAAGTCACTTGGAGACTGAAGAACAAGCCTTTCCCTATCAGACCGCTGTTTTTGATTAAAGAGTTGAGTGGGTTGCTATTACAAAGTTTTATGTCTTGTATGCCTGAAGCAGACTGACCTTATGCTAGAAGACAAGAATCCCTTACCTACTATCCTGAAAGAAGGCTGGGACAGAATCTTGTCTGTTCACTCTTACTCTTGTTCAGTCTTACAAAGACTAAGTATAAGAAACAAGTTCCATGTAGAGATTGCAGATTGTTTTGTGGAAGAAGATAGTGAATCATCATATTTTCACATATTAATTTAAGATTATTTCCTATATCATTGCTATATGATGTTTCTTAAAACACTACTGAAGACTATTTTTTTCTCTATCAGGTAATGCTCAAATATGAATAAAAGTCCTTATGAAAGTAATATATGACAACAATTAAAGCCTTAGCAGCTACCCAGTGGGGATGTAGAATGAATTCCTTTCAGTGGACATTTTTAAGACTAACCAATGTTTCCCCAGTGTAACCTGAGGATGAGTGATTCTACCTCCTACAGAAAAAAATGGCTTAGATGACCAGGTTTGGAGAGCTCTTCTAGCCCTACATTACTAGAATTAGAGACTTCAACCGCTACAATACCGTTTTTGACTCAGAGTTTGTAAACCCTTCTGACCATATCAAGCTCCCAAACATGTTCTATGACTTAATCACTCAGAAATTTCTTATTCTCTATTTCATTGTGCTCAGACGGAGACTATGTGAGTGTCCTACTCTTTATCTCAGTTACACCACCAAACATATCTTCCTGCCTCTTGCACTTATTTTCCTGAATGGTTTGTTAATTTTTTTATCTCAATTAGAAAGTACGCGACTTTGGAAATGTATGTTCTTGACCTAGGGGCAATCTGCCTCTACAGCTTTGATCCAACACGAGTTTATTGTGTCACCATCGCTTTCATATTTCATGTTTGTCCTGCTAGCATTGCATTAATCTATTATGTCCTCAGGGCAATTGCCCTTTAAGGCTTGTTCTGTTCAAATGAAGAACTTCCACACAACACAGGAGTACAGAGGACAGAAGTGGCATCAGTAATAGCAGTGGTTATAAGACACATGCAAAAGGGAAAGACATTCATTCAAGAGTCGCAGATTTACATGGCTAGAGCCAAAGGTGAGTTTTGTCTTTGCTGGGCATGTTTCAGCACTGGTCCACTTTGAAGGGTGGTTGGAGCTCACACAACACCTGCTCACACAACAATTACACAATTAAAATAATTACACAAGTAAAATTTCTGTCTCCCTTGTGCTAGTTTTGCTTTGTTTTCTCCAAGACTCATCACAGAGGCAGCATAATCTGCTGGGATTATAGGATAACCAGTTCAGTGTTCAGTTCTCAGTGTTCCAGGGAAAGGGATCTAGCTACCCAAAAAACTGCGCTAAGCAAGGAGCAACAGTCTTCCTGACTAGCATCGGGAATTCCTGCAACATTCTCTGTGCAGCATTCTTATCACAATTTTTCTACTTCCCCCTGTCTCTAAGTATACATATTTTGCATTTTATATTTTGATATGCTTCTTTTTTTTCTCTCTCTGGACAGCACAGATGTCTGGAGAGATGCTAGAGCCTTTAGGACCTTATCTAGGATCAAGATTTAGCACTTCTTTATATGACATCTAAAATAGACTGAGACTTCTGAGATAATATGTATGTAAAATTTCACCCCAAATGAGAACATTCACCTTATGCAAACGAATATGAGAACCTTTAACTGATACTTGATATGCTTATCTGTCGTTATACTGAATGATTATTGACTTCTTTATCAACTCTTGATTTCTTCTTGATTTTCTTTCTCTTTAATGAATAAAAGAGATGTTTAAAGCAACTGTTCTAACTACACTGAAACTCTTAACTACCAGTGCTACTACACCAGAATAAAACTAGATCATATGAATATAAAAACAAATATTTAGCAAAATTCTGTATTTGGATAAATGCCTTTAATTTAAAGAAACCTCCAATACAGAGCAAAAACCAGTTGAAGTCATTCATGGTTTTAACCACTACTCATAAATATTAAAAAGTTCTTCCAATATCTTTCAAAATACAATATGGATTCTATAATATATTCTGTACTCCTTTACACTAGTTTATAATAAAATTACTTCATTAGATTTAGCACTGATGGATATGAATATAATTCAGGAAAAAACAATCACTTAATTTTGACCCAAATTGTAGACTTATGAATATTTTTACATGTATATAGTCTCTTGAGTTTAAAGAGCTTCAGTATCTAACCTCCAAAAATGTGAGAAAAAACAAAATATAAGAAAGGAAAATCATAACATAGACAATAATTATGCATTTCAAAAAGTTCTGAATTGCTTTAATTTGCATACCATTATATTACTTTTGTCTTGGTGACTGGAATAGTCTTGTATTTTATTGTATTAAAGCTTTCACATCAGTAGCATTCTCTCCTCTCCTCCCCCAGTAATGTTCTTTAAGATGCGTGTGTTGCGCTTGTGAGAAGTTATAAATAGCAATCTTCCAACAATATCAAGACCAGAAATAGATCATTAGCCATAGTACAGTGTAGAAGTCCAGACTATTCTCCAACAAAAAATACTGGAATATTAATCTGATTGAGCAACCAGACAATGAAGCATTGGCGTTTTTTTAATGATACTGGGATAAGTTCAGACCAAAGGGGAAAAAAAAGGCAGATCTTCTCCCCCCACTCCCCTTGTCTCTTTTTTTCCCTATTGCTATATTAAGCAAATAGATTCAAAGACAATCTGATTGCAATCACTGACATTTTGGAAATACACTTTTCCTATTAGTAAAGGAACCTGCTGTTGTTAGCAGCTATCTGAAGAGGATGTGTCACAGTTGCATAGATTTCAGGCTTGTTATTTATTTCCTTGACAGTGTCATTTTGTGCAATTTCATGTCAGGAATAATATAACTGATATGCTAATAGAGCATTGGAGTTCAGGGATTCATTTGGAATCTGTTCCCAGTAATCCATCCATTTTCAGACATTTTGAGTCATTTGGTCCTCTTAGTTCAGGTTGAAGATTGCAATGGTTTAAAGTGTTAATCAATGAATCATAAACATAAAGAAAGACATTACAAAAAGACTTGATTGAAGACTTTGACTTTGTGTCAAAACCATTTTTCAGGAAATGCCATCAAACAAGATTTTTTTCTTACTTTGGTCACTATTTTTTTTCAAAGGGAAAACTGAATACTTTTTCTATTTTCCCTCATATGTTTTGATTAACCCATTAAAAATAAGGGTAAGTTTGTTATAACTTGGTAGATGTCTTTTGAGAAGAGTCATAAAGTATGATTTTATTTTACAAGGAATATTTTTTGAGTTACTGCATTTTTTAAAAAACCTTCCTAGCCTTTTTTTTTTTTTAATTTGAATTGGAGATTTTTTTCTTTAGTGCTGTAGAAGTAAGTAGGATTTTAAAAACAGTTCTAATCATCATATAGGAAAACAAAAGTTCTAACACAGTATTCTTAGTAGATATATCTGAATAATGTTTATACTCATTGCTTGCCTTACCAAAGACAATAAAAGAATTCTGGGAACATTAGACAGAGAAAGTCTGTGATGAAGAGGAAATGCGAAAAAAGGCAAATGTTGATTCAAACTAATCATTGTGAAATAAAGGGTGTCACTTTATTTTGAATCAGTTTAACTCAATTACTTAATGAGGCATAGTGGAGGAAGTCAGTCACTTGAGGGATTCGATTGTTTAAAGATATTGGAAACAGTAAGGGAGAAATACAATATATTATGATTTTTAAAATGAAGAATGAATAACTTGGAAAGATAAGAGAGAGCATACAGGAAAGTCACCTTTACATGAGTAGATGGACAAAAGAGAGCCCAAAGTTATCTCATATCTTACTGTCCTTGTGTCTTGCAATTATATCTAAGCCATTTCTTTCTGCAATGAAAAAGCAATTTAGTGTCAGCTTTTCTTACCTTATTTTGGCTAGCGTCCTGCATGTAACAGTGGCTTAGCTTCGAAGAGAGGCAAAGCAGGAACCCATTCAGCTATTCTGGCTTACAACTCAAATCTACATGTGCAAGGAGTCCAAAAGCGATGAACAACAGCACAAAACTGAAACAGCAAAAAATATGTTGCAGGAGGGGAAAAATACCTCAATTATTCTCCAAAGAAAAGAAACAAATACTTCTCTTACTCTCCTAGCTGCATGCCAAAAACATATTTGAAATGTTAAACTATTGTTACAATTTGGAAAGCATGAAAATTGCAAAAGCTGCAAGCTGAAAATGCTACAGATAACAGAGAATCACAATTTAGTGGATTTTCACTCCTTCTACTAATAACTGACAAAGGATGCTTTGATCAAGCAGATTCTGTTGACAGAGACTTTCCACAGCAGACAGAAGCTCTTATCTTCAAGCTATGAAACACAAAAAACGTTCATAAAGATCACTTTGAATGCCATTTTCTCTGTATTATGTAAGTTTAGGGATTACTGAGCACAAAAAGGTGTGTGATGAAAGATACAAGACTTGGAAGATATTCTAGTGCACAGCAATTCATTGCAGTTATTACCATTAAATTGCACATTCTGCTGGTAAACATTGTTCCCTATTTAGCAGATGTGTCAGTAGTTCTAGCAATTTTCACAAGTAAAAATTCTTCATTAACAAATGGATTAACCTTAAAGCAACACAGACTTTCAGCATTAGCTACAGTACTTCTGTCTCCTCTTAAATCCAAGCTATGTTTCTGGGCTACTACAAGTATTTAGCTTGAATCTCATTAACTTACTACATACAGAGTAAGAGGCTGTTGCTGGGTAGAAGCCCTGCAGGACTGTAGTGCCCCAAATGTATTTTCAGAATATCTTGGTAAGCCAATTAAAACAGCTTTTATTTTAAACATTTGTTATTGCATTCAGTGCTTTTCTCAACACTATAAAATTCCTTAACTAGCCTTTCAATATCGAGTATCCCATTATAATTTTACAGTTGGCATTCCAAAACTTAGAGTACTTGATGGGGTTATGAATCACAGATTATTTGCCTCTCTATGGGCTAATCTTTCAAAAAGATTAAGATGGAATCTTTATCTAAAGGGCTGGTGTTGATTCAAATTCAGTGGCAAATTAAACTGGGAGAATGTGTGATTACCTCACGTACATAGCCATCCTGCTCCTACAGCTGAATGGGAGATTTAATTACTCCCAAATCAAATCAAATTTTCAATTATTAAACCAATGTATTAAAGCTCAATCAGCAATCCTACATAAATCTTCAGTATAGTGTATGGATATATCAGTCTGAATCAATATTAGCTGAGACGACTCTTCACTGACTTATACACCATGATATACACAAGCTCACTGAAGACTAGGGTGTATCTCATATCTTATCTTTGGGGCTTAGGTATCTAAATCAAGATTGCTTCACACATGTTGTCAGTCTTATAACAAACTGAAATTCTTCACTCAATTCCTCTTGAAATACAGCACGGATACAATAGCTTTCCTAAAGGGATTGAGTTCCTTATGAAAACAGATGCACTGTATTTAGTGTGACCTCAATGTGTAGCTTATGCCTGTGACATTTTTTCACTGCCACAGAGATCATTTCATTTCATCTCCTCTCAGAACTAAGCAATCAAAACGATACTGATAAGAAAAACAATAGCCATCTTTTTATTATTATTTTTCCCCTCATTGTATTTTTTGTCTCTTTATCATTTCAATTTTGTCGATATTGTCATTCAACGGCCATTCTCAAAATTATTAGCTGCTTCAAAGTTTTATTTGATTTTCATCTAACGCAATGCCAATAATGTAACTGACAATTGCTTTGAGTATTCATTTCTCTACCAATTCACAGACAATCAGATTCATTCCCACCTTGAGACTCAGCTATCATCAGTCACCTTAGTCTATCAAAACAGTCAATCTACATAATGGGAAAATGTAAAAAACCTGGGGTCAGGAAAGAGCTCTTTCTGCTTGAAAGCTACAAGGAATATTCTATTAACATGCCTTGCAAACCAGCTGTGTATGTTCACAGTATAGGTCAAAGAAGTGTCTGTTGTGTTGTCCTCATTTGTTTAAATCATTTGGAAAACAATTTTAAGTCCTTTTAAGGCCATTATTTTCCATGCATTTCTACTAGATTACTTGAGGTTTTTTATTTAGTTTTAATATATTTTGTGGATTAAAGAAAACCATCTATAAATAGTGCTACCGGAGTAGGAGTAATTCTTGACATGAAATAAAAAAACACACTTCCCTCTTCTGAGACAGACTATAGTATGTTCAGAGAGATTACCATACAAAAACTAGTGAAAATCTTTTGAACAATGACTTCTCCAAATCTGATTCTAAATCATTTGAAATGAAGGAACATTTCCTACCAACTGCAGAGTTCTCACTGAGGTTCTAGTCTGTGAAAAGACCTATTGTAATTTTTTAAGTCATTTCTGGCAATGGCTCTGCATGTGTAAGGAGGATTGCATTCCTCAGAAAAGGCAGTCCCTGTCCTTCTTGTGATATCATCCTGCTTACGGTACATCTTTTCAAGGAATTAACAAGACAATTAAGCCTCAAAAACTAAAAGCAATGTACATACATTGAGGTAATAAAGGAGGACTTCCAGAAAAAAAATGTATGGTCTTATAATAGCAACCAAGAGCAAGCCTTCAGATTCCTCCTGCTCTCTCACTTTGGACTTGCCTACAAGATCGGGTTTCTGATTTGAGGAATCAAGTTAGATGAACCAAATGGCAGGTCTGTGAAGCTGGCATAGTGAACAAAAACTACCCTCCACAAATGTCTTCTTAAAATGTCCTTACTTTCTCACTAATTTTGGTACTGATCGTCACATTCACTGAAAACATTAGAATTTGATGTCTTTTTTTTATTTCAAGTAACCTCCTTTCTCCTTCTTAACTGAACACTTTTTACATTCCTTAAAGTTTCTAGTAAAAATACTTCAATGTATAACAGATGTGCACATGCACATTGTATTAAATTTGGTGCAGATATGGAGCAGAAAAAAAAATCCTGTTCTCATGTGGTCAACACCTGCATCCTTTTAGAAAGGAATGTGGTTGAACAGGAAAGAGAGCTTGCTATGCTTACATATTACTTCCTTTCTGTGAGTATTTTTATATCAGAACTACTTTGGGATACTTATTTTATCCTTCTGTATATGAATATTTTATGCTTGTATCAAGTGTGAGTATTGAAATCATAAAGAATACATACCAAATATCTCTCAGCCAAGCACTTCACACAAATCTGTTTAGAAATAAATTTTCTCTTTAAGGGATGTTCTGTATCAACTTTATAACATTTTATAAATGAACTACCATCATTGGAAAACCTGTTCTGCCACTTTAAAATTGACAAGTTGTGTTAAAGGAGGGAGAACTGTATCCAGGTTCATTTTACAGACATTAGTAAAACAATTCAATATGAAAATGTCCCGACTACCAAATCTATCTGCCTGATCCTAGTTACTTTGGAGCCAATGGGAATTGTTTTTTTATGACTTCAATGAACCTCCTATCAAGGAGAAATAAAATCAAATAAAAACATAAAAAGATTTAAGAGCTGTGTACTCAGATCCTCAATGATATCTAGGTACCTAGGCTTAAAGCACAATGAAACTGTCATGAACAGGTATGAACACCAGCAGTGGCATTTCCAGAAGACAGAATCATGGAAGACTAAGTAGATGGGTTTTAAAAATGCAAATTTTGATCCTGCCTTGATATGAAAGACTTTGCTTCAATATATACATGTAAAACTGAAAGGAGCATAGACTTAAATTCCCCTATTTCTCCTGTAAACCTAAATTAGCATCTTTACCACACCAATTGGAGAAATGGTTAAAAGGTATCAAGTCAAAACAGATGCTACATTTTCAGCTGTAAATACATGTGAATACAAAACTGAACTGCTAGGGCCTGAACAACAGGCCCCAGTCGTTGTTGACTTACAGATGAGTATGGCACTGCCTTTGTGAAGTACACAAAACTCACCTGTAGAACTGCTTATGCTAACTTGCATGTAGACCTGTCGGACTGTGTATACTAACCTGCACGGAGGCTTATTAATCTATAACTTTTGTAAACTCTCATACAAGTGTTTTTGACCTTGAAGGGAACCCTCTCATCCAAGGCCTGGGCTCTGGTCAAGTCTGGGTCCCGAATGATAGGGGATAGGGGAAGTAGGCCATACGCTCACAAAGAAAATGCAAGTTATCGTGATTTGTTGATTTGGCTACATAAAAGCTGGACCCTCTTGCCATGAGTGTGGAGATCTCACTCGCGGGTGGGCGCACCGTGTAAGACCTCCCAGTTGCCGGGAAGGTTCTCCAAATCCTCGTTGCAACAAGGGCTTCCCAGCGATTGTGGATCTGGATGATGATAATGCATTTAGGCAATTGGTGATGTATCTTTTTCTTAATCAATTTCTCTTATAGTAATGCTTAGGTGCATTACCTTGTTTATTTTGTCTGTTGCTAAAACTGAGCATTTAGTAAGCTTATTGTTTTGTTAAATGTATCATTCTGTATTACCTTAATATTAATAGTGAAATAAGCCCGCTCTTTCCCCTGGTGTCTGGTTCTTTGCCTCCATCAACTGGCAAAACAAAAACAAACATTACAGAAATTACAAATAGTGAAGATTACAGAAAGTTCACAATACTTGTACAGAATTTAGACAACAGGAAAACTTTTAAAGGACTTATTTCTAACTGATTCTGATGTTTCTGTGGCTTTTTGACTTACATTACTACTTGCAATCCTGCAATACATTCAAACACATATTATCATGGGTCTGTTATACTGGTAATAATGTCTGCTTTGGACTTGGAAAACATGACACAGCCCTACACAGCTATACAGTTCGGGAGCAGCATGATTTTGCATATAGACACCAAGGAGTATGGCATAGTTATCTTGTGGTTATTTGTATCAAATAACCTTCAGCAAGGACCAAATCCTCTGATGGCATCATTTCCCTCCCTAAAAAATACTGCTATCAGTGTGAACAATAGCTTTTGCTCAGCGTTATCAAATAGAAGGCTAAAAAGATATATTACCTTGGTAGCAATTTTACAAAACACCTTCTAGTTTTGACATCACTGTTTTAAACTAACATTGAAACTTAAATTTGGGTCTGAGAGTCCACAATTGCAAGCACTACACAGCCACACAACATGTAAATACAATATGAGTAATGGAAGTAAATACAATATGAGTAATCACAGATCATGAGGTGTCAGTTTGGCTTCTTCATGTTACTCTACCAAACGTTAAACAGTCTTAAAGTTTCAGATGCAGGAGTCACCCGGTCAAATTCCGGAGCCTATGTGGTTGCAGAAAGTCAAACTAGATGATCACAAGCACCCAACATGGTCTCCCAGTTCACACTTATTGGGTAAAATTATTTTAATTAGCTAGTTAACCCAGTTTAATCCTTGCTTTGTATCGCCACCGTAATACAAAGCAGAACTTTTTTGTGAATTTGGCTCTTGAATGTGAAGCTGTTCTCTTATTAATACGAGGATAGTAACTGTGTAGATTGATGTACATCAGTGAATTCAGCCCCAAATCACTACAGTGGATTTTTTTTTTCTTTAACAAATTTAATACATAAGCAAGAATGTAAGGAAGCCTGTAAGACTAACTGAATATTTTCAGCTGAAAATAAAAGTAGAACCTGTCTTATGTTTTACTTAAATGCTATTGAAGATTCAGATCAGAACTAGCACAGCTTATAGAAAAGATACATATAGAGTTACTTGAAAAAAAAATTAACAGCTAGTAATTTGTGTTTTGAACATTAGGATCAAGTCTTCATGTTCAGTTTAATAGACTGGATGTCTTTCCATTGTTTCATAAACTTTTGACTCCTATTGGCTAAATTGAAGCAAATCCTCTCCCTCAAAACTTGAGTTTTTAGACCACTAACTTTACACTTAAGTCTACTGCTTTCTACTGTGTCTTAGTTTGTCAATACTAATACAGAACATATCGACAATGACGGTAACCTGTGTGTTGACACTGTCTTTCATTGGTGTGTAACTGGAACATTAGTTCATTGGTAACAATGGACTGGAATTAAAAGAATTGTTTGCATTAATTAGCTAATTTGTATAACATTTTGAAGATGTAAAGCATAGTACATCTTCAGAGTATTATTAATTGTTATTTCTTCAACTGCTATTGCGTTTGCTTCAAGTAGCCTATTCAGCTAAAAACAATTAGGGAGCAAAAGAGCCAAGTTGTTATTTTGTTACAGTTTCATTTTTTTTTTCTCATGAGAGTTGGCTGAAATTAACACTGTTGTACTTAACTTGAAGCAATCCATGAGAAAAAAAAGCTTGCAAAATTTTAAAAGAGAAACAGATCAACTTGAGGATGCAAATAGATTCAGAAAAACAACCAGATCTCAAATTATGCCTATCCTTTGTATGTTTAAACTCCGATCTTGTTTGCATTCATATTGATAAAGAAGCTCCCGTCTTCACACTGACTAAACACAATATTCAAAAATTCCTTAGCAACATCCTCTATCATATTGGCTACCCACTAAATGTGGAATAAATGGTCACAACAGAAGAAAAATCCTCTGAAAACTATGAGTATCATGTTGAATTTGTTATAGTTAATGGGAATTTTACTGGTCTTCACCATAGGTGAGTATTTAGCCCAGATGTCCAGACTGAGTGCTCATGTCCAGTGTTTACGCTTTGATAATGCTAGTCACAAGTACTCCTAGTTTGGCTGGAAAAAATCAGACAGCTTTCACTGGCCATCCCTTTTTTTTCCCTGCTCTCTCACTTGAGCATTTGGGTCATGCAAGGCTGCACCTTGAGTCCTCTCTTCCCTGGTGTGTACCTACAGCCATAGATAGGTCTACTAATGAAGTAAAGATGGTGTTCATTGTATGTAACAATATAAATAAGGTATATAATTATGGTAATAAGTCTGGATCACTAAGCAGATATTTGTGGTGCTGAATATATGAGCTCATGCTTAGTTAGATGGAGGCAATTGAACACACAAATAAACAGCTAAAAACACTAAATGACATGTAAAATTGTTACAGATATTTCTTGCAATAATTCAGAAGCCTAATTTTCTTCAAAATGCCCATCACAGAAAGCATAAAAACAACAATAGATGCCTCCTTTCCTGCTTTCTCCAGAAATATGATCTTATTCTGCAAAACAACACAAATAACAAATGAATACAACTATTCATTTATATTTCCCAGGTCTTTTCAAGATACTCAAGCAGATTTTTTCAGTATCTGTAGTTTTCTATAAAGCTGCTGTCCATTCAACTATGAGTATTTCAGTATCCTGCTTGAAATGAAGTCTTACAGAAAGCTTGTAGTGTTATTTGTTTATAATACAAAATATGCAGTGTGACAAAAAGATGGAATAGAGTGAAAATTCATCTTTATTTTATGTTTCTCAGCAGGCAGTAAATAATAATATAATAGTATTTTTGATTTACAACCTCAAGAGAAGTAAGAATGAGCACATTTATTTAAAGAACACCTTTCACACACTGGAGAAGCCTTGACAACATCATGTTATTTTGTTTTTTTTTCTGATAAAAATGAGGAGTAAGTAATTGCTGGCAACATGCATGTACCCAGAACTCTTTTTTTCTTCCTCTTTGTCCATTTCATTTTCTTCTAAGTAGCTACAGTAGTCTGTTTTCATAACCTGATAATTATACTGACTTGTCACCGGTAAAAGACTATGATTTCATTGCAAAAAGAAAACTCAAGCAGAGGTGAACTGTATAAAGAAAAGCATACAGGTCAGACCTTCTAAAACTCATGATAACACTAGCAATTTAAAAAATATGTATGTTTTGGCTTCATGTGGAAAGGGCTTTTAATCAGTCAGTACTTACTGATCCATTTGTTATAAGCCATCTTTTTAACTGCTTATTAAATATGCATTAAAACTCTGACCTGCTAAATAGACTCAGAAATGCAGTTTGGTTTTTGTTTTTTTCTTTTTGTTTTGCCAGCCTAACCAGCTTCTTGCTGAATCAGCCAGAAAGAGGTCAGGCTTTGCAATGCCGGCAGTGCCCTGTGTCCTGCAGGTGGAAATACCGCACAGCGAAATGGAAAAACACAGATGTGAAGTGCATGTATTTTTGGATGAAGAATAAAATAGCCTGAAATCATTGACTGTTTATAACAATGGGCTGTCTTGCTGTGTGGAGAACTCTTAAATATATTCATGTTAAATGTGTGCATGGGTAAGAAAGGAAAATAAATACTAAATGCTTAAAAGAAAAAAAAGCTGAAGAGTATGAAGAGTATTACAGCTCTGTTCTGGATGCTGTCAGGGGAAGAAGGTACAACTTAAAAACTTGTCTCTGAAATGCAACCAAAGAACCTTGGACTAAATTGCTCCCTAAAATTGTGAGTGTACTCTAAAACTTATCAAGAAAAGAAAAGGAAATCTGGATAACAAGTGAGGCTCCAATGTAGCATTTCTGTCTCTTCCAGAACATAATGCTCACCCACCACCTCGAGGACGTACAGATTCCCAGCTTCCCTTTAGCTCTAGTTCTTCCCTTACACTCTTCAGTATAGCACACACTGGCTCATCTGCCATAGCACCTCTCCCTCTGAAATCCTCAGTAACCTAAGCCAGAATGCTAGCACTGCATGTGATCACTTTGTATTATTTGGCTCTTTAGCAACATGTGTTGGTGGTGTAAAACAAATCCAGAGACTTTGTAGGAGTTTGGGGGCATATTACTTTATATTGTCCATCACAACATGTCAAATCTGAAACTTTGGATCCTCCACTTCAATCCCCACCAAAAACAGATCATCCATTTTGTGCCCTTTATCTTTCTTTACGTTTCTTTTCTTTTTTCCTTTACAAAAATATGAAGACATTTTTATTTGATTCTTATAAGCAAGGATATCTGTGTTATCAGAAAGAGAGGGGAATTATCTACTTTTTTTGATTCAGAAGCACGCCAATTAGGAAAATACATGAACATTTTTAATTTCCACTGATGCAGGTACATAGCAGCTATATTAAAAGTAAAAGGGAGAATAGGAAAGGTCACAAGATTATCAACAACCAAGGAGTATTATCAGATACTCTCCTGGAAACTGTGGGTTTCATAAGTCACTGATAATGATCGAATGTTTGACTCCCTTCCTGTTACAGGTTCCAAAGCAGAGTGGTCCAGCCCTCAGAAAGCCCTGGAGGAAGAGAGTTTTGACACTGTATTTTGAATGCACAGTCTCAATTGTGTTTTCACACACTCCTAATGTGTTTTGTAGCAGGATTGTGTTCCCCAGTTTCCCCCATTAACCATTTCATAAGCAATTAAATGACCAGCCATGGCTCTCCCTCTGTCCTCTAAGCAGAAAGAGACGACTCACAGCAACTGCACCAGCAGTAGAATACTATAGGAACAATGTGTGCAAAACTTGCAAAAAGAGATGCTCATAGGGATAGCAGAAAAAGAGTCTGTTGTTAGTATTTTTGGGTAACAGAGAGCAGACAGCAGCCCAAGGGGCAGCTGCAGGATTAATTTGGAGGATATTTTTCTCTCTTTATACCACCATAAGATTATTCAAAGCTGTTTGTGTTGTCTCACGGAGGGACACTATAAGGCAACTAATAACAATGAAAATGAAGGGAAAAGTCATGCCAACTGTTTTGGTTTCTAATTTAGTTCTCTAAATTCCCCTCATTTTCCTCTGGTTACTTGTATCTAGAGGTGTCTGCTGCTTTCCATGCCAGCCCATTTTATGTAAGTTTGGTTATCTGATTTCAATATACTTGTCCTCAAAGCAACACATGAGGTAGCAAAGTCGTGTTACACTCACTTTTTAACTTGAGGAAAATAATTAGACCCTGCTATCCACAGCCACACTGGGAGATCACATAAAAGCAGAGAAATTATGTTACAGTAGGAATCTCAACTTCAGCTCCTTCTGTGAACTCTGTCATCTTTTTTTCATTACGCACACGGTAGGTGAAGCATGGAGAAATAAGCCTAAATAGGCATGGAGCTCGTACAAGAACTCCGCGCTTCTCTAATTCTCCCCAAGCTTTAGCCACTGAGCTACTTGTTGTTACAGACTGCCGCCTGTTAGCCAAGACAAGGTACAATGTGTACTCTGCTTTGAGCTATCCCTATTTCCTCTGTGTTTTTACTTGCTGTAGCGACATCCAACAGAGGATGAACTGTGCACATTTCTGCAAGAGTCAAGCCAAAGCTGCACTGCCTGTGCTGTGCTTTCAGCCCTGGGGGACTAAGAGTTCACAGGTATAAAAACAGAGCCGCTGAGCTGGAACATCAAGGGAAGTTCAATTCCTCTTTGAAAACCAATTTCTTAACCAAAACCAGATCTATTTTTATAAATTCAGCTATTTACAAAATCATCCTTTTAAACATTTACATTTCTATTAATATTTATGGTATTTAAAGTGAGTGCATTTAGACTTGCTAAGTTCTATGCAAAAAGTATTAATGCAACCACAACACAATCATGGAACATACAGAGCATGAATCTGAAGAGAAATCTAAGCATGTCTTCCTACTAATCTCCTGATAGATTAGACAAAGAACATCATTTTTTTCTTCAACCCCAACTGATCCCTTAGAAAGAGAGTTACTAGTGAAAGAAAGCAGGGAACTTCTTGAAAGTTCTTTTCAATTTCCAGAGTGGAAAGACAGAACATAACTATAACTTCAGCATTTATAAAATCTTTCATACAGTTAAATTCAGGCAAAAGTGCATAAAGGAAAGAACATACGAGATTCAGAGATTTAAGCTACCTTTGACATAACAGCATAGATGATTACTGACCCATTAGGAAAAACAAAGCAAGAAAGTAACTCCTGGAAATAAATTGCTCTGTATCAATGTTTGTTTGTTTAATAACAAGACATGCATCTTTCAGAGAGGCAATGGAACTTTGACATAAAGGGATCTTATCCATCTTACTCCGTCAACACTCATGAAACATTTGAATGACATTCTTGTGTTATTATGAGACCTTCTTGTTCATCTAAATCAGAAGAAACAACTCTTCCCCAAAACAGTTTATATCCCTAATAGAAAAGACTGATGAATCAAATATTAATTCTGTTTTACAAAAGGGGAACTGAGACACAAATTTATAGCCATTCTTTAAGATAAAGCTGGGTTCCAGAATAGACCTAAAAAAGCCACATCTCAAGATTTCATCCACAGTGCTGATTGTTTGAGTAGATGAAACTCAGATAATACTTCCATAAGCCACAAGTTCTAGATGAAACGTAATTCCTCATATTCTCTTTAAAATATTCTCTTTCAAATACACATAGATTAAATTCAACCTTGGATGTAGTTGCCTACAAATTCCCTCTTGTCATAGATGATGCTAGTAGCCCAGGTGTTGTGACATGGTTACAAGCATGTTATTAAATGGTAAATCCCAAGGTTTCAACCCCCACCCAAACCCAGCATTCCTTCCTGCTAGCCAAGACCTGGAACTGAGGGAATACAGGTTTGTCAAAAATGAATGCACAGTATTAAAACTTGTATATTTCTGGTGTGCTAAAGACATCATAATGTCAGGATATCTACCTTTTGGCTGTTTGCAGCATGTTCAGCCCTGTTCCCACAAGCAGTAATTCCATATTTTACAAGAGAAAATTTGGACACATATCGAGGAGCACTTCTAGCTTGGGCTTTCTCCAGAAAACTCCAGAAGTTAGCATCAGAGCCCTGATAATATAAATTTAACTTCTGGGTAGATCTGGACCTGAGGCTACTGCCTCACTGAAAATGCATACATATGCATCACAAGCAGATGAATTCTCCAAGGTCACCTGGAAAATCTGTGTCAGAACTAAGGTCTTCTAATAATAAAACTTTTTTTTTCTCTCTGCTTAACATAAATCCTATGTTGTGACCGATCTTCCTGGCTTTCTACAAATTCACCATCTCATCTTTCTTCTTTCATGCCATTATTCAAAGCAGAATTTAAATTAAAACATTAAATTAAAACATAGGAATGGCACTACATATACAAATATGTGAAAAGTAAATAGCTTTGTAGATCTGGGTCTCAAAACCGGTTGTCTCTACCACATTTTCTTTCCACACAATATACATCTCTATGAAAAATGGTTGAGGCTGTATTTGATTTGAACACTGATTGATAAATACAGGTTGGGGGGAACAGAAGGGTATAGGGAGCAAATATTCAATTAAAAAAAAAAAAAAGCTTGGGCCATAAAACACATCATAATTTTCGAGTGAAAGGACATCTTCATTTTGTAAATGGGACTTTTAAAATGATAGGCAATAATGGGAGAATAAGTCCATTATTCATTTATAAGGGAATTAGCATAACAAAGCTGCTTAATGTGAGAGTTCAGAAAGCTCTGATTAATAAATTAATCCTTACATTTTACAATAGATCTCATTTTTGTGAATAATTTCTATAAGAAACTATTTTAATAATCTGTGTTTTTCTTCAGAAAATTTAACTCTTTACGGGTTGCTAAGAACAGATGCCAGGATGCATTTTTTGTTTTGCACATAGGTACAAATCAAATCAACAATACCTTCCAACATCTTCAATATCATTCCACAGCTGAAAAGCAGAAAGAATTGTGTTAGTGTCCATGCAGCACATAAGAGTACAGTTGCACAATTTAAATAAATCAGAACACTAATGAATATAAAGGGCAAAAGAAGAATTATAGATCACCAATTTTGTGAAAAGTAGCTTGAATAAGCAAAGATTTTTTTTTCATCTCTTGCAATACCTTTTATAACTGTTCCTTCTATACATTGTTTTTTAGGGTGAAGACATTGCCTCTTAACTTGCTTGCTCTTTCTTAGAGCCTCTTACTTGGAGCATTCTTACTGCCTCTGCAGTACAATTAAAAGTCTATGCTTTTCTGAAAAAGATCTGTTCCAGATGAAACACATTGAATCAAGTCTTTGCTCTGCTGTCTTCTGAAGACAAGTAGTGCATCATTCTCAATTCCTCCTTTTTTTAACAAAAAAAGAAAGTTTTTTACTTTTACTTCTTTTTTAAGCTTTAGTGAATCATTCCTTTTTATGTGAATAACCCATAAAAGGGTTTTATTCAGGTTTATTTTATTAGTAACATTGTTCCTAAGTAGATGTAAGTAATGCAATTTGATATATGGCATCATTCCATGTCTATTTCTGTATTAACAATTGTATATAGTAACCTTTTTCTTCTTACAAGAAGACACTAATGAAACCAGCAGTTTCTGATTCTGTCCCTCTTTCCCACCATAATTCACCTCTGGCTAGCTGTTATTTCCATCAGTGCAGGTCTAACGGGAATGGACAAATCTTTCTGATTACTTTTGGAGGGTCAGAAAGGATACTTACAATAGGAATCTTGAGATAAAGCATTAGTCACACTAAGGCAGAGAATGGTGAATTCTGCACAGACATGCCACACCACGCAATGCTCACTGTGACTAACCCCAGTTTGTTTTCAAAAGGCTTGGGGAGAAGGTTAATGATGTAGTAATGTAACAAGGAAGGCAGAAAAGCAAAAATAATGATGCCATTGGTGGTTTCACCTTGAACAATGTGAGTGCTACTTTCACTGGGGTTATCAAAACACTCAGCGTGGCTGGATTGGACTGCTTAAAGAAAGGTCTGATGGGCACATGATGATCTTACAGGTTTACAATTCTAATCTCTGCATGGCAACAGAAAATTTCAATCATTGTTTTATGTCCTTCCTATACAGTAATACAAAAGAAGTTTCTATTTCTGGTCTACTGATTACATGTCAACATCTTAAGACCTAGCTTTATTTTGGTTATCAGAACAATGTGATCTCATTTCTTAAAACACTAACTCATTCACTAGTGGTCTCTTCTGGTACATTTGATTTGTTTTTCTCATCACAATTCTTCATAAATAGCTTTTCAGATGCAAGACAGAAGCAGCAGATCTTAAAAAGCAAAGCGCTTGACAGATTACTTTCCTTAATGTCTTATATTGCAAAACAGAAGGGGAGGCACTTCTGGATGCTGTTCCTAATTCATGTTTATTGCAAATTAATGATGCAAAGAAGAGAACAGAAAAACTTTTATTTACCTGCATTAGAATTCTTCCATCAGAGCCCTGAATTTGAAATTTATTTGTGATTTCAACCATTCATATTTCATTTAATTTATACTTTCTTGTTGCCTAGAGAATTTAGAAAGAGCTGTGAAAGCTCAGTGAAATCTATCTGACAGAACCGGGACTTTTTTTTACCACAAACAGACAAACAACAAAAAACTAACAAGGTTTGCCCAGTTCCTGAGCCTAGGCATTGTATCATTTAAGTCTTTCTCTTATGTTCAATAAAAGACAAAGAAAATAAAAGACAGAAAGAAAGAAGCTTAGAAAGTACTGCTTTGGCACTCTGTTCAGACCTCTTTTTAATTGTTCTTCCCTTTGACATAGCTGCTGTTCAAGAAGGAAAAAGAAAATACTTTCATAAGTTTCTTTATTCTTCCTAACTGTAGTCTTCCTCACTTGGTTCCCACTGCTCAGGTTTTTCTCTTCAACTCTTCCCTCCTTCTTTACACACACACATAACCACCTTTCTCTTCCAGCTCATCCCTAGCCACCGAGCAGCTCAACATCTGATGGCAGATGCTGACTTTTCAAATTGGAAGCTGTCAATTCTTGTGCTTGGAAGATTGATATTTTTCAGTTTGTATAGAAATTTTCTCTATGCACAATTTTGTATGTATGTTTCTGTAATCTGAACATGTTTTTCATCCTTTATTATGAATCTGCAGAGAGGAGAAAAGCCATGAAATTTAAGAACAATTTGTTAGAGTTCAGCTCACTTGCCAAATGCTAATTGTGATCCTATTTAAGAGGGTCAAGCCATTATATTAGTATTTCAACTTCTTCATTCATGAAAATTCTAGCAGGGCAACTTTTTGTCTCAACAAGATTATTTAAGATCTACCTCTAACCTCTACTTACTTTCTATATATCATTAATTTCTTTACACCCTGAAGACATAGTTGTAATCATCTGTTGACTAACTATTTAACATGAAGTGTTTCATCAAAGACTAGACTGGTCAGGGATCACACTCATAAAACAAAAGTTAGAGCCTAACAGAATGACATTGATTCTCTGTCCTTCCCAAAGATAGGCTACAAATTAAAAGCAATAAAGTATAAGTTGATCTATACAACATTTCATTTCTGGCTAGCTGGTGAGAGTAATACATAAGCCACAGGCAGGACATTAATTTCCTCAGCTGACCAGATATGAAACCATATGCGTAATTGTACTTCCATCTGCTTTTAGTTTTGTTTTGGGTCTTCCAATAAAATTCTTCATTGTCACTAGAAACAAAAACAAAAAAAAAAGGAAATTTTTAATAGTATTCAAAATGTTTATTCCATAAAGCATGCAGACATTTTGCACATTACATGTAAAAGAGTCTTCTGACACGCTAACTTACTTAAAACTTCACTTCCTTTGTATAGCATGTTTGCAGTAACATTTGCTTCTAAGCATGAGGACAATATAGGAAAGGGGACATACATGTAACAGATGGTAGCAATCTTTATGACTGCTGTTTTTCTGGTTAGCCAGAGTCCTGTTTAGCTGCTCGTATCAACTAGGGATTGTTCAGAGCAGCTTCCCCTGCACTTGCTTCTAGTGGCATAAAGCGCCATTTTCACCTCGTCTTGAGTCACGGAAGTGGAGAAGAGACAAAACAGAGACCACCAGTCTGAATCATGCCCAGCCTTCAGTTCCATGCTACAACCACCCAAACCACCAGACAGAAGTAACTCTGCAACTCAGTCATGTTTATATCCTTCTGGCTGCTTAGGACCACAGATGAAAGATTTGCTCGCGGTTGCACCGGAGAACTCAGGTTTACTTTCTGCTCAGTCTGCCATTTGTTTACAGGGGTGGGTGAACACTAGCTATGAGTGCAGGACTGGCATCCTCTCCTCCACAGAAATGTGATCACGCCTGTGGGAGGAGAGAGGGTTGTCAGACATGACGTCAGCCCGCTAGTCTGTCAGAATAAAGGAGAAGAAATACCAAATACAGATTCAACTTCTGAACTTGCCTAACTTGTGTCAGGATTAGCCTAATACAAAGCGCAGGGCTGTGAGAACAAGCAAGCATACTACTTCTATTTCTTTCTCTCACCACCAAGAATGCAAGCCTTATAATCCTATTTAAAGTCTTGCCTATGACTACCCATGTGCTTAACAAGATCATCACACTGTAGATTACAAATCAAATCTCATCCAGCAAATTCAGTGCAGTGCCTTTCTCTCATGACTTATAGTATACCCCTTAAAATGCAAGGCACGATCAGGCACATCACGAGTACTATCAGAAGCAAGAAGAAAATAAGGAACTCAGAACATTTTGTAGGAGCAATATGTTTAAAGGAAATCCCCAAAGTAGTCCATATAAAAAAGGCATCATAGTTTCATAACCACTGAATGAAGTAAATGAAGTCAGCTGAATCCAGTTTTGTAATAGCCTAATTAAAGTGGGTAGTACCACTGTGTGGTTCTTTTCTGCGATTTCTGAGCTTTGCATAAAAGGCCTCCAATTTATTTGAAATAGTGAAGAAGGATTTTTTTTTTTTTTTTTTTTTGAGAATGGCTTTTGTTTTTATTCTGAAGATTCCTTATATTGTTCAGTGGTTGATAGAACTCACTAAGACAGGTCAGAGGAAGGTCTACTGGATATTTAGTATGTCTGTATGCCCTTACTTGAGGATCTGTCACTGACTGTGCTAAGAGAATGAATAATGTATTGAATAGGTCCTGAGTTTTAACTAAGATGGTTATCTGGATTTCAGTCCCCTGTATTAAAAGACCTTCTCCATGATTTTTAACTTATTTTTAATTATGTCTTTTGTAAATTTCAGTCAGGAAATTTCTCAGTATAGAGTAGATCTTCCAGCAGAAAAAAATACAGTTAACTTCCCTCATAGCAGGAAGAGTAACAGCTTTATGGTAATAGTGATAGCCTACCTCAGATGATGGAAAGTGTTTGGTATTTGTCACAGTGCTTCTAAAAGTATTTTGTAACTATATTTTGCACATATATGTTGCATGTTGCTTTAAAATCATATAAGAATTTAAAACATGGAGTACAAGCCTAATGTTTAAATCCGACTGTGGACTATCTTGAGACCTTTCTGAGATTAGTTCTTTAGAGTGTGTGGAAGATGCAGGATCTACCATGACAGAAGTGACAGAATTACAAATATCTCAAATGTTACATCGTTAGGGATGATTTTGTTCCAAAAACACTGAGCCTGGAGAAGTGGGTGTACAAAGAGCTAGCATACAACGGCCTTTAATAACTACACTTAAGGATTTCAGAAATTACTGTGCGTAATACCGTGATGAGAAGACTTGATGATACAGTTCAAGAAAAAATGTTTAGTGGTTTACAGAAAAAAAATATGGAGAAACTACACCACTGCAGATGCCCATTTGAACTTGTAGGAAGCCTAAGATGGTAGCTTTCTTTTTATTCTTTTCAGGAAAGCCAGAGATACCTATCTAAAAGTCAATGTCAGTACTGCTAACTTTAAGCTTTCAAAATTCATGAGTCAGCCCAAAAGAACTTTTGCCATTGACCTAAAAATCATTAGGTTAAATAAAGGTGAGCCTGTCCTTTTCCATTTCTCCCTCTTTAAACCATCCCTTGTGTTTTCAGGAATTATTTTCCTGGTAATTAGGGACTAGAAAGCTGAGTATCCTTCAAATGAAAGATGGAAAGTTTCTTGGCACTCTTTTAAACGTCAACCACAAGAATAAAGAAAAAAAAAAAAACATATTCTGTAGTCTTTGTGATTAAAACATTTGGCATATCAGTTTTCATATGAGAAGAGAATGGAAAATTCTCATGACTGAATGTTCTATCTCGTATCATGAATAAAGGGTGTTTGACAGATCTTACCACTCATTTTCCTATTTCTAAAAGAAGGTCAGCACAGTCTTTGGGAATGTATAAAGTCCTTCTAAAGGCAAACAGAGGACATATATTACACTGATTCTCATAGTACAAACATCTTCAATTATTCTAATTCTTTTTTTCAGTTTTGAAGAAAAACAATTATCTTGTGATGGTCCTTTCAAATTTCTTCTAACTTTTTAACTTCAAAAAAAAATTCATTGTTGCTTTATTATTTTTTATTATTAATATAATAATTATGTTAATCTACTTTCTCCATTTATGTTTTGTATATTTTCAGCTGCAAATGTGAGGAGCATTTATGAATTCATTTTAGTCCAAATATCACAGAAACAGAAACTGCAATCACGAGACAACTATGCTAAAATTTAAAAAGTTGAAGAAAGAGCTCTCTTCTTGAAAAGTCTTTTAACGGTCCAAACTGAGATATATTGTAGAAACCTTTGAGATATTTTATACTATCATTAATGGTTATATTTCCATATTTTATCTAAATGAAATTGAAAAACAAAAATAAATTGCAGAGGGAAGATGAAGAGTTGTTATTCTTAGTGATTTTAATACTTCAGCTGTAGGCAGTATATATTCTTTCAGTATATATTCTTTCATCAACTGGAGTCAGAGAATGGGATGTCTCATTCCCTGTAGACATGCTGATCAATGGGGCATCCTATCTAAGGCCAGCAGACACAGATTAAGGCTGATGTACTTGATGCTTCTTTTGCTTCGGTGTTTGCCAGCAAAGATTTCCAAGACTTTGCACCCAGGAAAGGAGAAAGGCTTCAAGTAATGCAAGAGAACTGAACCAGGTGTCCCTTAGAAATCATTAGGATGTGCTCTGAGATTGCTAAGACCTGTTTTTTTGGTCATTGTTTGGCTACTCCCAGTCATCACTGAAACATTGTAAAGACCAGAGATAGTTCAGAGAAATGCAGATTTTCTACTTATCTTCACAAAAGGCTGAAAGAATGATCACGGCCAGTTGGTCTTATTTCCTAGAGAAATGGTGGAGTGAGGGCTCCTGAGGAAGCAATTGCTGGGTGCTTGAATGTGATTGGGAATTGCCAACATGGACGGACCAGAGTAAATCACGCCTGATATTTATTGCCTTCTATGATGAAATTACTAGATCTGTGAATGAAGGGAGAGCAGTGGATGTAGGCTACCTTAAACAGTCTTCCAGAGAATCCCTGTACCTGAGTTGGGGCAATATGGTCTAAGCAGTTGAACAGCTGGATGGCTGGATTGTCAGGCTCACAGGATAACAGAGAATGATACTGTACCTATAAGCTGGTTACGTGTGGAGTACCTTGGGGTATATACTGAGACCTACCCCATTCATTATCAATGACCTGGAGCTGGAAATGGAGTGTACATTCATCAAGTGGCTTATGGCACCAAACAGGGAGGCAGGGAGCACCAGGCTGTCATTCAGAGGGACCTAGAGAGCTTAGAGGAATGGGCCAGCAGACACCTCATGAAATTCAACAGGAGCAAATGCAAAGTCCTGCACATGGGATGGACCAATCCCTTGCAACAGTAGGGGCTGTAGGGAGCAGTAGGGACAAACAGCTCTACCAAACAGATGTGGGGATCCTAGTAGACACTGGGCAAATGAGAAGTCAGCAGTGTATCCCGGCAGCAAGGAAGGCTAACAGCATCTTGGAAGATATTAATGAGAGCATAACAAGTGTATCAGTGGTGCCAGTTATTTCCCCTTACATGGCATTTATTCAGCCATATCAGGAATATCCAGTTTGGGGTCCCTAACAACAAGGACGATATTGACAAACTGGAGAGAGTTCAGTGGAGCGTCTAGAAAAGCGTTCCCCATGAAACATGGAATGTTATGACTGAGTATGAGTGAAAACTGTTTCACTAACGGTAACTAAACAATGAAATAGGTTGTCCGGTGGTGCTGTGGAATCTCCTCCTTTGGAAGTTTCTCAAGATGGACCTGGACAAAATTATAGGCAATCATCTGGTCTGACCTCACTGCTGACCTGCTTGGAGCAGGGGATTGGACTAGTTAATTTCTTGCAGCTCCTTCCAACCTCAATGATTTTATGGCTTATTTTCTGATAAAAGAAAAGATTTATGTGCTGATGCAAGAGCAAGCATTTTTGCAAGCAGTTGCTTAGGTCAATTGGAACGTATGTCGTTGCTTCAGATAGGAACTAGTGGGCATTATAGTTCTTTATACAAAATGTCAGATAAGAAAAAAAAAAACTAGAGTAAACACTAAATTTTGAATTGTTTTCATTTCCTTTTTAGGACCAGTAAATTATCATCTCGAAGTTTCGTGTCTAAAATGTGCATTACTTCCTACAAAATTATCTTCACAATTAATATACTTTTATTTTGTTCTGCATTCCTTATCAACTCATCTTTAACTGATAATGGATTTTGACTTTTTTTTTTTAATCTCATTTTTTGGGGTGGGGTGGGGGAGGGCAGGATGTCAAGAAGTAAGACTGAACTTGGAAGTCACAGTCCCAAGGGAAAGAGATGGTATATGAAAGATCTACCTATTATTTAATAATAGTATATTTTAGTAGTATACTATACTATATACTATATTACACATAATATAGTATAAATTATATTAGTATATTAAATAGTACAGGAATATCTATTAATAAAAAGAAGTGTTATATTATGTATCCATATAAATCTTTTTGATTTTGTACTCATCATGCAAATGAAATTGTTTTTCCCAAAATTAAAATAAAAGGGTTTTCTTCTCTCAAAACAAGTGATTTTTATAGGATTTATAAACAATTTTTTTTTACAGATGGTCAAACAAGAAACCCCTCAGCATTTTGGATTTGCCAATGAATTGAAGAAGCAATTATTTGTACATCTTTGCTGAAGTAATCATTATCCTGATAAGCATCTGTTTCAGTACTAATGTGCTTTATATCTTCATTGTTCCAAGAGGAGAGATTGCAATGTGACATTTTTCTATATCAGAGAGAAGTTTATGAAACTGAGAAGTGTGTGAATTAGGAAGAGGGCCCAATTTTCACCAAAACCCTGATATTCTTTCTTCTTACTCCTCTTTTACAATGATGGCGAAGCGATGGCAATGATGGTGAAGCGTTTTTTTTATTTCTCATTCTGTCCTGTATGAGAGGTATTCAAAGTATAAGGATACCATTATTTTAAAAATCAAATGCAGGTGAATTTATTTGGCTCAAATTACGGCTTCACTTCCTAGTTCTGTTTCCTTCTGTTCTGTGAACAGAAGCAAAAAGCTTCTTGTCTCCAAAGACTGATATTTCCACAGGACAGGATAAATCCTACTTCTATTTGCTAGATAGAAAAATGATGATAGTAGTTCAATTTGGAGGAGGCGGCTGTATAAAGTGTGGTCTAGGCAATGAATGTATAAGGTAGAAATCAGGGTGTTTGATGACAGGAGGAGAAAGAAGAGATGAAATCTGTTAATCTCTTTTTGTGAAAAAAAATGGAGTAGTAGAAATGGAGTAGCAGAAAAGGAAATGCGCCTAAAAGTACAAAAGTACTGAGTCTAACATCAAGTTTATGCCAAACATCTAGAAAGATTGAATCAGAAGGATTCTCAGGTAGTGCCAAAGTAGCTATTAGTTCCAGGAATACAAACACAAAGAAATCATGTGCAAGACAGTTTTATACCTTTATACAGTAAATCCACAGTGAAGTCTATGCATAAATTGCACCCAAAATATCAGTCAAGAGAGGGGGAGGATGAGTAGTGTGGATGTACCATTAGCAAAATGAAATTTTGAATAAGGAGGAAAACAGTCCTAAGAACAAAGAGATCATGTTGTCACCACAGCGTAAACATAAACCCGGTGCTACTAGAAATTATACTCACTTTTAGCCTCCATGAGGTCTATTTTTACACTCAGAAAAATTACCCTGGTGGAAGTAAGGCTCCTTACCTAGTTAAAGGGTAAGAGACTTGGATCACAAATTTGAAAATACAGGAACAACATCTACAGTTCCATCATCAAGAAACTTAACCGCACATTCAAGAACAAGTGAAATATTTGATGGTGAAACACATGAAGCGGCAACTTGGAGATGTGCATCAATCAAAACCAGAACTGATACAAGGGCAGATTTAGACTCCTCCATTTATTCACATGGACAGCATGTGTATGTTGCATTTTGTTTCCTAACCCAGGATCTTGATGATTTATTGGCAGAAGCTCCACTTTGCGAGCTAAAATGGGATCTTCCACTGTTGGTAGCACTTGCACTGTTTCCCTTAGTAGAATTTTCTCTTTGCATCTCTGACGAGCCATTCTACACTCTCCTCAAGCCCTGCCCCCCTCACCCCCCCAAAAAAAAAAAGTTTTCTTTTTCAGTCAGAAATGATCTATTTTCTGGAAGATCTAAGAGCATTATTAGAATGCTAAGGAGTGCTTTCATATTAACAACAGCCCATCTTATTTTAATAAATTGAACATTTTCCAGTTTTCTCCAAGTAGACTGGAAGGCCAGGTGTGTTACTTACCACTAATGGCACTGCTGAAAGAACAATTTAGAGGAATCCCAATCATGTTTCTGAAAGCAAAGACAGCAAACACACCTCAAATATATATTTAACCCTGTAACTCAGCAGCAGAAGACAGGTGAGACAGTAATTAAGATTAATAGATCACAGTTCTGGTTAATCTATTGTAGCACTGGTGGGAGGTAGAGAGGGAGGAGAAGCTGTATTGTAGCAATCAAATGCAATTCCAGTGCTGTGTGCATGTGTATTTTGGGTGATGAAGTGGAGGGAGGTGCTCTGCATCAGTGACTCCCTTAGTGGTAAGCGGGTTGTGAGCGTACCACCATTAGAAAGAAAAAAACAGAAAGATGCATTTCAGTGACACTTCATATTTCCTCTAATTTATTTCTTTGAATTACTCTGTATTCAGCACCAAACTCTATGTGCTCATATGGCAAAATGGGAAGGACTCTGAGTTTGGCTTCATGCTAATGGATAACTTAGTATACATATGACAGATAGCTGTAAGGAGTATATGTTTTGACTCATGATTCTAACCTTGCTCTCCTCACCAAGACAATATTCCATAAAGAGTTAATAAAATATAATGAGCAAGTAAAATTTATGAGGCATGTTTACGGCATATTTATTGTAACACTGCAATTTTCATTCCTGCAGGCCTAGTGCATGAAATAAAAGGCTATTCATCTGAAAGTCTCAGAAATAACTAACAAAGAAACACTTATTTAAATATATCTTTATGTTGCACATGCGTAAAGCACATGTGTAAAGCAACAGTAGTATTTTTGAGTCTAGGGAACCCTTACTGCAGTTTTAGTTCTCATAATTTTATATCTGTAGTGTTTGTAATATTTATGTTTTGCTGGATGGAGTGATAATGTAGTGTAGAAAGCAGGGTAATCTCATTGTTGGATCCTTGAATGAGCTCAGTGATTCTTAGGTGGCCTTCCTCAAATCAGTCCCTCTGCTCCCTCAGGCCTGAGCTGATGGTTTCTTTTTTTACAGTGATTTCTGCAGGAACGGTGCCACAAACGTTAAGTTTCTTTCATTTACTGTCCTTAGAATACCCTCAGTGAGTTGACTCTTTTCTTTAGAAAAACTGTGATTGAAAATAATGCCTTTGTTTTATCATGCCTTTTCCCTTTCTCATATTAGATATAACACAGGATATTCAGGAAATGGGAAGTAACTACTGTCCAAAGATTAGCGTCTATGACTTCCAAATTCATTCCGATTCACGCATGATCTTGGTGGCTGCCTGTAGGAATGCATTCTCACTGCAGGACTGAGTTAATTGTTCTGCCTGGGGCTTTCCATTGCAGAAAGAATATAAGGAAACTCTCTTCTCATTGAAGATGCATGAAAACTGTTTCCCCTCACCCCTTCCAGTGGCACAGGTCACCATGGAAGAGGAATGAGAGGAGGTGAGTCTCTGGCTTTCCTTTTATTTCACGTAATGTCTATTGCACGAATGTTGCCTTTACAATCTCCCAAGACTGTCCCCAGGGGTTCGCATTCCTCTTTACAGTAGGATAATGTTGCCAGGGAACTTTGACATTGCTGATAAATGATGCTACATAAGGGCAAAGCATTGATTTATTGCCTGCAGTGTTAGATTGAAATTTGTAAGAATGGACTATCTGTGGACTTTTACAGACTGTTATTTGTAGCCATAGCTTTCTGATGGCTGCCTCTGCTGAAAGAGAAAAGCTGAGGATGTGGAGAGAAAAGATAATACTAACTTTGAAATTCTTAAGTACTGAGGGACTGGAAGGTGGTGAGACATCTTTAGTCACTTGACCTTCAAGTGAACAGTGGAGGTGTTTATCGTATAAAAAAAAAGCTCTTTGGGAGAGTTCCAACTAGGAGATGAGTGGGTCAATTTACTGCTTGGCTCCTGTCTGTCTCTGATGTTTTTCTACATTCTCCATGGCTCCTAATATCACTAGTCAGTCCAGACAGCTGGGCGATCCTCTCACTTGTCTCAATTTGCCTATATAGTTTAATGACAACACCTTAAATTTGAATTCTAGCTTGGTGACAGCCATTATAAAATCCCCCAGTCAAATTTGAGACAGAATTCTGCTGCACGTTTGTAGCAAAAAAACAGTACGTTGGCACAGCTTTTGCACATTTGCACAGCTGTTTTTCCTAGGCCAAAAAGCGACAATTCCAACATTTAGCTCATTAGGAAAAGATTTACTCTTCTCTCTCTTTCTTTTTTGTTTGTATTGATGCATGGAGACAGTTAAGAGGATACAAATTTTCCCCATCTAATTAATACAAAAGTTGGTTGGTCAAAGCATATTCATAATTGTGTATCAGATTATAACTTACACTCTACATTATATAAACTTTGGTATGGAAACAGTACTGTGTGGTTTACACAGTTAGCCAACATCAAGTTAAGTATTTGCAACACATTCATTTACTTGTAAATGCTTACTTACTTAAATCATGAAAACATTTAAAATATTTTGGAAAATGAATGCATTCAGGATTTTTACCAGCTATGAGCAATTTTACAAACAAAAATAAAGATGAGGTCTATCAAATCAGTTATTATAGTTCATATTTTTCTCTTCAGAAAAGCCATGACAAGATAGAGTTCTGTAAAATATTTCATATGTGTTTTGTGTGTGGAAGTGCATGCATTCTGATTTTAACTCTTTCTGAGACTTTTTTGAAAGAGCTAAAAGCAATTTTATGTTTTTAGGAGGAATCTAAGCGAGAGAAATCTTGAGAATGCATTTCCCAAAAGTGGAACAAAAAAACACAGACAAGATCCTGAATTGACTTCCATTTTTATAAAATTGAACTGAATGTGCCTTTCTTTAATAGATGAGTGCAATCTGACATCAAAAATTTTTCCCTTACAAATGACTTCCTTGTATGGTTACTAAACAGCTGCAGCATACAGCTGCATATATTTTGAACATATAAACACTATTTCCACAGTGGTAAAACCTCTGTCGAGTTGGTTTATAATGTCAGGGAATCGTGATCTGGGATCCTTGACTCCCATAAAATGTACATTTTCCATCAAACTAATTATCTGAGCAAGGATTTATCATGACCAGCTAAGGTGAAAGCAAGAGTGAGGCTTTTGCTAGAGAAAAAGCAGCGTAAAAATACACTAAACTGAAACACTTCATGAAAAAAAAAAAAGAAAAAAAAAATGCTGATTCTTCTGGTTACTGTTAGCCATTCTCAGTGTATTGCCCGGCATATAGCAGGAACTAGTCAATTCTTCACAAATACTATATATTCCCACTTTCGGACTTCTTCATGCCGCACTGAACAAAAGCCTGCATATTCAGCTGCAACTCTCCAATAATGGGCATCTTATCTTCCTTACCTAGTGAAACACAGCTTGTCTGGCCTAGAAGTCCTCCAGCGCCTGCTTTATGCACATGCCAAGATACCGATCAAGATTAAAAGATAAGCTCTGGTTACTTTACAACACAAAGGAAGGGTAATCAGAAGTTTTGCCAATGCCTTCCTAAATATCCAACGTTATCCGATTGCAGCAGATGTAATCCCAATCCAGAAGGAAGAGCTGAGCAGCTGCTACCGCCTCATGGGCCACTGAAGTGTCTGGGCAGAGCTCTTGGATATCTGCCTGCAAAAACTGCAGGAGATAAGGGCTTCTGTGCCACGGGGCGCGTGCACTGTGGGTCTGTGCATCCAGACTGAGTCCGCTGCTCTCCAGCAGGTCCGATAGGCAAAGAGCACCAGCCGGCTCCATGGCGAGGAACCCACTGCCTGGAGCTGCGGGTGGACTCCCAGTGCAGGCGCTCGCCAGGCGAGCGGCTCCCAGGAACATCCATCCCCGTGCCAGGCGCTTCTGGACGCCAGCCTGGAGCAGTTGGTGCTGTTGCTCCAACTACGACTGCCAGCTTCCCAGAAACCACAGAGAAAAGCAGTGAAGTAGCAGTAACCCCGTGAATCCCCAAAACCCTAAGCAGAAGTTATGTGAGCATCCAGCTTGTAAATTATCCTTCTTATTTCTTGTGCAAAACCAAAGGCAAAAAAAGAAAATGGTATCCAGAAAGTTATAATAGCTAACTAAAGGAATGGCCTAAGTGTATCAGAACCTGGCAAATATCTGCATTAAGTAGTTATTCTGGATTAAATCTAATGCAGAATATCATTTTTGACCCAAGCAAGTGTTACTTGAAAAATTTTGACAAAACTATTATCTATTGTATAAGGCATTCAAAATCAAAATGTTTCACAAAATCATGTAGATGCCATCAAGAATTCTTCACACACAAAAAAAAAAGATAATAAGGTGTTTCATTTTCATATTTCTCCATGGAGTATGTTATATTTTTTCCTTAAAATTATATGATCATATTTCCGTTTTTTTTAACTATTCTCAGTAATATAAAAGTGTTTTTCAGTTAAAAATAAAACATGCAAAATAAGAGAAATTTTTTTCAATCAAAAGATATCCATATTAAGAATCAAAAAGATATCCATATTAAAATCCTTTCTGAAATATTTTTACTCTATCCAGTTTCACTTTCCATGATTAAATAACAATATCTGATATTTGATATTATTGACATTAAAATAATTGAACATTGATGTATAGCAAGTTTATTTTTCAATTTTGTAACCAACATAATTACTACCAGTAGCATATGAAGATGGAAGATGTGTTTGCAGATACATAAATATAACATTTTTACAATTGTTTCCTACATATTGCTTTGTTCCAAATTACATGTTGTCATGTCAACGTCCTGTCATGTCCAATGGCAGCATCTGGGTGCAGCCTCACATGTAACACATGAGGACAAGGTGTAGAAGACATGATTAAAACCCCCATTTTTCCGTTTCAAGACAGCTACCCACTCACTGCTATATATGGTAACAAATGTCACAAGTGTTTAGAGCACCCTGCACAGGCTGGGGGTTGTTCCTTATTGTCCGGGACCGAAACTAATTTGGGTTTATTGTGCGTTTTTGGATCCCTCATTCTATTCCAAATGCCCCGCTTCAGAAGTCCTGCGCTCTGTGGCTACCTCCTGCTCTCCACTGGCAGCTCCTGCATGACGGGTGGCACCGGGGGAGCTTCCCTTCTGCCGGGATCTAACTGTAGCTGCACAAAGTATATAGGGAAGGAAGAAATGGGTGAAAAATCTTCTCAGAGGAGCTTCAAGCCTTCCTTACCTGCCTTCATTTCACGGAGAAAGATCCTGCTTCCTCAGATACCCTTCCTAACATTGAAAACTAACGGGAACTTGCCTGCAACTCAGGAAATCGACTTTTAATCACAATCTTTTAGACCTTTCTTAAACTCACAAATTTCCCTCACTTTATAACCTGAGCTGCATTCTTTTCCATGGTTTGTCTTACCTCCAGGGTACATTTAAATAATTGCCTAGTCAATCAGACCAACTTCTTCTAATCTTGTTTCAGTATCATTTTGAAAGGCATAATTCATTCAGTGGAAAACGTCTCCTTCATCCCTAGTTTCTAGGAAACCTTTTTCTGGTAATTCATATTGACAGCAGTGAGTCGTGACATTTATCGGTGAGGTGAAGCTGACCAGCTGCAGGGCTCCTGACTGATTAACTCAGCCAACAAACTGCTCATGATTCTAGCGAAGTATTGACTTTTCTTCTCCCCTCCCCTCCAGTTGGAGAAAAAATATGGAGGCTTTCTTTATCCCTACATTTTTATTGTTACTAGTCATACCAAAAGGCCACAGAAAATATCTCCTCTTTTAACTCCACTCTTTTACTGCAAAATAATGTCAAATGTGTTTCATGGAAACAAAACCAACCTTGAATTTAAACCAGTAGAAGTATAAAATAAATGAGCGGATTTTATCTAACATTATGGGAATCATTTACTTCAACAGCAGTGATCTTCAGTCTTGTAAGCAACCTGTCTGCAATCAAATGACTTCTGGGATGAAAAACTCCTAACAATTCAAACTTAGCTCATTTTTATTCTTCTAAAAGCACAAACTAAATTTCGAGATAAAATGCATCTTTATCCTTGTTTTTTTTGTTGTTGTTGTTTTGATTTAAAAAAAAAAAAAAAAGCTGAGATACAGAAGTTAAGAGAGAGAAGCTTCAACATTGGTCTATTTTCTCTCCACTCCAAAATGAACAATATCTTTTATGTTGGGGATTGGAATTAATAACTTTTCAATTTCAATCACAATGAGTATTCAATTCTGAATCCACTTGAACAGCATCTGTCCTAATCACACTTCCATGCTGGGAACATGGATATTAGTCTTTCTCTAAGGTAAATTTTAAAGAAGTTTCTTTCTCCACATCTACAACTCCAAGTCTATGCAAAGAACAGTAAAATGTTCTATCATGACTATTGAACTGGAAGTTTTCATGGAGTTCTTGACAAAGGTGCGTGAAATTAATATACCTTTGCACACTAAGATTAATAACGCATTTCCCTGAGATGTCACAGCGGAGACTCTCAAAATTATGCATTTATTATTATATCACAAGCTCAGCTTTTTACTCTTGCTCATATAAATCTGAAGTGATTCCAGAGAAGGTTAAATCCCCTTGTATGCCAAACTCATCACAGGTTTTGATTTTAGACCACAAAGTCAAATGTCAGTGACTAAATTAAAGTATTGAGGCCATTCTGCAAAGCCATCAGATCAAATTTAGCACTAACATAGGGAGCAGACGTAATCCACCTCCTGCAGAATCATTAGGTGAGGTGGCTAATTAACACCACTGGGCTTTGTAATCCCCTCAGACTCCTAGCTAGGGACAAGGAGTTCCAAGGGAGAAACAGACACTTTCTAGAAGGATTGTAGATAATAAAATACCTGGTGTCTGACTTTCTGAGCCCTTTCTTCCTGAAACAACATGCATCACAATCTAACTTAAAGAAATCTGAGTATTTCTAGAACTGACATTTTCAAGCACCAGTGAATTACTGAATCATGCAATCTTGGCACTGATACATTATATCCATAATTGCACTGCTTCAGGAGATGACATTTCCAGAAATGGCAGTTCAGCATGGCAAAGGACAGAACATTGTTAGGAAGATAAGTCAAAGGTGACAAGACCATGCAGTTGCCAAAGAACAGGCACTCCTCAGTACACGAGTGTTAGACATAACTGAACTCCAGCCTCGAGTCAGCGGATGTTCCTACTGCTGTCACCTTATTTCTGGGATAGATGTTGCTGGGATTAACACAAAGGCCTTTACTGAAGCCTTTAAGCCTCCTGGAGTGCAGCCACAGTCAGAGCTGAGAAGCTGAAAGCACAAAGGACAGGTAGGGAGGGCAGGTGAGGGGAAGGGAGGGTGTTAAGGTTTATCTTAAGTCAGGCACTAAGGGGCTTCAGAGGGACAGGAAAAATGTGTCAGTATAATGGGTAAAGCTGGGGAAAGGAGAAAATGCCCACAGGCAGGAACAGCTGCTATGATGGCAACAAAAGACATGAAATTTGCAGAAACTTGATTGTTTAGGCTAAAATTATTAAACTAATCATTAAGCTACGAATCACTAAATTCAGATTGATTACACAGTTTAATACACAGATACAAAGCATATGTAACTGTGCATTACATATACATAACTATATTATACAGGTTTTTTTATTATCATGCAGAAAATCAAACATCTGTACCTACACTCAATCATTTTTTCTTGTGTAAAGAAATCCTATCTTATTATGTCCATATGTATGAAGCAGGTATGCTTGAGGAACATTTATACTTCCAGAGCTGGACTCAGGAAACAGGGTGTATTTTCAATCTGTGTATAGAACAGGTCCTTTGACAAAAAAAAAATATTGAAGTCGCCTATTTGAAGTGTTGTGGCTTCTTCAAACATAGCTGTGAAAAAACGCCTTTTGTCATTCCTCCCCAGTGCATTATGTTGTGACAAGTTAGTCCTGTTACATAAAATGATATGACTGATACCAAATGGCATGCAAAAGATTTTGATCTCTTTTCCTTTTAGCATGAGGATCTTGCGCTATATGTAGCTGGACTTTGGAGGGTCTTTTGTTTCTTTTTAAATACAAGGGGACACAAAGGAATGCATTATTTGAAAGTCCTTTTGTAAGAACTGTTTAGAAATATTGATAATACTTAGTTTACATCTACTAGTTCAAAAGTAGCTTCACCTTTGAAATACGCACATTTTTACTGGCTGCATTTTTCACTGTCTTATCGAAAGCAGATTTTTTATTAGGGTCAATAAAATAGGCTTTGGGAAACTTAAGAATGTAATCCTGTGTGGCTCGCCACGTCACATGGCCAGGTACATACTGCATCGCTGGTGACCCACTAGCTTGACCCAGTTACTTCACCGCAGTGAGAACAGAAGGAGAGAGGGAGAAAGGAGAGCACTGACAAGGGCACGAGGCAGAGGGAGGGCGCAGCAGGAACGTAGGAGACTGAAAGGCAGGAGTTCATTCCCACTCCCACAATGTATTTATGAAACTCTTGATGTTTTGGACACCCCTGAGTGGAGTGTCTGAGCAAAATGCACCTTTTCAGAGTTGTACTGAGGAAGTATTTCATCCACCCTGAATTAACCCACCACAACTTAATCCAACTGTGGTGGAATCCAACTGCTCTTGATGCAGTTATCCTAGGGATAACATCAGCTCATCAGCATAGTTGGTGTGGGATGAGTGGCCTTAGAAACCAGGTTAACTGGATATTCATTTCCTAGCAAAGACTGTTGAACAAAGAAGAGTTTAAAAAATAAAACAAACTAGTCTTTCAATTACAACTTCCAGCAAATCAACCCAACCATTTTCTTTCCCTAAAAAGTAAATCCTTACTATTTTACTAAGAATCTCACTGAATCTGTTTTCAGATCAGCAGAACCAGGTTAGAGAAAGCAGAAAAAAAAAAACACAAAAAAATTAAAACTCACCAAATATTATGATAGTTTCATATTTATATAAAAAGAAGTGTTTATTTAACTAATGAGAATGTACAGCTCAGTCATGTTAGCATCAAAATATTTACTGAAATTTATCCAACCAAATCTAAACCGTGATAATGTCTTTGTTTATATATCAGCACTATCAGTGACAACCATTTTTAAATCACAGACTTAATAACCAGCCATCAAAATGAGAAAATAGTGAACAGAGCTTTTAAAAAATCATTCATTTGAGAGAAAAGAAAACAATCACAAAACATTCAAATTAATGTCAAATATGTCATCATGTCAACCTCATGTTAGTATATCATTTCTAAAATGACATATTGTGAAATGACATGTTAACAGATATTTAGGTTGTATTACAATTTCATAACTCTGGAAAGGGAGGTAATTTTTATTTTTTCTCTCAGCAAACACCAAAAAAAGTTAGACTGCAAGAACCCATTAAATCCCTACATTACATTGCTACATGAACATAGGCTTTTTCCAGGAACAATCCATAATCTCTTCCAGAACTGTATCTGTTCCTGATAAAACTCAGAAGTATTCACAAGAGTGGTAAATGAAATCATTTCCAGATGTTTTAATGAGGTAATGGCAACAAATTCAGTCCAGTTCTTAGCAAAGGGTCTGAGTAACACACACTGACAGTAGGTCAAACTTTCAGCAATGTATACACACACAAAAATGTTCCAGCCATTGCTTAGCTCTCATGCCACCACTGTGCTCCATGTATGGTCTTGCTTTCAGCTCCTTCCTATCCAACTCAGTAATCTAAGTTGCGATGAATGCACATGACCACTTGAAGGCAGGAAGCACTTAGAAAAAGGTAACACTCTGTGATGTCCTACAGAAGACTGTCCAGGAATAGTGCATCTAGTACGCTGATACCTCCACTTCCCAATCGCATTTAATGTAACTCTTACTCAGCCTGCAAGAGTATATTGGTTCTGTCTCGATAGCATTTCAGTCTATCATTGATGGACTCCATTTGTCTGGGCTCTGGGGGATTCATTAGTCATTCACTGTCCTAGTAATATACAGAACTCAAACACCTAATTTAGGCTGAAGAGTATCCTTGTGCTGAAAATTAATGGTAGTCCTGACATATATGCATTTTCTACATAGTTTAGGGACACAGAGAAAGTTTATATGTTAGGTATGTAAATGTTGCATATTTCTTATGAGCCTGTCCATTCCCCCATTGGAAATGGGGGAACACTCCATTTTAGACAGTGACAAATGGAAAGCTGCTTTCTGAGAGGAATTACTGGAAAGCTCTGAAACTGTTTGTACATTCAAATGCATTACAGGGTCAAATAGGCTTGAGTTTCTCTAATCTTTTTTTTTTTTTTTTTTTTTTTTTTTGGTTAAAGATTAACTAAAGGCCAATTATGTACCTATTTGTGTATTTATTTGGAATATTAACTGAGTCTTAAGACAGGAAGAATAAACAGTGCCTTCATTCAAAGATAATAAAGCTTAGCTGTTCAATATTCATATCAGTGATTCAAACCAGAATTATATAGCAGGGTCTTGGCTGACTGCAAAACATACAACTGTACCCAGAACAGTATTGTCAAAAAGGAACCCCAAAGCAGGATACTGGAAAGAATGATCGAGTTAGAGTGGAAATATCACAGAGATGATTATATTGCTATGTTTCTCAGGCATTATAACTGATGAGCTTTCTAAGTACAAAAAAAGGGTTCCTAGGGCCACTAAAACTATGTTTGTTCTGTAAGAAACTAGGAAGTCTATAGAAAATTTCCAAAATGACCTTATCATAAGTCCAAATTGGTAGTGATTAATAGATCACATTTTAAATACCAAAAACAAGATTCTGGTTACTTGATTTTTTGTTATTTTATATATATATATATATATGCATATATACATATACATATATACATATATAATAAAGTAAATAAGGAGAACTTTCCAGTGGAATGATTGCAATGGAATTATATGGATTAGAATGTATTCCTTATCTAAAAGAAACACAGAAACCATATATAGGATGGGTCCATGAGTAAATTTCCCCCAGAGTGTACGAAGCTTTCACTCTGAAGAGGACAGTAAGCTGAGTTCCATAGAGATATATGTTTTGGGGGATCAGAGAGAGAGGACAATCCTCAAAAATTACTGTCTCCTTAGAGGGGAACTAAAAACTCTACAGAGATTTTCATGGCTGTAAAATTTTACCGTGATGGATTTTCTATCCTTCCTATCTTACCAATTTGGTATGTTTCTGTTATCTTACCCTCCTGTCTTTAAGGGTTCTACACTTGAATGACAGTTGCAGCAGGATTATTGTGCATTGGGATTCTCCAGGACAAGAGTCACTAAGTGCAAAATATAATTACATTATATATACTAACAGAATTAAGCATTCGGGCTGCAAGAAGTACAGAAAACTTGATATGTCTGTAAATGTCTATCCATACCTATATTTATAAATACATTATACGGATGCATGTGATTGTTAACCCTGTTATAGAAGAGGTGTTACATATATGCCATCTGTCTCTTAGAGTGTCGGGAGAGGGCTCTGTCGCTTGGTTGTCCAGGCTTCTCTAACTGTTGAATCAGGTGTGTGGTAGGTTGCCATTTATAGTGCTTAATATGTTTCCTGTAAACGTGCAGGAAATATTTGTTTGAAGTTCAGAAGGAAATAGTACTGATGTTCACAGAGATACGACAAACTACTTGATGAAAGAAATCATTTTCAAGAAAGAGTCTTATGGGAGAAAGAGAGCCTGTTTATTTACATGAAGATCAAAGCAACTTTCATATGAATTGATGCTAAATATTTAGCTTTTGAGTGACTAGCAAAGAACACTCTAAACTTCTAAAGGAAAGAAGAAGAAGAAAAAAAAACAGGAGGCAAATCCCGGTATATAAATATAGATAAGGCCTCTACTAGCAAGGACTTTTTCCACAGCCATCACAGCAGTATCTAGGGTCCAACTTGAGATCCGAGCCCCACTCTGTCATACTTTGTACAAAAAGATTAGGAAAAGGCATTCTCTTTTCCAACAAGCTTATCACGTAGTTCATGACAAAGGTCATCAAGGAGAAAAAAATTGTCAAGTCAGTTTTTATGAATTTCCCTTACAAATTTCAAAAATACCTACTCAATAAAACAGTTATGAAATCATAGAATCATAGAATCATGCAATCGTTAAGGTTGGAAGGGACCTCTAGACCAACATCTAGTCCAACCCCCCTGCACACACAGGATCATCTAGAGCATGTGGCACAGGATTGTATCCAAGCAAATCTTGAAGATCTCCAGAGAAGATTCCACAACCTCTCTGGGCAGTCTGTTCCAGTGCTCCATCACCCTCACTATTAAGAAATTTTACCTTAAGTTTCTGTGGAACTTTTGATGTTTTGTTTTGTGGCCATTACCTCTAGTTCTATCACTGGCTACCACTGGCCCTATCCTCTTCACTCCCCCCCTTAAGGATTCCCTTCCCTGATCGGGTCCCCTCTCAGCCTTCTCCAGGCTGAACAGATCCAGATCTCTCAGCCTCTCCTCACAGGGCAGATGTTCCAGGCAGGGATCATCCTCGTAGCCCTGCGCTGGACTCTCTTCTGTAGATCCATGCCCCTCTTGTACTGGAGGGCCCAGAACTGGACACAGTGCTCCACATGTGGCCTCACCAGGGCTGAGTAGAGGGGCAGGATCACCGCCCTCAATCTGCTGGAGATGCTCCTCTTATTGCACCCCCAGTATCCCATTGGTCTTCTTGGCCACAAGGGCACATTGCTGCCTCATGGTCAACTTGTCGTCCACCACAACACCCAGGTCCCTCTCTGCAGAGCTGCTCTCCAGGTCAGTCCCCAGCCTGTACTGGTGTCTGGGGTTATTCCTCCCTAAGTGCAGGACCTGCACTTGCCCTTGTTGAATTTGGTAAGGTTTCTCACCGCCCAGTTGACCACTCTGTCCAGGTCGCTCTGGATGGCAGCGCAGCCCTCTGGGGTATCAGCTACTCCTCCCAATTTTGCATCATCAGCAAACTTGCTGAAGGAGACCTCTGTGCCTTCATCCAGGTCATTAATGAAAAAATGGGACAGGACTGGACTGAGGACTGACCCCTGGGAGACACTGCTAACTACAGGCCTCCAACTAGACTCTGCACCACTGATGATCACCCTCTGGGCTATACCATCCAGCCAGTTGTTAATCCACCTCAGCATCCGCTCATCTAACCCACACTTCCGGAGCTCGCCCAGCAGGATGCTTAATCCAAGAATTAATCCAAGAACATCCAAGAATCTGTACATTAATGCAAGAGCAATTTCAGTAGAAATTACACTGTGTGTGTGTGTGTGTGTGTGTGTGTGACAGGGAAACCGAATATGAGCAAATGATACTATATATTAATTCCTCATAATGAAATTTTTCCTTAACTTCCCTGGTTAAATTCTCTTCTGCTCCTTTACCCAAATCAGATTAAGCTGAAACAAGACAAGAGCAAAGCTCAATTGTCCTCACAAAATAACATAGTGTCACAATGGTAGAGGAGACTCAGTTCTGGAGCTCTCAAGCACAAAAGAGGATGTAATAGAAGAGAAGCATTTCTGTTCACTGTCTATAACCTGGAGTAGACAACCTGTCTGCCAGAAGAAACTGACTCTGTGTTCATTCCCAGAAAACTGGACCTGTCCAAAAATGGCTACTTCCAGTTGGCAGGACTCTCAGTCCTTAAATCTGGCTTCTTGAGGAGGGACTATAGCAAAACTGATGAAGATAACCGACTGCTAGATTTTTTTTTTGTAGCCTCGGAGGGAGAGGGGCACTAAATAGGTCTATGGCATGTATTTCTCATAGTTCACCTTCTTCTCACTAACCCTGATCCCTAAACCTGTGTTGCCTCCCTCTACAAATCAGATAATGCTCACCTCTTTTAATGATTCCAGGATCATGGTTAACCCAGACCTAAGCTAAATTCACAGTTCCTCAGCTCCTAAATACTCTGTTCTCCTATGTATAATGTGCTGTTTCTCAATATATACTCCTGAATATTCCTCCATTCTGTAAGACTTTTCCCAATAGCACATTAAGTGTACCCTTACCATCTGTCACATGTGGTTTGTCCTTTCTCTTGAATTATATTAATATCTATATAAAATATCATATACAGAATAGGAATGGGAGCACAGTTGGTTTCATGGAATAAGTAAAATAAAAAATTGAAAACAACCTATAACACACATCTATGAAAAAAATGTTCTTAATTTTTATTCCTTTACTGTTCAAAGTAGATTCTTCAAGCCACAGTTACCAGTGTGTATCATTACTCTCTTTTTTTACAAAGAGAAATGGATTTATTTTAAATTTAAAGAATGAAGATTTTTCTCTCCCTGTGAGGGATTATAATAAGCATGCTTTACTAAGAAATAGGCTATCTCAAAGAAACAAAAAAAAATACTATTGCTTCTATTCCCAACAAGAGGAAATCTCTAAGAAAGACTCAAAAAAGGTGCATTAAGTCTTAACGATAATTTCAGGCACAGAATAATAGTGATCTCAGGAGAATTAACCACCTTTATTCCTTTGCAGTACCAAATGCAGATAATGTGTTCCTCAGCACTAGCAACTATGGGCTTCTGAAATGTCTACATTTATTCTCTGAGAGACCTAAACTAAGCTCATATCCCTGTCAAGGCAGAATTAGTCTCTGTTGGGTACTAGCCCACTTAAGTTTGAAAAATCCAATGCGCTAAGTTTCCACATCTTCCCTTAGGAACTCAGGCTTACGGAGTTTATTGTCAGAAATATTTTCTTGAAATCAGTCTACTCTTTTCCCATCCTGTCCTTTTTTTTAATTCCATCTCACTTTGTTGGGTAATGATGCACTTTCTCATTGTCAGTCTGAAAGTTTTTTCATCTCTACAAATATTAGAGACAGTTGGAACATTTTCAAATAAATGTGTGTTTTTGTTTTGTTTTTTGAAAATCATGTTTTGTTGATAAAAATGATGTTTCACAGGATAGTTTAGCTTTCAAAAACTATTTTTTTGGTAGGGTTTCTGAGGTCATAGATGAAGTCTTTGGCAATTCTAAAAAAAATATACAGACAGGAAGAAATTAGACTCCTAATCTTTTCACTATACAAATTCTGATTCTCTTCTTTAGAAATATTTATTGCTGTTGCTTGGATTCATTGAAAAAAAAAAAGAAATTCGATTGTTATACTAAATCATATTGTCAGCCTTCAATCAATATTAATGTTCATATATTATTATAATGGAATAGTGTCCTTGGTTTCTTTTTCATCAGAGATACACACACAGAAAGACAAATTCTAATGATCTGTCATATCTTCAATATTTTCATTAACGTTCTGAAAGGAATAAAGAGCAAACTTATTAAATTTACAGATACTATTTTCTGAACGAACATTAGAGGACATAGGCAGAATACAAGATTTTCTTAATATACAGATAGAAAACATGGGGAAATTCAATAGAGATACTGAAGAGTATATTGATATTAGATTCAGTACAGAAAATGCAAGATTCTATACTTATACAGGATTAATTAATTGCATAAATATAGAACAAGGAACAACTGGCTGGGAACCAGTAAGCAAACAAATTAAGGAATCACAAACCAAATATGAGTCAGCAGTGTCCTGATGCTTTTAAAAAGGCAAATGCCATAACATATGTATAAGAGGATGTATAAGCAGCAGTATAACTGGAAGGAATTGTGAAGTAATCCTTCTGTCCTGTATGATACTTTAATCAACACTGTGGCCTTATATTGAGTTCTGTGTCTAGTTTTGGACCCAGAACTTCAATAAATGCACAGATCAGTTCAGAGATTCTAGAAAAAGAAAAAAAAAAATCAGAGGATTAAAAATTCCAGATATGAAGAAATACTGAAGGAAAATAGTTTGTTTAATTCAGATTAGAAAAGACTAAAGGATTGTATTCACTTTAAATAACAATTAGACAAACTGAACATTCAGAAATGGAATAAATATAGTAAATCCTTCCTTAGATCAAAAGGGATCAGATTATTTCTTGAAGTTCTATTCTTTTCCATAGGATTCATGATTCCTGGCAAATAAAGTAAATTAGAACATTGGTTTGTGAATCAGAGACAACAATGCATAATACATGATAAACTCGGAGTTCTTATCATAGGAACTTATGGAGAGAAAAAAAAAAAAGTGTAGTTGAGCCAGAAAAACACATCATCACAAGCGATGGCCCACGGTCTACGTAATTCACTGTACAGGAAAATGTTTAAATATACTTGTTCTATAACCTCTGTAACTTACTTCCACTGATACCCTACATCTGAACTCATGGAATTTCTTAAGTTCTTGTTTGTAGTCTTTTGGTGGGTACCTGTCACAGAAAGAGTGGTGAGGGAAGTGAGTGACACAATGCACTTCACTCATGGGAAAGAAATAATAATAGGTTTTATTGATAATGGCAAATTTTAATGACAATGGTTTCACGAAATTCTATGGCAAGATCACTTTTTTACTGCATGGAGGTTCAAGATATACACACAGTTACCTAGGACACACTCCCGTTGGATCACGAGGTTCAGATTGGACGTCCTTGCTTTCCCAACTCCTTCTGAGGGAATCTAGGTGCAGTTGGATCCAGTCCCAGTCCCAGACCTGGTCAATGGTTTATGACTAAGGGAGTTGTGCACAGTTACAAAGTAAAGTTTACAAGTTCAGAAAGAGAGTGCACTATAGTCATTTACCACAAATCTGTTGTGGGAAGGATCTCTTAACTCCAACAAGTATCCCTGAGAGGCATCCCTGCTAAAGGGGAGAGATCCTGGTATGCAGCCCACTGCGATACAAGGAGAGCTCAGTGGGCTCTCAGGATGTCCCCATATTTATGGGGTAAGATGATTGACTTGCTCAATTCAGAAATGACTGTTGGCTGGGGTACTCACAGTTAGCCTTATCTGCTCATCAGGATGGAGCCATCAGGACTATTATTGATGGTTAATGTCTGAGTGAGGGAAGAAGTCAGGGAGGCAACCACCAGGAACAGATAACTTAGTAGTTAACACCTGAATAGGGCTACATGTGAGAAGCCAGGTTGAGTTGGGGAAGGAGCACATCCATCACAGTATCCATAAAACCCCAAAACTCAGGTGATATTTCTCAAAATATTAGAAAATATAAAATATTTCCAGAAAATAAAAACCTCACAATTATTTTAATTTATGAAATTTTGCAATCCAAGTGTGAAAATTGCATCTTTGTCATCAGTGTTCCACCATGAAAATTCCTGTAAAGAACCAGAGTAGCTGATGTCGTTATGTAATTGCAAATTTGTCTGGACTTCCCTTTTCTTGTGAAAATATGTAGAGCTCTGTAATGATCATTTTACAGCCCACCAAAATGAATAAACAACTTAATGCTATGTGATAGTTATAGCTTCTGCATAAGTATTCATAACTTCAGTGAAAAGGATTATTAGACCTTATGAGAATGTAAGTGTTGTGTATCTGTAAAATTGTTACTTTGATCCTTTGAAAAATATTGACTGGTTGTGCGCTATATTTTTAAATAGCTGCAACTGTATAGTGTCCTGAAAGCATTCTATATTACATGGCTTACTTTTATGAACTCCCAGATGGAAACTATTCATTGATAATGAAGCATCAGTGTTTGTATTGAAGAATGAATGTTTAAACATCACCCCAAAATGGTGGACTTATAGCTTCTAGACACAAGTAATTTCTGCCTCCCTCTGAATCTTTCGGAAACCCAAAGGAAGGGACACTGATCATATTGCTTTATCTGTGAAGAAGGAGATGTCTAGAAATAGACATCTATGTAGACATTCAATACTAACTGGAAGCAAAGGAAAACTGTTGAGTATGAACAAATTGTGAGCAAAGCAATGACATAGAATATGAACTCTGCATTGGAAATAGTACAGTTATTTTACAATTACAATTCAACAAGCTACAAATTCTTACTTTGCAAATTGTGCCTTTTCCTCCGCCTGCCAATACCATGAGACGTGTTAGTGAGTGTAAGTTATGAGTCCCTGTAGACCCTCTTAAGAGTACATGGTAATTGCTACCACCCTCAGATAGAAGATGACAATACAGACAATTCAGATCAGGTAACAGTGAGAGTCCAAATCCATAAAAATCTTGGAAACTGTTTTCTGTTGTCTCTTAACTGGTGAGGACCTGTACTGAACTTACTGGGTTACACCCAACAAAATCAGGATAATTCCCAAAGAAGACAGACTTAGAAGTCATGTTCCTATGTCCCATTGGGTAAGCAAAGAAAGAATAGCCTCAGCTTGCCTGTTGCTAAGAGATGCAGTTGAAAAAAGCTTGAAAATGTTGCAGATGCTGTAAATAGGAAACAATTTTCCCAGAACATAAAAATTTTAATAGACACCAGAAAACTTGTGACTTGATAAATAGAACAGGAGTCCAGATAGTATTAGCAAGAAAAGAGTTTCTATTTTAGAAAAAAAAAATCTTATCAGCTGTTCACCATGTGCTATAAATTAAAGCTTTCAAGCAAAGAGTATTTCTTTACTGCTAACAGGTTTAAAATGTTGCAGTATGTAGACCAAAAAGTCTTGATTAGTTGTGGCAGATGAGTCAGCAGAGGAGCAGTTCACAATGCAGTACAACCCTTACATTTTGACACATATTGTTAAGGGCACCCCAAAGTCATTCCGAAAAGGTGGAAAAAAAAAAAAAAAAAAATAAAAAGAAAAACAAAAAAAAAAAAAAAAACCTTTGATGCATTGAATGTTCTTTCATAGCTGTCGTTGTTGAATATA
>JAWLRI010000996.1:227304-275482 GCA_034781795.1 Crypturellus tataupa
ACGGTGTAAAAAAAAAAAAAAAAAAAGAAAAAGAAAAAGAATTAAGGAAGCAAGACTAGCGACAAAGGGAAATGGAAGCTTAACATCATGAATTTGACCTTGAAAATGGAAAAGACTAAAATGGAGAGCGAGGCACTCTCCATAGATTTTGTGGAGGCTTTACATTTAGCATACCAAATTTAGTTATTTCAGTGGTGAGGAATTTCTCAGATTTCTCAAGATATCCATTTAGTAGGTTCTGCTGATTCAATTTATGTGGTGAGAGCTGCTTCCAAGGAAGGTGAAGCCTTAAATACTACATATTACAACATAAGCCTTTTTTTTTCCTCTTGAGATAAAGACAGTATTAGTTAAATAGAATTACAGGTATGCAGTAGCACACACACACTGCACCTATCTGCAGCTACATCACCTAGTGATATAAATCTATGTGATATCCTCAACGAAGTTAGATGTATTCAAGAGCTAGACAAAAATCATCTCATAAAAATGCTGGATCTATATCATCAGATATAAAACAGAGATTGTGATGATCTGAGATCTAGCAAATCCTTCTTTCTAGCAAAAGAAGAAACATTGACTTTATTACTATAAGCAAATTATAGTTTGGTACCTTGTAATCTCTGTTTCTATTAGACAGAACTCAGTAACTGTGATTACTGTGAGTTTTAAAAGTGAAGACAGTTTTCTTTAATCTCTGAAAGACTGAAGCTTTCTCATTCAATGTGAACAGCGAGCAATTCTCTTCCAATTGTTACGTGATAGGAAATGTACATACTTTGGAATTCGTTGAAATATTGGCCATTAGTAGACACTGTTTTACTTCCCAGTTCAACAATCAGGCAACAGAAAAAAAATATATGTATATATGTTCAAGGAGTAAGAGCAGCAGGACAGACACTTAAGTAGAAGAAAGGTTAATTGATAAGCATCCCTATGCTAGGACTATAGAATTAAGAGCTCCCACTTTCACTCTGAATAGTGAGTGATAGGACCAACAACAGTAAAATATGTAGAGTATAAGACAACTTTCCCCCTATGTTGATAATACCACCAAGAGCTTCCTGCTCTTGGATTGCATATACCTGAGAACTGAAATACTGAGCTCGTATTTATTCTTTGTAGCCTAAGCCTGAAGTAAACAAGTAAGTTATAAATAATTAGCATTCAAGTTGATTTTTATTTCAAAGATTGTAGAAGTCCTCCTCTTTGAAAGCTACTGTTTTGATTCCATTATGTTTGTTAAATCTTTTTTTTTTTTTTTTTTTCTTATTGCTGTTTGGAATGCCGTCAAACTCCAGGAAGATTAGGATGAAATACGGGTCTTCCAGCTCCAAGGTTCCCACCACTGCAGATCAAATCATGCTTTTTTTCTAGTATCTTCGTAAGAATCCCAGACCTCAAATATGTCTGATAACAGCTTTCAGTTTCTCCTAATGGCTCCCAATTGATCTAGTTATATAAATACAAAGACTGCTGGATATTTTACTATTAAATTCCTGTCAGCCATTTCATATCGTTAGACCTTTCTATCCACACTGTCAGATTTTGTATGGTTCTTTATACATTCTTATTTTCATTAGTCATATCTTACTGTCTTACCGCATCTAAACATAAAACCATAGTGATACAGGTAAATAAAAAGCACAAATGGTGCTAGGAAAAGTCTTTCAGATGGTATTCTTGCATGTTTTCTATTGCAGCCTTGTGCAGTAACTGTAGACCATCACTCTGCACAGATGGAAGTGCAAGTTTGAGGGCTATTGAGCATGTGGATTTTCCCAGTGTGTCACAATTACAGAAACATCTGTGCTAAATAACTTCAAGCTGATCCACAGTAAAAATTGGCAGTATTCAATAACTCTCAATATCCATTTTTCCCCTGTGGTGAGATGGCCTAGTGATTGCAAGTTGGACTATAGCATAAAGCATGTAGCTTCATTATTTCAGAGCCTATTTGGAGATTTCTCCCATGGTATATTACCTACAAAATCCATATGTTTTTCTTTACTTAGCTCTGTAGAGCCTGTGTTTCAGAGATGCCACATGCCTGCAGCTATCATTGACTTCAATTAGAGATGTGGATATGTAGGTTCTCTGAAAATCTAGTCCTATGGGGATACTTTTAATTGATTTTGATTTGCACTGGGAAGGGAAACAATCTGGGTGGCATGATCAGAAGGGAAAGAGAGGCTCCTTCAGTTTTCCTCAAGAAGCAAAGGTAAAAACATACTCAGACCTAATATGTAGTTTTTACCGTAGCAATGTAGAAAGCATTTGTCTGCTTGCTTGACTTTTTTTTTTTTTTCTGGTTGTGACAAGGAGCTTAGACTCTTTTTGAGAAAAATGTAAAAGAAACAAAAATCCTCCCAAACTCCTCTAGTAATGCACACTCATGCCTTTTAATATATTTAACCACATTGCAATTTAAGAATTTTCAGTGTTCCCTGCCTTCTTCCTTCGCTTATGGCTGATTCCAGACATCGCTTCTGCCCCTCTTTCTTCCTGCAACATTCTTCAAACTAGAAATTTGTGCTGATACAAGTGCATTATTCAAATATAGCATATCTATGATTCCTTGTGCATTGTCACAGAATTATTTTTCAATCCTTGTTGCTTATATCTATTTCAGCTAGAAAGCCACACTGAAACAGTCATTGGATTCCCACTTCCTGCTCAATATTAGATATAGAAATATTCATGTATTTGTATTTCTTGGATGTTTCATAGTGTAAAATTTATACATAATGTACACTTTTCCATGCTTTGTCCCACATCACATAGAATACTCCAAAAGGAAAAACATTGTTCCTTAAAAACAGTGATTTTTCTGTAAGATAACAGATTCGCTAGTGGGTTTTTCTTCCTCAAAGATCTAGTTTAGATTATATTTTCCTCAGTTCTATCCAAATTTCTGAGAATACCTTTATTTGATTTTGTATTTCCTTGATTGCTTTGATATTCAAACTCTTTAAGTCTGAATCTTAGCTGACATTCAGTGAGCCTAAACAGGGTTAGTTCTTTCATCTTTATAAATCAGCCCCTAATTTTTGATAATTAACATTACCTGTTTTTAAATTATCCCTAGATAATCCTTAATTTTCCACGTACTGATCTGCAGTTACTATCTGAGCTATTTAAAGAGGGCCTAAAACCTTCTTGGTTTATGGGATGACTCCTCAGGGGGAACAATCAAAATCCTGCTTGCTTTTGCTGCTGCCTTATCTCATTGCCAGCACTTGCATAATTGCTTGCAACCAATATATATCCATTCCAGGATGGATTCATAGCTAGTTGATGTATGAACACACAGGTCTTCTTTCCTTCTTGTTTCAAATGTTTTAAGCTTCTAAGCAGGTATACTATTCCAAACCATATGTGAAGGAAAGATTGCAAGATGGGTTTTTTTCAGTGCTTTTTTTCCCCCTAAATATCCATCTTTTCCCTAGTGCACACCCACCTGAAAGCATTCAACAGCCCCTCTCCCTGAGTTCTTTCTCTGCCAACTTTACAACTGCCAAGTTGTCAAATGATGCTGCATTATGTCCCCATAGCAACAAGCTTTCTGGCCTGAATGACAGTATTTCCATATTGTCAACTGGAAAATGTCCCAGATAACTCCAAGGGCACCTGGAGTTTTCTTGCAATGCAAATATCTTTTTCTTCCCCCACCACCCCAATTCTTCATATATTAAAGGGAAGATATTTATAGTCATTGCAACGGATGGTATGATGACAGCTGAGAATTTGAAATTTGGTTTAAAATTCTGCAAATCTGTCCTTTCAGTGGATTTTATGCTTCTTTTGAAACATCTGTGAAATTTAATTCCATCTTTAAAACAATTTTTTTAAAATGCCAGTAAGTAGCATATCAAAATCTTGATAATTGAACAGAGAAAGTATGTGAAGTATTATGTGACACATCCTTCATGCTTTTAAGTTAAAAAGAATTTGTTTAGTTATGTTACGAGCAAGATGTAAAACCACACAATGGTTTTTGAAAGACTGGTGAGGTTAACCCCAATTTTTGCCAAAATAGATTTAATGTACTTAGCTCTATAACACAGATTACTCAGGAAGCTTCAATATAACATTAAAGCTTCCTTCTCATCTGCACTGTAATACTGATATATGCTTCAGTAACACTGCTCGATATCAAACCTTGAACAGTGAGAGATAAATAACCATAACTATCTTCACTCTATATTGCTAGTTTTGTAGTGCCATAGGGTGTTCGAGACTTTTAAAAGTAAAGATTAAATGTGCAAAATGCATCAGTGTATATAACACACACTCACAGGCTTGTTCTGAACATTAGGACCCCATATAAGTAATTTACAGACAGAAATAATATTCAATAAATTTGATGTGGGCAATGAATCGTTTATGAAATTATTGGCATATTCTTCATCTCATAAAAATAGAGGAAAGTATTAATAAAATATATTTCAAGGAAAGAGATCATCTTTCTTGCTAATATTAATTAAAATATATATTCATATTATTGGGTAGTCTTGTAGACCATACATAATAAGCCAAAATACATTTTATTCAAATATTCTATCCTTGTAGTGGGTTCCAATTAGTTTTGACTGTATTGGAGTAAAGTATTTTGACATAGCAGGAAAGCTTTACTTGAGGGCTGCAAAAGCAGTTATCATGTGAATCAACCTGTTCCACGCATGAGACATTGACTTGAATGCTGTTTCTTTGTGGGCAAGTAGAAAGCACATGCACAGCCAAGGCACTCAGCTCATAAACACAAGTCCAGTCTCTTCATTACAACCTAAGGTGTAGATATTGTGTCTAAGTAACAAACTGGCAAATCTGACAAGCTTTAGATGTGCACATAGGGAGCACATAGTGCTGGGAGGCACAACCCCAGGGAATCACATCCAGGCCCCTGCCTTCACAAGCAGTCAAGTGCTCCAGGGCACTCTCAGGCAGGTCTGCAGCAATCCACCGTGAAACCCCAAGGGTTCACTATGCCCTGTCACAAGACCTAAATGATATGGGACCAAAACCTACAAAATTTATCTTTGCCATGAGAAGAACAAAGGAGAAATGAGTATGGTCTATTCTCTATCATGAAACAAAACAAAGAAAATCATCCCTGCAAAGATTTTATGTTTGTGCTCTAGCTATTGCTCTGTAGATGTCCTTTTTTTCCCCTCCTCATCTGTGCAGTTAGAATGCTATCAGTTTAAAACTCATCAAAGTACTTGTTTCAAACAGCAGATGGTCTACTGCTATATATAATACTGTGATTTTTGACCTGACTGCTCTAATACTCTCTTCTTCACGTAACACTGGGCTCATCCCATCTCATCCCACTGCCTGCTGAGTGGTTGTTCTAAATAGGCTATGCAAGGGTTGTCATCACACAACACTACTATACTTTAGTGTAATATAGTAAATGAGCAACACAGAATTTCCCTGCAGGTACAAACGGTTCATCAGGAAGACCTTAAAGCCTAAAGACTAAAAGTGTTTTACCTCTTTTCAACATCTTGCAATTCGTTACAGAACTGAATTCAAGGAATGAAGTTTTTGTTTTATAGCAAGTTTAAAAACAGGCAACTAGGTATCATGTGTTTCTTTATAATGCAATATGATTCAAGCCTCATCTTTCATGCAAGCCAATAGTTTTGTTATTTAGAGCCTGGATAGCTATAAGCCATCAGTACAAAGTAATCTACTACTCAAGAATTCATAGGATAAGCCGTTAAGTATGGCTTCATGGTTATTCAGCTCAAACATCCTATATCTATTTAATCTATCTAATTTATCCGTCTCTATATTTCTGAGCGGCCTCTGGTAACCAGATGCCAACAATGTAAAAGTAATTTGTTGACAAATTGGTTTTGTTGCTGACAAACACTGTTCTGTCATTAAGAAATGTGTATTTTAAGAAAAGGTATCACTGTGTTGATATAATTTATAAGACTTCATTCATATTTTTATCCATTAAAGTCTCTTTATTTGGAATGGCAAGTTTGTCTTGCAAGGAAAAGCTTTTTTTTTTTCTTCCTTTTTTTGGAGCACAGTTGAAAAGTCCCAGATCTTTTCCAGAGCAACACCATCTCTCCTATCAGACAAGGTATGTATTTAGATGATGAACTTGTTGGAGGAACTACTTAAGTAATCAAAACACTAATGTGAGAAAAAATCAGTGCAGTCTCATTTCCTCGTTCCCTGTTATTCATATTAACTGCATAAAACATTTCCAAACTGTGAATATTTTCTCTGGAACTGCTTCTCATTATTTGCTAGGAATGATTATGCTCATTATGTATCTAGGCTGATATAGAGACAGTTGAGAAAGACATTTATAGAAATGAAATATCGACATTTAAGCTCACATGTAGAGAACTGTTGTTTCAAAAGGACAGTTCAGTTCCTGCTGCTGTTCCTAATACTGAAGGTCCTGCTGTGCTAGCTCTGTTTCTGCTATGACGGGACAAGTTCTTGCCTGCAGGCGAGACTGAACTTCCAGAATGATCATATTATTCACAGTGGCTAGTGAGCAATACGGAAAGCATGGGGTTTTGAAGTGAGGATACAGGAGTGCTATAAGGATTTAATGTCTGGAATGAATCATGTTGCTAGGGTTTTGCACTGCAACTGCTCGGTCATCTTTTGTGCACTCATGTAATATTACGAATCATTGCACGCTGGTATATTAAAGATATATTTCTCCTTTTTTTGTGTCAATGATTTTTTTTTAATGGCAGGACTTTGTCTTGTTTTCAGTGTTTCAGAGAATGAAAGGAATGAGGTCTTGTAGCAAAGGAAATCACAGACAGACCATACAGCTTCTTACTCAAGCTGATACACGGTGGTGAAACTACGTTTTTGCCAATTTTTAGAGTTATATGTCACTCCATTTCTTTGCCAGAAAATAGGCCAGCTATCAGTATCCTCCAGAGCACTGTGATTCCAGAGCAGTTTAAAATGGTCTCTACCATTCCTCTTACCAAAAGCTTCAGAACAGCTAGTCTCTGTATTCTATCCCCCAGCTGTGCTTCATTTATTTCAGATTTTGAAGTAGAAAAGAAACTGATTGCTAAATACCACCATGTAGATGATAAATGGAGATTTTTACTGTTTTATCTATAGTCAGTAATGGTCCTTTTCCTAGGACTAAGAGCATTGCTCCCAGTGGCACTTAATGGCTAAATCAGAGATATTATGCTACAGAGGCTCATATTTCTGTAGATGACTGCCATTGTCCTGGAATATCTATAGGATGACAACGCAGGCAAGAAGGGCACATCCCTGTTCAAACCTCCACTGTGACACCCACACAGGCTCAGCCCTTGTTTGCTCAGTGCAGGAAATACAATTTTACCTAAGATGCTTATGATATTTGCTTCACAGACATAGGAAATCATAGATATTCAAGTATTTTAACTACCTCTTTTTTGTTTGACTGTATGAATCACTATCTCCTTCCCACAATTCAGTTTTTGAATGCCTAAGATCATCTCAAATAAAAACCTGAGGAAGATTTGTGCATGGTGCTATGTGATATGTGAAGGTGACTCAGTCAAACTTGAGACACACAACAAATCAACAGTGGATTCTGGGTCTTGCAGTTCATGTTAGCAAATAACACTTAGCAAGAGACTTTTATTCAAAGTGGAGCTATCAGAATACAGTAACTCTCCAGAGAACTCATTCCAGCTGAGGCAGACGCTATGCCAATGTAACCACTATTCACTCATTTAAATCTACATAATATAATAACAGTCTGCATAGTTCTGCTGACCATCTCTGTCTATTTCCAGGATGATGAAAAAAGTGCTGTGTTCTGTGAGTCTGATCCCCTATCTATCAGTATTTCTTCAAAATCAGAGCCTGTATCACTCAATACATATGCTACATTTCCATCAGTTCTGTGTGTGCTCTGTTGGTGCATTTCTTTCCTGGCTTGCCACAATCTTTCATGGACAGTTGCAGTGCTCCATGTTTCTTAATAAGCAAATAAAACTTAAACAAACCAAAAATATGATCATATTCCTCTAATCTAAAGTATGGTTTCTGCATCTAACGATAAAGACTCTCTTTCTCTCTCTCTGTTCATTGGCTTGTTCTTTTCTGGGCACACCAGACATACATAAGGTTTAATAATTTACAGGTAGAGGGCCTAGTTTGCCAGACTAGGGACATATTCCAATTTCTTTCCACAACTCTAATGAGATAAAGCAGTCAGAAGCTTATTGCAAGTGTCACATAAAATCAGATTTATGGTCGCTTTTTGTCAGAAAGTGGTGCAAGGCAGTTTGAGTGTTCCACTGAATCTATCCATTCATCTCCCTGAATAAGGTTTCCCTACCTGTTAATGGAAGAGGTCTGATTATGGTCATTAAATATTTTTTCCTAATTAGAGAAATTAAGTAAGATTGGCCCAACATGGAGCATTCTGTGCAATTCTACCTAAAATTGCTGATTTTATAGCCGTGATTATGATTCCCAGAAGACTGCATCCATAGATGCATAGAAGACTGCACCGTCTCTGTGCTGTACAGATCAGTCCTGGCTAACACACCAACAGGGAAAGTTGGATGGTAGGAAGCCCCTGATCCTCCAAATGGTCTGCTGCTGCTAGAACATCTCCCTAGAGTTCTCCAAAGTAGGCAAATACTATTCTAACCTCTTCAAAAGTGATATGTCTATGTACTGTGTATTCTTCCTTTTGCTGCTAAGCCACGTACAGTTCTACACAAATGAGGAGATGCCTGTTTGCATTTGTTTGTTTATTTTGTATCTATTTCTGATGTAAATTATTCGTTACTTCTGTTTAAACAGTCTGGCTGTTTGGACCATTTGAAGATACAGCATCAGCATTACGATTTCAAAAGACAGAGCACAAAGGTAAAAAGCACTCAAGTTATATACGATAGAAGCACATCTAGCTCTAGCTATGGCCATATCTGAAATATATTCTCAACCAGATGGTGCTGTCAGACAGTGCAGAATGACAACTTTTAGATGATGCAGAAAAGATAATGTGCCCAAGCAATGAGGCAACTCTGTCTCCACTTGCTGCGTTTTTTTAACTTCAGTTACAGATGGCACAGCAAGGATCGGCTCGGGAGGAAAAGAAAGACATCCTCATGGCTGATTTGGATTTGAAAGGATCTGTCAGGATATTTATAAGTTAGCCAGACAGGCCCTCATTCCTAGTGACTGCCTATGGCTCCCTCACAACAGAAAGAATAGAGAATAGAAGGAATCTGCATTTTTAATAACTTTTTATCAATTACAATCAGTTTCTAATGAAAAATAAGTATTAAAATATCACATAACTGTTTTTTTCCTTCAAAAATTGTTTTCACTTTTTAGATAAAAATATTTTAGTCCAAACTATAACTTAGGCTAAAAGCAGTAAAATATTTCTGTGAAATCAAAACAAAAACTGGCTGAAGCTATCAAAAGAAAACTACATCATTGATCCAAACTACCCCATTTATATCAAAACCCAAGGTTTTTGTTTCAGGAACATTTCTTAAAGAATTAGTTTTCATCATATTTCATTGTCAACAGTTTTTGGCAAGCTTGAAAATAAGTAAACAAAATATTTTTCATGCAGTCCTGCTTCATACAGGTTTTACAGGGATCAGATGAAACATTAAAAACACAGAATTTCCTTCTCAAATATTTCTGGATCACATACAGTATTCACCCCATATAGCACTTTAACACTGGTGGAAGACCAGTTATGGAAGTGAGGCACAAAATTTGATTCGTCTTAAACTTTTTTTAAAAAATAGACTCTTGAACACAAACGCCACATTCTAAGCAATCTTTTTTTGGTGCAGGTAAATGCAAACCAGCACATTAGTCCGTAAAGTGTATGGAACTACTTACTTGTGGACTTCAGTTCTTTAACATTCATGCAGCTAAAAATAGCAATTCCTAGGGTATTTATTTTAGTTTTGGCAGCTAATCTTAAGAAGATGAATCGCATTTCAGAGAATCAGCACCACTGCATGCAAAATTGACCACTGAATTGATAATAATGCAAGAAAGAAAGTTATAAAAATAAAACTGCTGTTTAATGCAAAATGTTACCTTTTTTTTTTAAGTAGAAATGCATTAGAAACATACAATCATGGATCTCAGCCTCCTGAAATCATAAGAAAATTAGCTGAAGAAGACACATTTACAATGAAAACCAGGTGAAAACTTTATGCAAGGGGAAAATATATTTTTTAATGCAAACAAATTATTTTACAAATTTAGGACAAAAAATATGGCTTCATGTGAATGAACAGAGAAGTGGAAGAAGTCCAGAAAAAGGACAACATCATTGCCTGTTACAGGCAGCTCAAGTTTTCACCGTGTTTCTGATAGTCCATACAGCACAAACGTCATTTCTAAAAGGATACAAATCTACCTGTAGGTGGAATGATTAGGAGGGAGGACTCCAAGTGGGAATCTTATTGAATGCATGAGTGCAGGGAAAAGCAGCACGATCCAGTAGAATAACACAGAGACAGCAGTCGGGGATTCCAGAATTGTGCTAAGCACAGAGCTTTTAAATTATATAATCTTACATAATATTCTATATCACTTCAAAACACTTTATTACATAAAGTATTTTTAAGATTATATATTTGCTCAGCTGCAAATATAAAAGTATTGGTTGAATTAGGATAGATGGGAGAATTATGCACTGTTTCTGGGTGAAAACACATTAGTACAAGGATTTTTTTTATGAGGTTTCTTTCAAAGGCTCATTTACCTGCAACTAATTGTAGAAAAGATATGGCATCTCCCAAGAGCTAGATTGTGCTTGCTTTTTTCTTTTTTTTTCTTTTCTTTATTTTTTTTCTTTCTTTTCGTTTCTTTTTTTTTCTTTTCTTTTTTTTTTTCCCCCTACTGGCTTACCCACACAATCTTTCTGAATGATGTAAGCGAAGCTAATAAAAACAAATTTAAGTTGGCATAGCTGAATCTTTGGTAGGAGTTCAGCTAGTGTAAAGATTCCAAATAGAGGATGAGACTTTTCACATTCCTAGCAGACACACCAATTGTATTGAGAAAATTAAACGAAACTTCATTTTTAACTAGGGAATATAAATACACTGAGGTTTGGAATTCCTCAGATATATCGTACCCCTGAAATGAAAACTAAAATTGAAATGTATCTTTTTCACTTGGTATTAGACCAAGGAAAGGTGCTGCTTTGCTCTTTGAATGCTTATGTCCTGTGCAATCAAAAAAAAAAAGGAGAATAATTAACAAGTGAGAACTTACTGCCCAGCAGGAAATTATTTAAAAATTAGGTAAATCCTTGGCTTCCAGACATTTCTTCTTCATATCATGTTCTTTTTCTCTTGTAGAAATAGTTTTTGCTTCATATATAAGGTGGGGTAGGGTGTTCATTCAACCTTCTGAGCATCACATCAGTTCCCATCTTCTCAGATCACTATGTCTAGTAAAATCTGAGTTGACTAATAAAGAAATAACCATATGTTTTTAAGAACTTTTTTCCTGGATCTGATCTGATTTCTGAAAATCCACTAATCTATGAGTGAAAGATGGTGATAAATGACTGCTTCTAAAGTTGATCTGAGAAAATACATCAAGATTTCCCTAAACAACTGATTTTTGATGAAAAGTTTTACTAGCTTTTTAATGTTTATATAGGGGATCATGATGCTCATGAAAGAACTGATAGAAACTATGCATTATCACCAATGCAAGCTAGTGACTACTAAGACAGTCGTTGGTACTAATGGTACTTATCCTCTCAAAAGACATTATCTGGAATCTTCTTGACTGTTCACCTTTTGATATCTGGGACAGAGAAAGGAAAACATCTCAGTCTTTGGACTTGGAGATTTCTGAACAGAAGAAACAGACAGAGTGGGGAGTCTTCCACAGGACAGATGCCACTTTCTTGTGGCGTTAATTTATGAGCTGGCGTTGCTATGGACCTACTCTGCAAAAAGGTCGTTCAAGACCAGTATACATTTTATGTGGCAAAGATGGATAAACAGTAAGGCAGCAGGAGACAACCAAGCTAGTGATCTGCATTTCCTTTTGCAATTTTTTTGACCTTTGGTGAAAAGGTATCCTTGGGATAGTGACATCCTAAAACAAGAATCTATATTTCAGAAATGACCTGTCAGACCAGTTAGGCAGGCAGGGTCAGATCACTCTTCAATGCATTACATTCTTAGCTAGGCAATTGTCTGTATGGATAGCTTCACATCACATTTTTACCTAGACAAGATTACACCAAATAATATCAAAAGATCAACATTCACCAGCACTCATCTTATTCTGGTGGAGTTTGTGAAGTTGTCTTTTTGAGGCTCACTATGTTTTCCCAGAGCAAAGTTTATGTTCACACTTCACAAGAGCAGGAGTGACATTCCCAATGACAAGTACCAGCAACATTATTAGCTTGAGCAGATGTGCTGTCTGATCCAGTTTGAGGCTCTGCAGACCTGCCCATAACTACAGTTCATGAAAAGGTAGCTCTGTCATTTGTGATCACCACACAAAATACAGATTAGCATCTCTGTTCCAGTTTTGCTGGGTAATGTGGCTTTTACCACTTGTTCATTCCCTGGAGTGCTACAGTCACCCAGAAAATCAGGATAGGGAGATATGCTGTCTGGGAATCCTGCTTTTGCCCTATTCTGCACATTTATTTTCTCCAAAAGGTCATATTCAGAAGGTAAGGAGAGGAATAAGCCTGAGTCCAGAAGCACTAGTGATAAATTTCATCATTCTTGTTTGGTGTGATCAAATTTACAACTGTTATGTCACTTTCCAAGGAGCAAAAATCATTCATTTTGCAGTTTGACCTGGGGCCACAGAAGCTGTGAAGGGTTCCCCTGGCCTCTTGCAACACCTTCTATTGCTGGTTCAAGACCAGGTATCCTTTGGCAGACACCACGTGTCACATTAACTTTTGTGTCACAAGGCACTTGACTTTGCTCAAGAAAGTCTTTTTAATTGAAGGTCCTTTAATTTGAGGCTGTAGTTAGAATTAGCACTCTAGAAGGCCTCAACAAAAGTAGATGGGAAGAACAGCAGGAAGAGAATTTTGCTCTGAGTTCCATATCCCAAACTATTTTCTCCGGTACCTACACATTTTTAAGAGCTTCTTGCTACCTAATTAGACCTATCTGAATTCAGCCTGTTGGCAGAGTACCATGCAGATATGTCTACCTGCAAAATTGTTTGATTAGTGTGGTCTCTCCCTACATAACTTATCTTTGGTTTTATCCTCTACATTTCTATTATCTTATTTCTTCCCTGCATTTTTTTCCTTTATGCTGCATTTATTTTATGACATTTTCCTTTCCCATTTGGATTACCTGCTAAGGTAGCACACCAAATGATAACATCTCACAGTGAATAACTTATTGTACCAAACTGACAGCCTCATATGCTTGCATGTTGTCATTACCATTGTTGTTATGTTTGGATAGGACATTTCTGTCAAATTTCCAAACTTTGAAGAGTATTTTGGAGAATGAATCTCTAAGGCACACTTGAGTGCAGGAACTGAAAACTACCATGGGCTTGACCAGAGCTCTGAGCATAAGGCAATGCAAAGCTGACCCATCCTGAGGAGGAAACAGGAGGCTATCTGGACAAGACAGTGACCTCCTTCAGAAGTGTAGTTTGTCACATCTCTTCAGCTGTTATGGCATGACCATTATATAAGAACTCTAGTACATCCTTCCAGCTCTACTTCAGATTGCTGTTCAAAGGAAGTGTTACAAAAATTATCCACAAGCTTCAGCTGCTCAGCTACCCTGGGCCAATGTAGTGGCTAGCTGCCAGTGGACCTTCATCTGTCCTCACAAGTAGTTACTCCTAAGGCTCCACTACAAGGGAGGGATGCTTTAGTTAGCCACCAGAAACTACTGATCAGCTAAGCAGTGCATCAAACTGAACCAACCCTGAATATCCTTTCTCCCAAAAGCCAAGAAAGGTGTGACTGTATCTGTGGCATAACAATTTTCCCTTGACTTGTTCAACTTCAATTGCTATCTTTCTCTTTCTTTTGTTGTATGCTGCTTTGTGATCTTCATATGATCACAATTAATGTTGTCTGCTTTTTTTATGAGGACTGCTCCACATCCAGAAGGGCTGGCAATATCTGCCCCCTAATAAGTAATGCTGTGTTTACAGAATACTAAGACCTAACAACTTATTCTTTCACACTTGCATAACTTAGCTGTGAATATAAACACGTAGCATGTTTCAGATCATATCACACAGCGACCTGCTTCCTGCTTACCAAACTGAAAATCCCTCCTACTTTATAAAAGAAAGAGTAACAAACAGGAACAGTGGAACCAGTGTCTATATATAATGCATCTAGGAGATATCTTTCTGTCATGCTGAGACTTGATTACAGTGTAAGTGCTGTTAGAAGGGCCATATGTTCCATTCACAATATGGCTTAGCCCTCTGTAGGCTCAGCAGGAGTGGGCCACAGCTTGGCAATTTGTCCAATGCACATCATAAATTGACTAGGATAAAGAGATTAGGGCCCTGATTATCCAGTACCTTCCACCTTGTGCAGTGACTTATGTGAGCACAGAGTGGATGTGAATTGATACTGTTTGGCCTTGGTGGTGGTTTAGCACCACTTTCGGCTCATTTTGAAAAGGTGAAAATGACTATAGGAGCAGCACATAATCATTGACCTTAGCCCTGCCCTGCAATCCCTTTGTGCCTGTGTTTCTTCAATGACTTGTGTCATTCCAACAGCTACATATGAGAAAAAAATGAGGGGAGAAGTAGGAAGGTGACAGTCTGTGCCGTATTCCTTCACACCATTCAAATTTGCCCTCTAGCCCTGAAACTTGGTCATTAAAATCATGAAGTAACAGGAATAACTAGTGGTTGTTTATGAACAAAACAGGATTAATGAAATTTAGCAACTAGAAACTTCATGTGCCGTCCCTCTGCCTGGCTCCTCACCATATTTATTATCCCTTCACTGCCTTTCCTGCTCCTTCTATATTGACATTTTCAGAACATGCCTAATATGACTTTGGTGCTTTACAGAAAAGCTTGTAGGCTCATAACTCAGTTGTATAGTAAAATTTTATGCACAATATTTGGAATAGAGATCATGCCTAGATCCTAACTAATTTCCATGTAAATTAATGACTCTTTAGAAAGATCAGAACTGCCAAATTGTAACAAAGAAGTAGCACTAACCAAACTCAATAGAGTTAAAAGTTTCCTCGTGAATTTTTTTCAGAGACCTGTCTCTATTACAAAGAGCACAACATTATGGTTTGAAAGCTGATCTTTATGAGTCACATGAAAAGTAGATCATGTATTAATGTTCTTGCATCTAAAAGTGTGGGGGGAAAGATGGAAGGAAAACAAATACCAATCTCTCCTTGATTTTTGCTTCCCCCCCCCCCCCCCAAAAAAAAGAAATGAAAAAAAAAAGAAAAGAACATAAGCACAGTCCCCTGAATCACAAGTATGAATCAGAGTCTCACAGTTCTTTGTAGTAATTGACACTACAGTCATTTCTTTAAAAGGGCTCTGCGATTAATGCAGACAGGACAAAAGGAAGAAAGCTGATATGGTATTATAACATTAAGTTCCACCTGTAAAAAAAGCACCAGTTTAGTACTAGAAGGTATAAAATTATAGCTTTTGTTGTGTGGAGGGCAGTCCATCTGTGACTTCTTTTACCCTGGAAAGAATTTGGTATTGGAGTCTTCTGAACAGTTTCTGCATTTTTTTTTCTCTTGGTTTGGGGAAAGAAAAAGACAATTTTTTTTTTTTTTTTTTTTTTGCTTTTACCCAAACAAAATTGATTTCAAGTTGTTAACATTAAAAACATTAAAAATGTCAGTTTTCCAGAAAATTGAAAATGTCATTTTCAAGAAATGGCTGTATTTCAAAAAAATAAAAATAAAAGAGGAATATTTTTACCATTTCAACTATAAAGACCCAGTTTTGTTCTCTAAAGTTGTCATTTTCATTTAATGAGATGCCTAAATCCAGTAGCTGTCTGTACGAGCTTGCCAGTTTTACAAACAAGGGAAAGAAGAGAGACGTGAAGAAAAACCTCTTTTGTAAAGTGGTTGGGATAGTCTGGAGGTGACTGATTATAGTCTTTGGCCCATGTGATCTAAGGCAATTGAGGATTTATCATTCTACTCTGACTAGCCAGCAGCATAGACTGCTGGATAACTTTCCTGCTTCCTGGATCCTTGCTTCAATCTGGTCTTTATTTGGTTTGTTTTGTTGGCTAAAACTGCTCTAAAAATTTCTTTTAATCCAACTTTTCAGTTAGAAAGTACTTGCAGAGAAAAATTCCTGAAATCCAGTAAGGTTTGTGTAAAACAGGGTTCGGAAGCTTATTCTGCACGTTCAGATATGAAGGACTCTCTCCTGCAAGATCAGCTTCAAGACATGGTTCATTCCACTGAATTTAATGCTGACAGGGCTGGAACTCCAGTGCTTCCCAGAGTGAAAAGTATAGTTTGCAGTGTACCATGCCTTGAATGGCTTGCCTTTTTATCTGCTTAAAACCTCGCTAAAATAAAAATGATATGGCAGAAGATTTTTACTGCACCTATATAAGCCATTCCTTTTTACTTGCACAAATTAGTGTCTTGTGTGCACCAAGAGATACCAGCCTCTGACAACTTGTTAATAATTCACAAACAGAAGGGGAATTCATCACATACCAGCCTACGTGCTCTAATTTGTTTGTCTCTAACATTAACCATTTGAACACTCTCCTTCCCGCCAACTGTTTTGTTAGCCCTCATGCTAGCTCAGCTGTTCCCTTCCACTGCACATGGAAACTCTGCAGCATATTTGGAATAAACCCTTTGGCCTCTGATTTCCTCCCTTGCTGCCCACTGCAGGTATGCTTCAGCGATTTTCAAAGGTGTTCTGGGAAGGAGTTACTTTGGAGTGTGACTTTTTCTTTTTTTTTTTTAGTGTGCAGAAATGACAAACAAACCCTCTGCTCTAGGAAAGAGCCAGGTTCAGAGACCATACAGCCTTTATAAAACTCCATTACCAGAACGGGTTACCTTGCTATGCCATTCGAACACATTAGACATGTACTCAAACACATTCTTTCCTCTTCCCTGACACAGTAGGGTGCAAGGTGAGACAGATCAGGTTCAGCAGAGACATATTACCGCAGCATTCTCAAATAAGAGTGAAATTGGTTTGGCTGATTCTTTCACTGTGCTCCCATGGAGAAACCTTGTCCTCAGTAACTGTTTTTTAATCAAGTGTTTCAAGTGAAACTTCAGAAGCAGTAGAGGTGAGACTTTAAAGAAAACCTGTCTTCTTTGCTTTGTTTGATAAAGACACACATTTTAAATGGGCATCATAAAGACAAAGAGAAAATAATATCTGAATTTGAAATCTACACAAGTGTTTATTTCAGTAGCAATATAATATTACGCCACTACAATCTATTGCTATTGGCATCAAAAATTGCTTCTCAACTGCCCTTTACCTCTTCTTAAAATAGATCTCACTCAATAACCTTTCTACTTTCAGACAAGGGGTTCAAAATTCAGTGGTATCCTTTCTCCTGTCAGACATGAGGTTATTACTGAATAATGATGATAATTAAAACTACTTTAACTGATGTGACTAATAAAACAATTTCACATCAGCAGTGAAGGACAAATCTCAGCAGGTTAGCTTTGGTTTGGATAAGCAGCTGAAAGATTGATTATCCAAATGTTATCCAAAGTCTGCATACTAAAATGGGAACAGCAGCAGCTCAAATGAAAATCTTATACTACCAGATGCTTCATGGTAAGTTCCTTCCTGCTGCTGGGAAAAGAACGGCTGTAGTTTATAACCGAAGGCAATATAACCACTGATCAAAACGAGCTGATATATGATGCCTTCCCAGCACTTCTCAGAACCATAATCATGGGTAGCAGCACATTTTGGACATTGATGAACAGCTTTCACTGAGTTGGGAGAAACTCTAGCTTTCCATTTTGACTATTGAATATAAACCAGATCTGTTTGGGAATTTTAATGAGAATAATAAAAATATATCTATACTAAGAATATCTATAAGAGAATAATTTACATTTATATATTTATTAATATAAGAGTATATACATTTATATTTAAAATATGTACGTACGTGTGTTTCTTTCTTGCACTTTTTTTTGAATTCTTCTTGTAAATGATCCAAGAAATGATCCAGTGACTGTTTATATTCTGCAGTCTGTAACTACTATAATTGTATCTTTGACATTCTTTTTCCTATACTTTCATAATGGACCAACTCTGTTTACTATCAATCAGGTTCAGCATTCAAAAATATCTACAGCTCCATTTTTCCTTGATATGGACACTGATCTTTTTAAAGTCCAATGCATTACCTTCTCATCTCCAACTATATGCCACCACTCTTTTATTCTTTATCAATATATATGCCAGAATTTTGTCACTTTGGCCATATTGGCCCCTTGCCTCTGAGGAAGCCTCCTAAAATATCCCTTTAAAAATAAAACGTTGCTTTTGCACATTTAAATCTATCTTTGAAAAGTACCTTTTAGTAAGTATACTAACATCTCTTTAAAGTAGGTAAAGAAACCCGGTAAAAATGCTTATCCCTAATGAAGACTGCAGTGTTTCTGCTGTGTCTTTCCCCTCCACTCCAATGGGTCACTTATCACTGTTGATGTTCATAGTGCACCTCTCTAAGGTGGTGTGAGCATAGCCCTGATGTGAGCGATGAGGCTGCGCAGCCAAGCATGAGGCTCCCAAGACACCTCATCCGTCAATGGGGCTGCTAAAATCCCCTTGCATAGCAGTGTCTGCAGCAAGCGCTGCAACTAACGCTTTTGATATCCTGTAGGTGTACTTAGTAACTATAATGAACATCGAGGAGGCAAAGGACACAGTTCTGGAATAGTAGGCTAAGATGTCTTAATGTAAAAACTTTTTTTTTTTTTTTTTTCCCACACAAATGCAAATGCACCAGTTAAGATGCAGAAAATACTTCTGGTGAAAAATATTCAAACATTTGAACTGAACAAAAATAAACAAATCATTTAGCATGACTAGTTCACACTTCTCTGGCCTTTGTTCAAAGGAAACTCCCAGCCATAACTCATAGTCTTGTATAACTGGAAAGTCAGGGATTTGGTTTCTAGATGTTGGACTCAAACAATGCTATTGTGCTCGGGAGCAATGAATGATATCAGTATTTCATTATCCCAGACGTATTATGTACTAGCCACAACTACAACTCCTTTGTGGCTAAAATTTCTTTCAAGGAGAAACAAGAAAAAAGGTAATTTAAAATGAGCGGAAAAGTAAAAAACTTGAAGAAATTCCTTCAAGTTTCTTTAAAGAAGCCTTTCACACTGAGTGCCTTAAAAAAAAAAAAAAAAAAAAGCTAAGCACATTCATATAAAAAGCAATTTCCTTAGATAGCAATGTTCTTTATTCCCTTTGCTATTATTAAAGATGATAGTATTTGAATTGCTTTCTCCCTCACAAATCAGCTTTTCCTTTAGCTGAGAGAAGTCATAACCCTGTGTTTATGACACCTCCTGCTGTTTCTCCAAAAATAATTGTTGTGCCACCAGTGCAAAAAAAGATCATGGAGCCAATGAACTTTTAATATGCTAAATGCTCACCCTGACTTTAAAAGTCATATTTTCAAATTAGACGCATCCTTGAATTTTGCACAACGAGAAAAGCATACCTACGTGTCCTGAGTGCTTGAATCCATGTGTTTTTGAGCCCTTGAAGTGGACACAAAGTAGAGCTTCAAATACAAAGGACATCATGATGACAGTCAAAAAAAAAAGGGCCTTCTCTACCTATTACATTAACTTCTATTGAATCGAACAGGAACTAAAGAACACCCCAAGTTTCCCACAAATTCATACATATTCATGTGTTTTACTCTCCTTAATGGGCTCTCTGTCAAAATATTGCTTTACCTTTTGAGAAGGGAAAGCTTTCTAAGGAAGGTAATGTGATGGCGCAGTCTAATGAGCGTAGGGACAGGAACAATTCAGATCTGAATCCCATGATATCATGGTAGATCCACATTCACAGCCAGAACCCCTTACTATTTCCTATTATGTAAACTAAGCCAGGCCTCCAAGAAGGACCATTAATAAGAACGTGCTATTTTTATGGGAAGAAAAATTAAATAAGTAAATGATGGAATACAATGGTATATTTTGTTATGTTAGAAAATACACATTATTTTTACATTTTCCTTGGTGTAATGAGGTCTTTTTTAAATCATGGAACTGTTTCTATGGTAATTTTCTAATTTTATATAACTGAGTGGAACAGCTTTTTGCTAACATATAGAAAAACATCATTCAGGTGAAACATGTTGTTAAGAATTTTCAGTGGGGGAAACAAGTCTGTGAGTGGAGAATAAAGAAAGGATAAATTCAATCAAAACAGCAAGGCTTTTTCTTTACTTTTTTTTTTCTAACTACATGAAACCTACACTTGAAACTCTATTTATCTCTCCATTCTAATACACTAGTCAGGTGAACCCTAAAGATAATCAGCAAGAAGTCACTAAGCTAAGAATTCCATACAGGCTCTGGATTCAGGACAGTTCATATGGGGTACGTATGCCTTACCACCCAAACCTGTATATGAATGACAGTTTATTAGTTAACCTAGTGGCATATTTACCAGTAAGTCCAGCTTGAGAAGAAATTATTAAATTATTTTCAGCCCTCCAGTACCTTTGGTGGCCTAAAGTGCTGCATGATGTGTTCTCATAAAGTAAAGAAATCAGTTTAATAATTTCTGCCTCAAAGCTCTCCCCTGCCCCCGGGATAAAGACAAAATGTGGCAATCTGGGTCCTGCATTGGAAAGTATCACTCTTACCCACTAGAGGAAACTAACCACCCGACGCCCGCCAAGTTCTCCTCAGCTCATGGCACACAGTTCATAACAAAGAGTTGGGGGGTGGGTTGGACAGGTCTCAGTGGGCACCCATGTGCTGTCCAGAGTCCTTATGAATAGGCCTGAAGTTAAGACCTGCTGTCTTTGTAGTAGAGACTGGATGAAAATGAATTCTGTAGTAGAGCCACAACTGGGAATATACATTTTTGGCCTTTGGATTTGATTGTGTTGGTGTTCTACAGTGCCATACTACTAAACAAAATGCATATTTAGACATGTAGATTCTGGGTGTTTTCCAAATATGTATAGTGACAATAGAGAGACTTTACTTTTTTCTTTTAACCTTATTGTCAAAGTTTACAGGTTCCTTTGAAATGTGGATTCCCTTGCCTTAGTGCCAAAAATCAACCATTTTATCTTAAATTTTAAAGCCACCTAGCACTTCAATTTTAGATTTCATGAAAATAAGTAAATAAATAATAAATAAATAAATAAGAGTTCCCATTCAATCTGAAAACAGCCATGGCCTTTCATCTGGCCATTTACTATGGCTATAGTAGGTGTCCAGATAAAACCTCAGTTGCCTTTGAATATTTTAAATTCAAGGGATCCAAAAGGAATTAATTCGGAATTCCTTTGAAATTTCATGTGGAAAAGCAAACCTACCACAGAGAATACTATGATGTCCTGCATTGTGCAGTACCTGCAGAAATGAATAACAGTCATGTCATTTTTAAAGAGAACCATCTGCTGCTCCTACCTCCCCAGACCCTTTATTTTCCAAGTGCCACCCTGTTAGGTGGATCCTATGTCAGCACTGGACTGCTAGAAGGAGTGGAAGTAAAAGAGGGAAGAGGCCAGTGACTAATAAAACTGGGACATTTTCAGAGGATACAATGGCCCTGAAGGGAAGTGGTGATTAATTGGGTGATAAGCTTGACACCAAAGATCAAAGGGCAGCACCTGCTTTATTTGCTTTGATTTCTGCTGGACAGTTTTGCCTTGCACAGGCCAAAAAAAAAAAATATTCCTTTAGGAAAAAAATTAAAATTCTGGCATTACTGAAAACTTAATTTGATACACTTTCTTGAGATATCCCAGCTAGCCAACAGCTAGGTTTTATGCCTGATTAAATTCTTTCACATTTCTGGAGATAAGCTATTGTGCATGTAAATTTTGGAAGCTAGAAGTGATGACTAATTTAGAAATTAGATCTGGTGTGATCAACCAGCAGTAGGCAGGTTTTGTGATGGAAAAAAAAAATCAAATGCATCTTGGATGACAAAACCCCATAAAAATATATATTTTTATATGTGTATTTTTGGCTTCAATCTTTGGAACAAGACCTGAAATCAGTTAAAAAAAAAAGTAGTCTCTTTTTGTCAGTGCTATCCATAGCTCATACAAGCTATATTTATACCTTATAAAGCTACTCATTACCTTCGCTATTTGTGGAGAGTCTTCACAGTATACCACAGTATATCTTCATATACTAGACAAATTTCAGTATCTTTATTTTTTGCCTTCAGGAGTTAATTTCATAAGAAAACTTGCCAAGGGAATGTAGTAGAAATGATTCCAGCTAAAAAACTTTTCATAAAATTTACTATACTCTTATTCTTATTAATCATTAATAATTTTGGAAATTGAAAGTATTTAAACAACAATCTCAAAATACTTCAGGAAATCAAGATTAATATGAGAAGACAATAACACTGAAATGACCAAATATATAGGTAGAAAATTTGGAGAGAGAGAGAAAAAAGACCTTGTCAATAATATCACTTCAGAATATATTTGGATAATGCCACTTACATGAGTACTTCATTCAGATTTAGCAAACAATACTATTATAATTAGGATTAGAAATAAAAAAACTTTCCTTTGTCTCATAGGTCTTTCCCTTTGGTTCCTATTCATATATTGACCACATATTCGCAGTGGTCAAATTAGGGAGAAGAAAATGTCTAGCACGCAAACCACTCATTTAGCACAAAGATGAGAAGAAAAAGTACAAGTCTGTTAGTTCTGAGCATTGCTTATACCTGTACACACATATTAAAATAAGGGAAAGACACCAGAAAGTAGTTGCAAAGATCAAGAAAAAAAAATCCTCAACAAAGATGAATAGGTCAGGGGGAGAAATGGATTTTCAGCTTCATAATTTCATTTAGAATTTCTAAATAGAACATAAATTTAATTGTGAGACTCTTTCATTCTTTTATCAAGACTATTTGAAAAGTTTAAAAAAGAAAAAAAAAATCCTGTTTTAAGGCATCTAGAAAATTCTAGTGCAACTCAGTGGATAAACTGTCAGCTGTATCAACTATCATTTTCCAGTTCTTTATAATTTGTTCATTGCTGTCCAAAAGGGATCTCACTGCAGTGAAACTGGGCATGAGGAACCAGAGCTCTATCACTCCAGTGATGTAAGTAGACATATTTTAGTGAGCAGAGTGATTACTGAAATTATTACCAAGATCAGGGCAGTAGATTAATGAGCTATAGTTAGTTCCATAACAGTCCACCTATATTCTACAAGGAGCAGAGCTCAACTGCAAGAATCTTGCCCTTTGTTCCTGAGGATGTGTAATATGGCCACAAGTATAGAACATTTGATTGTAGATACAAAGCTTTTTCAGCAAAAAGACTATTTGAATTTTGAAAACCCCAAACCACTTAACCGATTTCTGCCAAAGGAAATTACTTTAGTGCTAAACTGGAACTGACATTGGTAGATTACCAAAGGAGATCTTGAAATGCTGGTGAGATCACTAATGTTCCAAAATCCTACTGTGCATTGATTTTGAGGACATTTTTATTTATCCTTTCTATGCTTTCTATTGATTACCAGGTTTCTCTGCGTATGGGTCATTTTGTGCATCATTTCTGTCTCAGAGTCACATAACAGAAGACAGGCAGGACTTGAGAAGGTCGGGGTCATTTATAAACTACTTGCTAAATGGCTAATCTGCAGCACTATAGCAGCTGAAAATCCAGTTTTATAGGATACGTGTATAGGTTATTTTATGTTATTTTATTATAATGTATAGGTGTATACAGTAGGTGTTTTGGATAGGCATATAGGTTATTTCAATAATCAAGGACTCAGGGAGAGAAAAATGAAATGGGTAATGAAAGGAAAGTGGAGAAAGTAAGGAATGAAGCAAGAAATTGAATCCATATGGAAGTATTTCTATTATGTTGCTTGTATTTACAAACTTTCCCAAATGCTCTCAAAAGGTTATATTTCATTATTCTCTTCATCTCAAGCATGAACTGGCTGCATGATAAGAAAAGGAAAGGAGAAAGGAAAGGGGAAAAGAAAGGGGAAAGGAAAGGGGAAAGGAAAGGAAAGGGGAAAGGGAACGAAAGTCACAATTTGCCAGCAACTTTCTAGTGTATCTTTGAGAGAGGACCAGGAAGAGCATTGGCATCTACACACACCATGGTTTCTATGATGAGGATTTCCAGCAATATGGAGCAAATAGAAGTCATGGTGATGTCCAGATAGCAAAGGCCAAGAATCTGGGCCATACTGCAGAACAAGCATACTGGTCCATTTAGAAGAAATGTCTTTCTTATAGTTTAGATACATACCTCAGAGTTTAGCTTAGACCTTCTGATGACAATGACATTTTTGCTGTAATGAAAGAGTAGACTAAGGAAGGAAATAACATTAATTTCTTACAGTTTCCAAGAAATGTTTCAGTATAGTGGACTAGAATTCTACTGACTTTCAGGCAGGTCTTGCAAGGAGAATAATGTAGAAAAGTCACTGATGCCTAATATATGTATATGCAAGCATAGCCTAATGACCATGGTCATTCAAACAGCTGGAGTTCTTCAAAGTGAGTCAGAAGAGCAAGTGAGGTCAATGGGGCCAATACATATAAATTAACATAATACCTCTCCTGTAAATTAATAGGTATCAGTGTTAGTGCACAGTATCTACAAATAAATAAATTATTTTGTCCAGTAACAGAAATTTTAACAATGGATAAATGTGTATGACGGTCATTTCTATGATTCACAATGCTAGAGTATAATAAAAAGTGATAAAGAACTCAACCCTTGGGTGTACCTTCTTTAATAAGAGACAACTAGGTCAACTTGATATGATTATGTGCTTTTTGCATCTTTATATTGTAAATGACATAAAACAGGTTCATTAAAAACCCTGTAGGTGCGTGTGTATGCATGTGTGTGCTTGTTTTTCTTAATAAGTAACTTTTCCAGTGTGATCACAGCATTCTGAAGATTATAGGAACTATATGATTTGGAAATATCTGGAGAACTTCATTTAGGGATATAAGTGTGACTATTGATTACAATGAGATTATCCTCTCCTTTTCTACTCCCACAGCAAGGGCAAAAGGCCTCAATATCCCCCTGGAGAATACCCTTTGAAAGCTAAGCAAAAAAACAAGCGGGATGATAGGTCCATCGATTTGGAATCAATGGATTAAATTGTTTTAATAGCTTAAAATTATTAATTTTAAGGTTTAAAATTAAAGATACCCAGCCATATTATTGTCCTGCTTCACATATTGTTTTTTTGACACAGACGATCATAATAAAAATACAGAAACTATGCAAGTCCTAGGAAAAACTAAATTACAGGCAGTATGGTCTCCTGAAACTTCTGATTGCTATCATGGTTTTTGTTTGCTTGGTTAAATGTTTGTTCATTCAGATTTGTAGATAATTTTTCTCTTTCTACAGGTTATGGGTGGATAATTTTGCCTACTTCCAACCCACCTAAAGGTTGTACATTTAAATTTTAACATAACTTTCATTCTTCTTCAGAGAATCTAATAAAATAAAAACAGAGGGATAGATTTAAGCAAATAGAAATCTAAATCCTCTGAGTTAGATGCTGTCCATTTAGAATAAGTTTATTCAAAACCTAGCACAATAGAGTTCTGCTCTCATGACTGGGCCTCCTGTACGTTGCTGTGATACTAATAATAAATTGTTATAAACATGGGGAGTAAAGATTTTTATTCATCCAAGTGACAAGGAAACTTTGACCCGCTTCTCAAAAGCACCTAAATTGCTTTCAGAACCTGAATTCCATTTACTTCCTTACATACAATGACACTTTTGAAAATGTTACCTAGGATGTAAAATGGATCAATGACTGAGCCAAGACTGAGGTACTCTGAAAAAAGGTGCTGGTGGAAGGAGAAAGAAAAATCCAATTTAAATGCGTAATACATACACACATACCCATGCATACACACATGCACACGAACTCAAACTCACCAGTTACATATTCTGCACTTAAACAATATAGGATTCACTTAACATGGGAATATCATTTTTCTCAAAGGCAAGTAGGCTTACATCATCACAGGAAAAAAAAACAGTACTTATGAGTTTAAAGCAGCTTTGTGATCCTTATGAACTCATAAACTGTGAAGCTTGCAGAACTGCAAACCACAGCAATAGCTATGTACTCCAGGGGAAAAAAAAATCCAAAAAAGGCTTATTTTCAAGTTTCCCTTTCTTGTGTTTCCTTTGGTTTCTGCTTCCTAATAGCCAAATATGATATACCACACATGCACTGCTAAATGTCTGCTGAGCAAATTTAAAGTTGTCATACAGTGCAACACCCAATATTATCTGCAATGGTCACAGATGGCCACAGAAGACTTACTGAAATTCAACCTTAAAATTTAATACAAGTTTAAAAATGTGAAAAGAGGGAAAGTGATATCTGATCTAATTTCCCTATCATTAATTCAAGTTTAGTCCTTAGTAACTGTGTATATGTGTTCTTACCTCAGGAAGACTTAAAGGTACTCATGATATCACAAAGCTTCTTTTCAGACTTTGTTTGCTACTTTTCACAGCTTTATGCCTCATGTGAACTTCCCAGAGAAAAAATACTGTGACTCAGTCAGTGACCCGCATTCATTTCTGACTTAAAACATTCTACAAAGTATTAGATATTTGCAGTCTAGACCATCATTTGTCCTCAATTCTCTATGATTTATCCTCAATTTGATCAGCTTGAAAATGATAATGAAACTCCAAACTGGGCAAGTTTCACATTTCTGATAGCATCATGTTTGGGTGAGATGATTACTCAGAGATTGCCCCGTCTTCTTCCAGAGATTTCTCCCAAAAATGGGGTTAAATAATTGTTCAGCCTCACAGAGGCCGTATGTCCATGTGACACCCCTCATTTTAAACAATCAAAAGCACACAATCAGGTTAATAAAGTGATTGTGAACATCGTGATATCACCATCATCAGGTGGTTCTGACTTATTTTTTCACAAGATCTTTGTGCTAATATTTTCCTGAAATGCAGGCTTGAATAAGAAATACAGGATGAGTCATAATCAAGGTAAAATAGAAATAAATTTGGTTTACTGGAGACATTTTAAAAAGCTTTAGCAGATATGATTATGAAAAGAAATGAGGTTTGCAGTACAATTTTGCTTAATATATTACAGTATTCTTAATTGCCAGTTGTTTCTAAGAAGCTTTCCAATTTTGCAGTGTTTTATTTTTTTTAATTTTATGGTCAGAACTACTGCAATCTTTTTTATTAAATGGAGTTCAACTCAGCTATCAGTTTTGCTGTGATCTACAGAAAAGATGAGTAAATTCGCTCTCCGTAAGGAAATGTCTAATACTCTGTGACAGACTGTACAGTCCAGTCAGCTTCCTCACAGAGACCATAGGGATCTTATTAGGTGCAGCCTGTGCTGGGCCCTAAGCACCTAAGGAATGACTTGTTTCCCTATGACAGTCATGCTCAGCTGTTGCACAGTTGCTAACAGGGGTTGCAGAAACTCTCTGATCCTGTAGAACCCAGAGGATTTTCACAGCCTTAACTCTTTCTCCTTGCAATTGCTAAAGCTGTCCCTCAGGGAACTGCTCAGGACCCAGTCACACACTTAGGCTGCTGCCCACAGACTTCCTTTTTGAGCTGGCAGCTACTAAAAGTTGCCCAATATTGCTTTTTAACATAAACTGGAGAGAATGGGACTTTGTTTTAAAAAAATGAAAATGAGTAGAACAAGACCACAAACTCTTTACTCTGTTCTATGGTGACTATAGCTTCTCATGACCTTGTTATTCCAATTATTTTCCAAGGAGACAACTGTCTACTTCATGCAACACTTGCACTACTAGCATTTGTTAGCAGTCCTTTTTTCCCCTCCACCAGCAAAGGGAACAAGGATTAATAGATTATGAAGACTGCTAAACCTTGGCATTCATTATGATAGTGGCAGTGGCAGTGGCAATGAGCAGAGTAGTCATTGTGATTTTACATGAATATTTGATTTTCTTCCATATGATATCCTTTAATCCAGCATTTAACATAAACAGCACATTCACAAGGTGGATTTTAAATTGGTATCAGTAATATGGAAGGGTTGAATGGAAGAGACACATTGCCTGTCTTACAGCAAAATTAGTTTTAAAAAAGAGTTTTCACTTTCTCTTAGATGGGGTTAGCAAATCCAGCTGAATGGAGTGTGGAGGCTCATCTCAGCTGTATGAAGAAATACAGTGAATACAGGTAGCTGTTAACTACTAGTTCTTCCACTGTTAACCTCTTGCCTTCTCCTTCCATGAAGTATTCAGGGACAATAAGGTCTGTCTGATGTCCCTACTGTCTTTATAGTATAGCTATTTCACCACCCCATCCTATCTTTAATTCATTCAAAAAGCCAGGTACTGTCAGGCTATTATTTGTTTTTCAGTACACTGCTGCCTAGATATCTAATTGAGGATCAATTGCACTATGTAATGTACAGACATATAACAAAGAAAACAATCCCTGCCTCAAGCAATTACAGTCTGTGTGCCGAATAAAACATGTAAACACATGTTTTATAGTACATAAATAGTACAGATGATGAGTGAAAAATAAATGGAATTTATCAGAAAAGAAAATGTCCCAACTTCCTACCTCTCCAGTATCCAACTGTAGCACTTCTAAAGTTTTGAAGCTCTAGGTAATAAACTTAATACTTTATGCCTGCATGCTCATAAATTCTATGAATAAAAATATGGAAATCAATGTATATATACTTAGAATTCATATGCATATATATTATACCAAAAGTTGAAAATTAATGACAAAGACAATCAGAAATCACAAGACTGTATGTATATGAAATTCATGATTGCAAGCAGGCTTTTTTCATTTGCCCATCTTGGTGCGTTTCATGCATATAGCATGCATATGAATATAGTTCAACATAATTATCTTATAATACTTAGAAAGAGGGAGAAGGATGGAGAAAAGGATTTATAAGGTTTGTGAAAAGTAGCTGAGAGAACAAGAGATAAAATCGAGAATGACAGAGTGACATGCTTGACATGTTGTCCATGTGTGTACTCACTAGAAAATAATTCTTAATTTTCATCATAATTGTTGTTTTTAGTGTACGTTTCATTGATCCATTGCATCGATTCCAGTGAGAGATGCCATTCTGTAATTGAAGGATGACATTAAGCAAACAACAAGTGCAAATTGATATCCTGGCTTAACAATCATAGAAGACCATGTAGTAAGAGTCAGTGAAAAAAAAGTCAAGTCCTCCCTTTTAAAATGTCCTGGAAATTAAAACAAGTTTGCTTTTAATTCAGTGAGCTGACCCTTCTAATAAGGCTGTGTACATATCTAAGGTGAAAACTAGGGTTCTGCCCAACACACATATAATGTTTAGGCTGCTCACCAACTCCAGCAAGCCTAGCAACTACTGTTCTTCTCTTCCCCCTCTTGTTTTTGTAGAGATGTCATTTAGAAGATTGACACATGCTTTTTGTATTTCACTAAATATTCATATTTAACATTCAAGCTTATTACAGACGGAGAAATGAATATGGATTGATCCAGAATAGAAATGGAAATGGAATGAAGGCATTTTGACATTTCCGATCTACTGCTTCACTTGACAGAGAAGCAGGCACAGAAAACAGCTGCTTCCAGCTGTAATTTCTTTTGTAGACTTGATTCTGAAAACAGCCCACACTTTATGGAGGGTAACAGAGGAATGGCTTACAGTACAGCTATTCTTCTCTATAAAGTAAGGGCAGGGAACAGACTGAACTATAGCACAATAAAGTACAATGATCATTACATCCCTTTAGTATTAACTCACTCCCTAGCATGGTTTTGGCACATGCCAGGCAATGCCTGAACTGGGTTTGGGAGATATCACCTGTCAGAACTAATCCCAGTGGGCATCTTGAAAGCTACCACTCTGTCTTCTGAGCAGAACAGAGGCTAGTTATATGGACACAAGCCATGACATACCGTTTGCCCTCAGAAGCACATAAAAGTCTCTGATCCTTTTTATTTACTTATTAGTCATAGCTTTTCTGAGGAACAGAATCTGTCTGCGTGGTGTCAGGAAGAGACTTTGGGAGTTTTTCTTTGCCCATTTGATCAGTCTCTAAAAACCTCTAGATATTCAGTTGTCAAAGCTGCCCAAGGTGGTATGCAAACACCCCAAATGTTCATATGCCATTCCAGGGAATTAAGAGTATAGAGTCTCAAAAAAGTTCATTGATAGGATAAAACCAAATCCTAGTAACTACTTACATTACCCTATATATATAGCAAACATACACACAGAGTAAAACAGAATTTTGAAGTGTCTACACTTTAAAGAATTTTGAGTGTCTGCAATACTTATTTTATATAAAGAAATTTAAAGCATACATTTAGAGGAAAGCATCTGTTTTAGTTATGGCATTTCCCACTTATGGGAAAATGCCCATTAAATCCACATCCACCTCTCTACACAGTATGTTCTGGAGACACGTCCCTCCATTTTGCACTGAAAGAAGACTGTACACTACACATATTTGAAGTGCTAAATTAACACTTTCTCGCTGTTCACAAGCATGTTTTGTGAGCTAGGGTAGGACAACAGATGTTCCTGATATGCAATGCAGACGAAATGACCCTGTGTTGAGGAATAAAATACGTTATTACATGGCTGCAGGGTATTCTGTGCATTTTGGCCCCATTCTGTGAATGGTCCAGAGGTGTTTAATATAACTCTAGGTCTAGTCACAGCCCTGCCAGCTGGTTGTGAGACCAGGACTTGATAGAGAAACAAAAACCAGTTTCCCAACAGCTCTATATGATCTTGTATCCTAAATCCTAGCAGGATTTAACCAGTGAGTTAAATTACAGAAATCAATTAGCTTCTTTGGAAAGAGTTTTGGAAGTTTTAAGAGTTTATATGGGTTCATCAATGCATTGGACAAATCCTTGAAAAACAAAGGCAGTGAGCCTTAAACACATAGAAACCACATCCAGCTCCAGAAATCCCCTGAGCTGAAAACAGTTGTGTGTTAGGAAAATACTCTGAGGAAGTGTCACATCCACACCGTTCTTACTCTGAGCATCTGTTTGTGGACACTACTGACAAGAAAATGATGGAGCATATTTAAACCACTTTAAAAAGGTTTCCCAGGTCATTAGTCTCAGACTGTCTTTAGGAAGAACAGCAAATAATAACTTTTTTTTTTGGAGATTATAAAATTTTACATCAGAATTTCAAATTAAAACTTTGAAACAAAGGTCAATGACTATAAATTAACAGTCCCAAAGATCTGAGTCTGTATTCCTAAACTGTTCTTAGTTATAAGACCAATACATTCATATTATATGGCTTTTTTTATCCATGTTCCCCACTGAAGAAATGATAGTAAAACACACTTGCATATGGTGACTGAAAAAATAAGAAACATTATTTTTGCTAATTAATTTGAAGAGTAGGTGTCTGACTAATTTTAATGCAGTTATTTCTCTAGTAAAATACTTTGTTAGGAAAGGCTGCAAATGCTGCACTTCTTCCCTACTGGTATCTTTTATATATTTTCAGATATTTTTCATGAGGTCTGTTGTTGTTTTCAGAAAGGGAATAAAGCACTCTTTATCACCAAATCTATGTACTTTGGGTCTATATCTCAGAGGTACTTCATGAACTTAATCAAAAAAAAATTACAGAGTTGAAGCCAGGAAAAAATAGAGAAGCAAAGCACCGATAGTAAATTACATTGAAAAGGTATAAATCATTTTTATCCGTCTGCCTATATTTAATGCTTTTATATTACAACACAAAGAATGCATGTACTCCTTTGTGGAGCAAGCCTTATAACTGGAATTCCAAGCAGCAGCTGAGGATATTCAGGAAAAAAAAAAAAAAAAAAAAAAGAAAAAGGAAAAAAAGAAAGTCTTTTCTAGCAAGAGAGCAATCATTCTGATTTAGCTAAATCCCCATGTCAGGGATCATGACTGAAACTGCCTAGATTTTTTGTCATCCCTGCAAATTGTGAATAGAGGGGTCAGTATTTGGCACCCAAATTAGTAAATATGGCCAGCAACACATTGTGAGGATGTCAGACATTCTTTTGCTGAATGCTATGGCTGCTCTGCGAGGACTGGGAGCAGGAAGGCAAAGGGAGCCCAGGCAGCCATGGAATTCACAGATTCCTGCCACAAGGTTCATGACATGCCAAGATTTTATCCCCCATGACCATTTTGACTGCTTTTTTTTTTTTCCTAAAGGACTAGAGATATTCTTTGACTATTCTTCTAAAAACCCGAGGCCCTTCTTTGTCTGCTGTTCCAAGAGGAGGGCTCTTTTACGCTGTATTCATCTCCTAGCTGGGACTGCCAATTATAGCTCCACCTGGGCTCAGGAATAAAAGATGTCAGGCTGCAGCCTTTGTCCTTTTTTTGACTGCTTTAGACTGCTATTACATTGATTGCTCTTTGTTTTCCTGCAAATGGGGTCTTACAATTGCAGTCCACCTCCTTCCCTCCTTCTACCAGACTCCCTATTTCTTGTTTCAAGCTTTTTTTATTCCCTCTCTTTTCTTTTTTCTTCTTTTTTTTTATTTTATTATTACTAATAATATCTGGAAGATGTTGAGTTTTGATGAGAATCACTCTCCTAGCTCAGAGCCACTTCTTTATTATATTTCAAACCCCACTTAGAGGCAAGCAAAGGTAAGTCAGCGGTGAGATTGACACTGGCATTATCTTTATCAGGGAATAATTCACCTCCCTAGTTGCCATTCACACTCTGTGATTATGAACACTTTCAATATCATTTTCTGTCCAGTTTAGAGACCTAATGTGGATTCTTCTGAATTAGAATTGAATCCCTGCCCTTTGTGGTTTATTCATCTTCCCAGAGAGCAGAGCAGGAAAGCTTCAGCCAACAATGTCAATAGAACCCTATAAAGATTAATAGGGTACCTGAAAAGCAACAAGGACTTTGAGTGATTTCAAGGATTCCAAAGACTCAAGAAATCAATTTCAGTGAAAATGTCCTTGCTAATTTACTAGCTGATAGTATTTGACACTTCTGTACTCTAGTAAGAACACAGAGCAGTATAAAGACGAGGGTTTTGTGGGTGTCTTTTGCAATCAAGACTGCAAATGAAAATTAATGCTAGCTAAACCCATGTGGAGAGAAACATAAAGAATACCCTTCTGATATCTATCTATTAAAAAAAGAAGAAGAAGAAGAAAATGGCTCTATTATTATCTTCAGTTCTAGTAAAGAGAAATAAATCAGTAATGGAAAATAAATTACAGGGACCAGCTAAATATAAGTGGGATATTGTTTAACCATTAAATCTTGCATATTGTATCAATCAGAACTGCTGCAGCATTGCCTTAGCACCAAAGAACCATGTGAGGTTGCTGGGAAAATAAACCCACAACAGTTCCTGACAAAACAATTTGGATGCCAGTAGAGTTGATCTTGTCATTGTTTCGCTGCACATTAACAAAGACACCAGCTCATGGTAGAGGCTCAAAATAGGATAAAAGCAATCCATAAAATAAAATCTCTCCTCTGATGATGTCGTAGGTATTAAAATTCTGTTTATAGTGAAGATTTTTGTATGTCCTAATTACATACTGGAACTAACTATTGTCAGTTCTGTCATGCTGAAAGAGCCTTAATGATGACATTATGGTTCGTCTAGAATTTTTAAGCAGATCTAATGTAAAAAGAGATGTAATTAATCAAATTTTAAGTTTATTTGATAGGGAATAGAGATATATCTTTCCTTAATACTTTTGCAGTCTTTGTTATGCAAACAAGGTCTAGAGTTATGAACTTCCAAAAACAAAGCAGAAAAGTAGCTACTGATATCTTGCAGAACAGTACAAGGAAGAAAATATCTAAGTGGCACATTTCTTTTTTTCATTTCTATATATTTTAATATAGTTTACATTTTTCATTATCCTTATGAAATAGTCATATTTCATTAGGACTGTCAAGGTCATTTCCCAGGCTGGTGATCCAGTGTGCCAACTAATCTGCACCCCTGCAGGGATTAAAAGACCCTGCATGTAACAGCATAGCCCAAAAAATGAAATAGCACAGAGGGGAAGCAAGTAGAAAAGGTGGGGGAAAGGGAGAGTGATTTAATGTATTTTACTGGATGTTACAGTACAAACTAGCTGTGTAATTTTTTTTTTTTTTTTTTTTTTTTTTTTTTTTACCATTCAGTAGGACCATTCACATTCCATCATTTTGTTGAAAGATGCTGAAGAAAAAGGTATCACACTTGTGATGTGTGGCTTCAGAGAAATCTGATAAATTTTGCATAGGTTGTATATATGCACAAATTACCTGTAAGTACACATATTGCCCATATTCAGACATACATACTATAGAATATGCATACAGATGCAGATATAAAGATACATACACTGACACATAACACAAGCTGCAAACACCACTTCTTTACATGCCAAAAACTGCACTGCCATGCAATGAAGGAGAAAACTCTTGACTCTCAAAGCATAGCAAACATTGTGATCCTTGCTGTATGCCTAAGTAAACGTCCCATGTTTTAAGGTTAGCTATGCTCTGCTTAAGTTTAAGCGTTAGGATTTATGTTTGAATCCTACATACGGTGCAGCCTTCTCGGTGTGTCTAGCCTTTTGTGAGCAGTGAAGGTTAATCACTGGAGCATGTGGCAGCGTGAGGACAGCACAGAGCAGGGAGCGCACCCGCGCTCCCGTCTCTCGTCACGGCTGGCTGTGCCCTTCGCCTGCACGTACCGCTTAGCTTGGCACCATCGCGCCCCCGTTTAAGTAAGATGTGTATAATGAGCAAGCCTCACAGATCTATTTCATATTTGCCAGGTTCACGGGCCTCATCTGCACTGATGAAAGCTAGTGAAAAACTTGTTGAAAGCAAAAGAAAGAAAGAGAAGCGGAGCAGTCAGAATTAATAATGCTGTGCAGCTATGAATGGTGCCTGGAGCTGCCTTAAAATACAATTTAAAACTAAAAATCAGAAGGGAAACTCAAATAAATACAACAAAAGCATAAGGAGAGCATGCAGCTCCCACTCATTTGAGCTATTCAAATAACCATTGCATTTAAATGACGTTATTGCCAGAAAAGTGGCAGTTCAAACAAAAACATCTGCTTCCTATGAGTCGTCTGAGTAACATCCACGGAGCGTACCACGGAAATATATTTGAAGCACAGGTGTGGGAATTTTAATCTGCATTCTTTTACTGGATTCATCACAGATTTCATGCAGAACCTTAAGCACCTTGCTTAACATGGGTAAGCTAGGGTCTGTTCGTTGGCTAAAAAAAAAAAAACACAGCAAAAGCTGACAGGGTTAAAGCAGAAATGATCCCACTGAAGATGCTGGAAATCTGTTCTGAATTAGAGGTATCAATACACCTTCAGTCAGTTAATTTATGAGCATTAATGCCTATAATATATTTTGCAGTCCTTGGATAAATAGCCAGGCATGGAAAAAGGGCCACTGTAAGACCACATTTTACTGTACTCTCTGCTGATGACTCATTGCTTCTTTGGGAAGGAAGGTCATCACCTCCAGAATCATCAACAAAATGGCAGTAAATTCTAATTTCAGAGTGCAAACAGGGCCTGAGGGGAGGAAGGAGAGGAAAAAGCTAGAGAAAGTATTTTTCAGATGATTCCTGAGAATTTTATCTGTCACATTTTTTCACCTTTGTATAGAGCCCCAGTATAGGGTACAATTTTGGCTATGAAAAAGGCCAAGGATGTAGTCCCCATACCTTGTCACCTCAAAGTTATTCAAAGAGGTCTTCAAGAGGCTATAAAAGTTTCCCTGGCAATCCCTGGCTTCAGCACTTCTGTCCAGAGCCCGTGTAGCTCCTGAAATCTGATTGCTGCTGTTGCCCTGGGCTGAGGATGTGAGCATGGTGAGGGCATTTCTCCACGGAGAAACCCTTCTGAGGCCCCAGAACGATGTCTCTGCAAATGGCAGAGGCTACGAGAAGTCACTGAGACCAGGGTATGGATGGCATCTGTGCCCCTGCTCCATCCTCTGTAAATAAACGAACTATACACAAGCGGGACACTGTACTGCGAGTCTTACAGGTCACCTTGAAAGAATATGGCTCCATTTTTATCTTTCCACTTTTTGGGGACCCTTCAGCAGCAGAGATCACTTCAGAAACTATATGAAATACACCAAGTCATTGCATCCAACCTGCTTTTATAAAGGTTGTGTTGTGACAGATACTATAGGAAAATACACAAGTGACACCGAAGTTGTTACTCCATAATCCTTAAAATAATCACACTTGAAATGCAGTTAAGTAAACAACCTGACATATGATCTGTTTTGGATAGTTCACCCCACCTTTTTCTGCATAAAGATGTTATTTTACATCCCGTCACAACTTGAATTTCTGTGGTGGTTAATGCACTGAGTGCAGCTTAATTTAAAACAGCAATATATCCAGATCTTCATCCCTCTGAGTTTTGACCTAGAAAAAGAAAGTTTAAAACACCTCTGAAAGTGCTAAGGGCAACTGCTTTCTCAAGGACACTAATGGCATTTTGAAGAAACCATTGCTGCTACAGATATGCGAGAATTTAGCTTAGGCAACCTAGACCAAAATGCATATATTTTCCTTTAGCGACACGTCTGGCAATTTCCAGATGGAGGAAATACAAGTTCCTGAACCTACTTAAAGCTAGAGATACCTCCACTCAATATATTTGATACTGTTATTGACAATTTTCACCTAACTTAGCAAGAGTGATGAAGATCTGGGTATATTGCTGTCTTTTAAGTCAAATAGATTGAGGACACTGAACCAGAATCCTCTGAGCTAACAGTTGTCCTCCAAGGCATTTCCGAAGCAGGAGCAAAACTTAATGAACTCTTTTCTTTCTGTCTATTTTTACAGGCAGGTGCCTCTAGAATTAAACCAACATAACCTTTTGGGGGAATAAAAAAAAAAAAAAACACCACCACCACCAAAAGAAAAAAACACATCTAGCCAGCATAAATTACTAGACAGCAGCTTCAGATTTGTTAGGATGTTAGGAAAGGCAGTTAAATAAATAAATAAATAGGGTTTGGGTTTGCCTTTTTGGTTTGCTTTGAATTTAAAAGGAAGGTTAGCTACTCCGCTTCACCCCTGCTTAACAACTGTGGAAATAATATATGTCATAAACCAGCCCACTTAGCACCCAGTGTTTAATTGTAAACTGAACCTAAGTGCCTCATGCATTTGCACCTAACAACACTCCTCAGGGCAGAAGCCTCCTCTGAGTGAAAGATAAGAGTGGGAAATACACAGGAGAGATGGAGCACTTGGGAACTGAGATGACAGACTGCCAGCAAGACAGGAAAGACACATGTCAGGAGGGGAAGGTGACAGATCTACAGCTTCTCACCTGGCTGGGTGTAAACCAGGACAGTGCTGAAAAGTCTGCAGTTCAGGTTGATCTAAATAGTTTTTTCTTTGTTCTCAACACCTTCTGATTGGATTTTTGCATGCAAATTGCGTGCTACTGTGAGCAAATATTTTTAGCAGTAGCAATGGGTCTGACGTTTACGCCTTTTGCGCAGAGTCTGCACAGGCCTATAAGCTCACGTCAAAGGCCAAACATTTTCAAAATTCAGCTTTAAAATCTCTAAATCAGCAGTTTTAGACACTGAGACACTGTTGTGTACAAAAGCTGCCTGTTTTTCCAATGCTCAAAAGTAAAGTTCAAAAGTAACAACTCCATGAAGTATGTGCAAGGATATTTTTCACCAGTTTGTCTTACTGCAAAATGGAAAAAAGGAATTAACTTAGTGACCTGAGGAGATCGTGTTAGTGGTACAGTGCTAGAATGGATAGCACACACTTCTGATGCCGTGCAACCCGATTTGACTCCGAGGAACACCATCAAAAATCTCACTCCTCACTTGTCTCAAATGACTCCAGCTAGGGTTTCAGGAGTTGTTTTTGTGTGTCAGAGAGTCTCTGCTGCTGCCTTGTCATGTAATCTGTGAGAACTACACTCTGAAAAATTGTCAGGTAAGGAAAAGGGATGAGAAATATTTATAGATAAGTATGTCCTGTAAAAACTGGATACCATTCAAAACTCTACCTATAAGTTTCCATTTTGTAACACGTTCCTTTTATGATCCGAAACCAAAGTAAGTGGGTCATTTGGCTTGCAACAGACATCGTTATTTTGAACTGTGTGCTAATTAGTTCATTTCCACTGATTATCATTAAGACTTGTGGCTGCAACATTCGCAAAGGACAATAATATGCACATAAAACCAAGAGAATGTAGATAAAAAACTTAGTGTGACTTAAAGAAGATTAAACACAAGCTGTGAGTACAGAAACATAAGAGACCTGAAAAGAAAAAAAAAAAAAAAAACATATTAAATGTCAAATTTAAATCTGCTTTTCAGAAGGATTAAATGCTCACTGTGGACTACGAGAGGATCCATTCCTAATGGTGAATTTATATCTGTCCACAGGGAACCCTACCAAGGCACAGCTGACTAATGACTATCATTTTCAGTTGATTTCATTAGTATTTAAGTTATAGCATGGTTAAGTTATACATTCCCTTCGGTGCACTGAAAGTTAGTGATTTACATACATTCACTCTGAAGATTTTGGTTTGGCTAATATAAAAATGATTTCCTAACTGAGTCAGTTCTTTCTTTTGCTCACTTTAGCCCTCCTATTCAAAAATAAATATTAGCTTTAAATATAATTAATGCGTGCACATTATAAAGGCTAAGGTTATCATAAGGTTATAAAGGTTATAAAAAAAATAAAATGCTGCTTTCAACCCCAAGTTTTTTTGTTTGTTTCATTTTGGTTTGTTTTGTTTTCTCAGTTTGATGTAATGAATTTTATTATGTAATCTTTGCTTATTTCCAAGTAGATTTTTTCTCTATGGGCCATCCATGAAATGTGTCATTTCTTTTCTCTACAGTATCCAAATGCACAGTTAAAACAAAAAGCCGTAGACAAAGAAGTTTCAATTTATAGGCAACTGATCATGTGCATCTTATCAAAAACTTCTGCAAAGAAAATTCTGAACATTTGGTCAATATGGATAGCTTTTTGAAAAGACCTAGAACATGCTTAAACTAAGCGTCTGTCTGGGTGCCACTGCCTGTCATCTTCTTTCTAGATTCCCCATCCAATTAAAAATAAAACCACTCATCCTCACCTTCAATTTTATGCCCTACTCTCTCATCTTCAGTCACTACCCGCTCAGACAGCACAGCACAGTAAACTAGCTGCTCTTCATACCCTTCTCCAGGCTATTCTATCTTTGTAGCTTTACTTATATCTGTTTTTTTCCTGTTGCTCTTCATTTCCGGTTCCATTTTCTGCTTTCTTCCATAAAGCATCTGATGTAAAACAGGTATCACATCCGTATTGTAAAGAAAACTCCCTTCAGATCAACTTTCTTAAGTCTTTCAGTTCATGCACAGGTAGGATACACAGACACCGTTAAGAAAATAATATTCTTTATTAATCTTAATAGCAAAGTCAAGATTCACTGTACATGTGAACTAGCTGCACTTACAGTTACATTCAGAAATACAAAGGGATTAAATCAAAAAGTGTGATTTAAAAAGAAGACTCTTAGCTGAACACTAAGACATCAGAAAATGAACAGAAACTGGCCTCAAAGGTTATGCAGAGAGGGAATGAGCAGGTAACACAGTGTTAGCCATTTAAAATCACTTGCTATAAATCCCAGCCACACAGGAAATATCCATGTAAAACAGTTCTGATTCTTGTTATTGGCATCAATTACCAGTGTCACCCAGACATTCCCATCAAAACTGCAATGCTGTAAATAGATAGTGAGAGATTAGTCCATAAGTCAAAGATCTGACAAGTTAAATAGGCAGGGCAGACAAGGGAATGAAAAAGGTTCTTATTTCTTTTTTATGTTTGGGGTTTTAAGCACAGATTTTTTTTTTTTTTTTTTTTTTTTTTTTTTTAAATCTTCAAATAGTTTAAGAGAGAAGTAGGCTTTACTGCAGATCTACTTTGTAGTCTTTTGTCTCAACCCAGTGGACTTTCCCCCTTCTTTGTTTTCCTCCTGTGCTTTCATTCTGTGCCTTTTGATTAGTGGAACTTCTCAGGGTTCAATTATTCTAGTAATGAAGCACGCATGAATCAAGAGTGTGTAGGATAAAAGTTTTACTTGATTTTTTTTAGGATGAATGCATCAAGTTGAAATGGACGTTTTTCCACATCAACTGCTACTTCTCTCCATTCTATATAACACTCCTCTGCTTGGATGCTCTTGACAGAAGATTGCTGCTTCAGCAAAAAGCTTTGAAGGTGAAAAAGTTCACTCCAGAAATCTGGTATGTTAGAGTTTGAAGCTCTATCTGGAGATGTTGTTCTGAAATGGGAGCCTCTGTCGCTTTTATTCCCTCTGTCAATAGAACCAGAACTTCCAGTTAACTCTTCAAATGTTTAATAGTCGAAGATGGCTTAGGTAGATCATAAATAAAAGGTTAAAAAAAGGATTTCCAAAACTAGATAAAGTTATTAAAATCTTCTAATTTGGAATTAGAACCTACAAAAGGTATAAATACAGCTCAGTGAAACCATTCTAAAAATCCCCCAAAGCCTATAGGTAACATTGTTTTATCCATTTGATGTTGGCTTTTAAGAATACTGTAAGAGTCCAGCATTTTTTTTCTTTTTTTTTTTTTTATTTACTCAGATATTCCAATCTGATTATAACACTCTACTATGATCTTTATTTTTTAAACCCCGGAATACATATGCCTTTACTGAGTTCAGCGGAGGCAGTAGTTCTCATACTTCTGTCTGTTAGGAAATGCCCTTTAGCAAACGATACGGCTTTCAAACACTACCTTTCCCTTTGAATTATTTGCTGTATCACTGAGTGGTCTGTAGTTTGTTCCCTACCACAGCAAGTCAGTTTCAAAAATAAAATGCAATATTTTAGATGAAAAAAGAAGTCTCTGCAAATAGAGTGACGATGTCATGTGCATTAAATCACTTTGAAAATTCTGTCCTCAAAGAAAATGTATTATTAGTTAAGCACAAAGAAATCCATTATTTTAATCTACTGTTATTTTGCCTGCCCTTCAAGTTAGATTTAAATGAACCAAATCAAAGAAGCATGTGAAAGAGAAAGTATCTTCAGTAACTGTTGACTGCTCTTTGATTTTCAACTATTAATAAGAGAATTTGTGAGCAAGATAAACACTGCCCTTAGCAGCAGGGAAATTTAAACAGAGTGGACAATGAGAAGAACTTTATGAAAGTGTAGCTGAATGTTAAGTGAAAGCATTTCTCTTCTTTCAATTTCCATGATTAGTTGAAACTTTTACATCTCTATTACATTCCATCATTCCACTTTCTGCCTGTATGAAGGATCAAATTCAGGCTGAAACTTGAGATAGAATATATTTTACGATTATCTTCAAATCAGTGCATTACTGAAAGTGGCAAGGCATGTGAATAAATACTGCCTAAAAGTGCCATGAGGGAGGATGGCAAACAAGGAAACAGAAAGATTTCTTACAACTCAAAAGTCAAAACAGATATTAAGTTTCTCCAGCTCTTGGTTTTATTTAGTTTATTTGTTTTTCTTTTGTATATAGAATTGCAGGAAGAACTTCATTCATTTGTAAAGCACGTTGAACCTCTCAGTATGTTCTAAATTGCTGAAAATGGTACCTATTTATTTAAACTGTGATTTACACTCTGCAGAACTCAAGTTATCCAAATCTTGATGATTAATTGAACCACATTTAATTTGCCCATTGTATTAGCAATAAAACAGTCTCTAAAATCTTACAGTGAAGTACTTAATCATGATTAACAGTATCACAGTGAGGTCTGAAGTACTGCTGAAGCTCTGGGTGATGTGATTCTGATGCTAAAAGCCTTCAGACTTAATTACAATGCTCAGTGATGAAGATCAACCTTGCCTAGGAAGTTTGTCAAAATTTTATCAGAATCTGATCTCAGTCCAGAGAAAGGCTTCTTTTCCCATGAGATTTTGAGTTGACTTTTCAAGTGTTACAATATGTAGAGCGATTCTATTGGATACACTGTGATTAGTTTGGAATTTTCAACCTCAAACCCATCTATCTATCTACCTATTGAGTATTTTGTTACTCACTGAATCACAGAATCACAAAATCGTTGGACTTGGCAGCTATCTTCTTCCCTTCCTCAAGCAAGGTCAACCACAGTGTGTTGCCCAGGATCCAGACCAGATGTGTTTTGAGCATCTCCAAGGAGAGAGACTTCACAATCTCTCTGGACAACCTGTTGCAGTGCAGTTTTAAGGTAGATATGTTTTTTTCCTTATGTTCAGATGGAATTTCCTGTATTTTAATGTGTCCATTGCCTCTTGTCATTGGGCACCACTGAGAAATGTCTAATTCCACCTTCTTTACACTCTCATCAGGTATTTACACATGTTTAAAAGATCCTCCCTAAGCCCTCTTTTCAGGCTGAACTGTTCCAACTCTCTCCACTTCTCCTCATACAAGAGGTGTTCCAGTCCCTTCATCTTACTTGTATGTGAAGAGGGGAAAGATCATCCTCACCAATTTTCTGTCTCTTCCTGATGCAATGCAGCAGTCTGTGGGACTTTTTGATTATGAGGGCCCATTGCTGGTTCTTCTTCACCCTCTTATCCACCAGGACCCACAGGTCCGTTCCTGTAAAGCTATTCGCTAGCTGATTGTCTCCTTCTCCTACAAGTTTGAGGTTATCCCTCTCCAAGTGCAGAACTTTGTTTTTCTATTTTTTGAACCTCATGAGGTTCCTGTCTGCCTATTTCTTCAGCCTATTGAGGTCCCTGTAAATGGCAGTTCAGCCATCTGGTGTACCAGCCACTCCTACCTGTTTTGTATCATCTCTAAATTTGCTGAGGTTGCACTTTGTCATCCAGGTCATTAATGAAGAGTTTAGTATTAGATCCAATATCCCCTGGGGACGATGCTGATGACCAGTGTCCATTTAGACTTCATATTTCTGCTTTCAACTGTATAAGCCAGGCATTCAGCTTTCAGTCCACCTTCACTTATCAAGCCTCTGCTTCATCGGTTTGTCTATAAAGATGTTATGGGATATAGTATCAAAAATTATAATTGGATAAGATCTTATCATTGTGGATGAGAAAGCATTCTGGAATCATCAGGAACTTTGGGGTGGATTTTTTTTTGGAGAAGCCCTTGTGCAATCTCTCATCACTGACCATCAGCAGATGTCCTTCCTGTAATCTTAAAAGACAGAAGGTTCACTGGCCTTTGAAAACCACAGCAGTCTTAACCTTAACTAGGACAGAAATTATTGCCAGGATGAACTGCTTGTTTAAGGAAGTGTGTCACTTTCAGAGAAATAATTATTTCTTATTCTCAGAAAGATACACTTTCAAAAATTTTAGTGCTTTCTTATAGATGGTGTTCATGAGAATGACATCCATGGACCTTTGGCTGTTATGGCAATGCCACAAAGGATGTAAAATAATGCAGTGCTTTATCCTACCACACAGTAATAAGTATGTAATTATATTGTAATTAAAATGCAATTATTCACTGGCATCTACTAAAGATGTCTTTAATGGTAATTCTGAGTGCAACTACCATGTAATTTGTAGGCAGAAATAAGTGTGCAATTACTGTGTTAGTAACACAGAAATTACCAAATACATCCAAGCATATTTCTGTTTCCTGACATGCAGTTACTGACACCTGCAAAGTATAAATTACATAGCAACTACATAGGCGGCTGCCAGGTGATATACAGTAAAATGAAATATCATTTCAGAATTAGGGTCCAAATCATTATCATAAACCTGGAATAACAGAGGAGTAGTGAATCTGTACTCAAATCTGAAATAACATCAATCCACTGAAATCCACAGAGTCATATCGGTTTAAATGACATATTATAGTGTGGAGAATCAACCCTCAGATCTATAGTGTGGAATGACTGATGGAATAAAACGTATTTTCATATTCACCTATCTGAATTTATTGGTTTATCCTTCCATGAGAACTGCAAAGAGACGTCCATTCTACCCTATTCAAAACAGAGAGGTTCTGCTATTAGATTCTTATCATAGATTGCTTGTGAGCAACAGAGCTTTGTCATACAGAAACTAGTATGTCAGCTTCTCACCTCCCTCTCATTTCTTTGCTCCAGTGACATTTCCATATGACAGAAGGTGAGTCCCAATCAGGGGAGTTTATCAGGTAAGAGGGAAAGAAGAAGCAAAGGACCCAAGGCAAACACTGCCATATAGAAAGCACTGACTACATCACTTTGAAGTAAATGACATGTCAGTATTGTGACTACATTCATTCTTGTGAAATGGGCTTTCATACCCTATTATAACAAAGCACATTCTTATTCCACTTAAGCGCAGCCTTAATCTTAGGCACAGGACCTAAAACCAGATGAAATGGTCCAGTGCTTAAATCTAAAGATATATTTGTATAGACAGCTGCACAATCATCATTTTAGCCTTCAAACTTGTGCATCTAAATCATACTCTACATACCAAAAAAACACTGTCCTATCAGTGGATACATTAGATCTCAGTGCTCAGATATGGAAACTAAGTGGTCAGAACTTTATTTAAGAGTCTATATTTAAAATCCATGATTGAAATGTTTATTTATGATTATTTCATCTAAAATGAAAACAGTCTTTGTTCTTCTTATAGAGAGGAAGCAAGAAATAAAGGAATATAGGACTGCAAGTGGACCTCAGATGACAAAGTCTAATCCTCAGGAAAGAAGGAAAGGAGTTTATTGAAACCAGTCCAGTATGATACAAGAAAATAGGCTACCGTGCTGCCAAAATAAAACATATATCGCCATCTATATTCCATTTCCCCTCCTTGGTCTAGGAAACTAAAATTCAGCAATGTAAGCAAACATGTCAATTATTTAATGAGACCTCTGATTTCAATTGTTACTATTATTTTGCTAAGATTTATAGCAATACTGTCTGGAGGTATATATAATGAAACCTATATAATGAAACACAAGGCCATTGATTGCAGGATTGAATGATGGAAAGAGGACTAGAGTGTATTTCAAGAAAGTTATGAAGGAAAATGTGAGTCATCTAAAAAGCACCCATTTGAAAATGGAACAGGATGAACCTTCCCACATCACCAGTAATTCAGAATGATACAGACAAGTTAGGGTTTCTCCAACAGCTGCACTGTGGGACTATTGCCATCCTTCTCTCTCCAAACTGGGGAGTTTCAGGGTGATTAACTATAGAATGGCAAATGTCAGTAACCCCTCAAGTATATTTTGTTAAAAACATACAATCATTCCAGTGATGCCCATTACCTCTCTCTTAGCCTTGTTTGCAAAATTACACACAGAGTGGTGTTTGTGTTTTATAATATATATCTGAGGGCTTTTAGAGCTTTCTTTCTAGCTTCTGGTGCTCTCTGATAAAAGTTTGAGTTATGTTTGAAAAAGAGTGAACATTCTGTCTAAAACTCCAGATTACACTAAGATTGTATTTATACGTAAACATGTGACTATTCATTAGCTCAGTGCTGTTAGACATGTATATACCTGCCTTTGAACTGAGACCGGAGAATAATGTGGTCATCAGCACACTCTGGCTGCTGCTGATGTAAATTAGAAAAAGAAAAAAGAAAACGGGGATGTGAGAGGGGGGAAAAGAACGAGCCTAATGTACTGGCTTCCTGTCATTGTGTTACCAAAACAGCTAGAAAGAATCTGAACTCATGGCATGCATTTTTAGTAGCAATACTACTAATGTCCTGGTCCTATTGCTTTGTTGCATCATCATTATAGTCCAGAGATTGCATTTCAACTGCAAAGCTTTTGGTGTTGGTAAGGAGATATTTTCATCTGTAAACATGTAGGCAAAAAAACCCCAACTCATTTGGCATTAATGGATATCTCTGTAGCAATATAAACAGAGAGGTCAAAGGCTGATTGAGCACTGAGCCAGAGCAAGTAAATTGCTGTAGTGTATGTAGGTATGTATATATATATATTTATAAAAATAGAGGATAAAATCTTTCTATGTTTGTTTGTAAACACTCTATAGGGGCTCACTGTGTCCTCCTTTTAAAAAGGAGCTGAAGAAACAATAAATATATGTAGGTAAATTTGTGTGTAGAATGCACTTGGACAATGCGGTTATTTGGATTCACAACACCTGTAAGGTTTCTTCAGATTATAAATAAAGGTCAAAATATATAACTCTGCTCTCACCCTCAGAAGTTTCCTTCCAGAATTGTGCTTACACTTCTATTGCCTGTTTTTTCTCTTTTTTTTTTTTTTTTTGCCTGTTATATGGATAAACAGAAAACTTCATTCTCCAGAGCTGTCATTCCTGCATCTTTCATCTGTACTAAACTCACAAAAAAAAAATTTCAGAGGGAAACAATAAAAGCGCTTCATAACTCATACACTATAATTGGTGTCCTGTTGAAATCTGAGGCCTTATCTTGAATTCCTAATGCATCTTATGCTTTCAGAAACTTCACACAAAGAACGTGGCAGGGCTGTGTCTTTGCTGATATAACTTTCATTCTAGATGTAGAATTTTTCATTGGCTTATTCTCAAAATATTTATAGGTACAGATATATGCATATATATATATATGCATATGAAAGTTTCAGTCTAGTCTACTGATAAAAAAAAGAATCTCATTTTTTTGAGGATTTTTCTTGCAGACTTTCCAGCTAAGAAGTCTTTTTTTCTTTGTATAATTATCTTTAAGTGGCACTACTTAATCTTGAAATAGTCCGTATATTTTAGTAAATATATAGAGAGAGATTTATTTTAATGTCATGGTCTTTTAAAAACACCTGGTGTTTACGCAGAATAAAGACTTTCTAAGTGTGTTCTACCTACTCTCTCCAGCCTTCTTGTCTCCTTAAATTTCCACGAAAAACAGAATTTGGATGGAAGGTGAATGAAGGAGGAGAGGTGTTGTGAAGAGCCCAGGATGTCCATGGAGAAATGTCCATGACATATAGGCAATCAAGAAACTAGAGCACAGCAGGCTTTCATATATGTTGCGTGATATTTTGCCTAGCCACTTTTTGTTTGCACTTTGCATCCTAATCGTAGATTGGGTCACTAGCAACAAAAGGAAAAGGAAAAATGAGCAGTTCAGTGGTCTGGATCACTTACTTCGGTAGAAATTAGTGATTATTTGCATTAGTTGGGAAAAAAAAAATTCTTCTCCCTTCCTCACTTATCCCAAAATTAAATTAGAGACTCATAACAAGCCTGCCTCAAAGCTCTCCTTTAGCACCCTCTAACCACCTATGAATGCTGCACTCATCCACAGGCCACCACCAAGACACTACCAGCCTTTGTGAAGACAGCACTGTTTTGCTAGAAAATCTCCCACACATATTGGAAATCAAATCTTGTTCTTCCCAGGAGGAAAGCCCCATTCCGGAGGAAGGAAGCAATACTGCAAGGGAACCTGTGCTGACTGAAGGAAGCCCATGGTGGGAAGTGGACTCCAGAGTAGTTCAGAGCTCCACTGAACAGGCTAGCACAAGTTCAAAAGCCCATAGCAGAGAAGCTTAAGTACACACAAGTTGGCATTGTCTCTAGGAACAGATTTCCCTTAAAAAATCTCAAAGGAGTCACATAAGTCATTATTATTATTAATGGATTAATCACATCAACTAGAATAAAAACAGGTCTGAAATTACACTGAATGTTTTTTCAGGTTTAAAAAGAAGTCAATATTTTCACTTACACAGTCTTCCTTCATTTTACATATAAATCAAAAAAAAAAAAGATATTATCTAATACCAGGGTAACTGAAAGATAAGAACAAAGGTGTTCATGCCTTAAAATGAAAGGTAACTATTATAGAATTATAGAATCATAGAATGCCTAAGGTTGGAAGGGACCTCTAGAGGTCATCTAGTCCAACCCCCCTGCACACGCAGGG
>JAWLRI010000996.1:275582-322423 GCA_034781795.1 Crypturellus tataupa
CATTGATGAACAAGTTGAACAGGACTGGACCAAGGACTGACCCCTGGGGGACACCACTCAACACAGGCCTCCAACTACACTCCGCACCACTGATCACCACCCTCTGAGCTCTGCCATGCAGCCAGTTGTCAATCCAAACTATACCATACATTGTACTACTTAACTCAGTTTTGTCAAGTGTAGGTGTATAAATTTAAGTATGAACAAGGATTTCACGACCATATTTTTAGTCCAATATGTGTCTGCCTACAGTTCATTATATGTTTTCAAATGAATGTGTGCTATTTATTATTTCTAATCCATTTGAGTGCACTTCTTATCCTTTCCATTATCTTCCTGGTGAAAAGGACGAAATTGGGTCACTACTGTGCTCATACCCTGGCTTGCCGGACACCTAGGTTTTTAGCACACTGTAACACAACAAATGTAGCAAACTTTTACTGCTTTTTATGTCCAAATCCAATATCTTTAAGATATTTCCCAATGTGCCTCCTTTGCTAGACTGATTGGGGAAGTATTTAAAGTCCTTCTTTATTTGATATTTCCCAGTTGCTAGTGTAGAACAGCAATGTAACTTCTTTCCACTGATAAAACAGAGCAGTAGCATCAAGTCTAAGGCCATCATCCAGACAATCATTCTAATATCCACATCCTTATAGAATCTGGTGTAACTGGTGCACCTATAAATCCCACGTAACAAAGCAAAATCATATACCCTGGCAATATCTTAGTAGATAAGAGAGTAGTATTTTTTTTCTTTTTTTTTCTATTTATAGCCTGCTTTTAAGTCATGTAGAATATTTTATGATGAGTTTGTTTCCTGATTATAGTCCATCTCTCCAAGAATGACGGTTTACTTACTTCTACTTTACTAGCATACAGAAGTAAAAAAAAATGCAATCCATCTTCAACATTTTCCTAAGATATTTGTACAGTTATTTTAATCTTCATTACCTGTATTTGGGAAACTGTTGAGTAAAATTAAGTCTATTTCTAACATTTATCAAATTCATTGAATTACTTTTCAGAAACTTATTAACTAAAGAATATGATTAACCTAGAGAATCAACCAGAATATATCTAATTAATTCATTGTTTCAGGAACTCATAAACATTTTGATTTGCTAGTTTTTACCTGTGAATAACTGAAGGAACTGAAAAATGACAAGTGATGTATTTCCTTTTGCTAATGAACCTACATTCTACTGTGTATGAAATTTCTTCACTTGTGAAGTACATCACAGCTCACTTACAGGGAGAGCACATGAATAACTGACATGACATACAAAGAAATAAATTCCCTTTTGGAAACAATCCCATATCATGTCAGACTAAATGATGCCAAAGCTGCAGTTCTAGAAACTCTTTATATAACCAAAAGTAGAAAAAATAAATATTATCTTACTATAACATATTTCTTGAGCAATATGAGCACACACCCAAATACCAATGTATATGTTTTATAATATTTTTTGGTATAATCTCTGGTTCATATCACCCTGAAATTATTATTCTCAAAGATTAGTGAGAAAAAGCCCACAAACTCAAATATTAGGAGCAAATTTTCTCAGTAAGAAAATAATGTTGTCCTCAAGACTGCAGCTCTCTGAGGACTGGAGATTTTGCGGACAGGAGAGCACCATAAACACAGGCCTGTCACACCCTATCTACTACAGAGCTACTGCCAAAATGGTCCCTATTGCAATTAGAGAAATGAAATGCTTAGGCTGGACTTAGCATGAATGACCTCTGGCGTTATTGCCACTATATTGTCCCTGACCGAGTTTAGCAGAAGTAGTCAACAGGTATTCAAAATGCCCATGGTTTATCAGCCGTGCACAGCAAGCATGCAGGCCACCTCAGCTCTGCACTAATGCTCTCTCACTGTTGTGCCTACTGGTTCCTCACTGCTGCTAGGAACAACAGTAGGAAGTATTTGGAAAAAAGTAAGCAGTGCCATAGGAACTGAAAGAAAATTCCTCCAATAATAACTATGTGGCTAACATCTGAAATTAGTGCACAAAACTTATAGCACTGAATACGAATTGACTTAAAAGGCCCTACAATAGCACGAGAGAGTGAGATTCCTGATATTATTTAAATATGACTCCAAAATGATGAAGGATTTAATCTATTTTTTGTGATTTTTTTGTTTGTTTTTCTCCTCATCTGGGTAATAATACCAGATGTAACCACTGAATCCAACTCCTATGTTATGTCATTGATATGTTCATTTGACAGCTAAGCTTGAGGTGACCTTACCAGAAATCCATTTTGCAGCCTTTCTTTTTCTACATTTTGCTCCCTGACATATGTGATCTCCCTTTGTACATGATAACTTCTCTCTTATGAGTTAGAAATTATTGGAATTGGGAGAGCTGTTGATTTAGAAAGGATAGAGGGAGGGCTGTGAAGCCAGAAGATGCACAATTTTATTTTGAGTGGAGCAGCTATAAAGCATAAATGACAAGTTTTATTGCAACAGTATACAGAGGTACTGTGACATGAACACACAAAAGACTAAATTAGACCAAGAAGACTAATCTAAGCCTTATTTGACAGAGGTAGTGAGTTAGTAAAAAGGAAAAAGAGAAAAACTTTACTGTGACAGAATGACTAAAAATTACAGAGAATTAAGGAGCTGATTAGTTCATTTCAGAACCTCTTCACCACATAAGTTTTCAATAAGCACAGAAATGTTTAAAGACAGTAGAAAAAAAAAAGCATCTCAGCCTTGACTGAACACACCTTAAACCAATTCTGTTCAGAAAAGGATGAGATTTGTGGTTATAATTGTGCCATTCAGAATACAAACAATGGAGACTGAGGCAAGGTATTTTCCAAGGAGAGAGCAGTAGCAAAACAGCCTATAGAGGAAAAGTTCTGCATCTTATCAAGTAATAGAAACAAATTCTTCCATATAAACCTCAGCAGGATGGTTTAGTGCTGTGACAGCATTAGTTTGCTGTAAGAGCTTATCACACTTCTGCTGCTCTGCTGGGGTATTCAGATTTCGGCTTTGGTAAGAATAGTAGGACGCATGAAAAAGCCACAAAGACGAACAATTAAATGTCCGTCGAAGCGGGTCACAGAGATGCACGTGTCTTCTTTAAGGTAGGAGGAGAGACAAGGAAGTGTGGGAAATTAGTTCAGACTGGAAGGTTAGGAAGCTGACATTGATAAGCAGTCACCAAAGGAGTTCTTAAGATGCTCCAGAGTCTTCTCCTGCTCTGGTTCACTGAAAGGTAAAGCCTGAAAAAGAAAAGGAAATAAACCTCAGCTTTCTAAGTACTGCCTCACTGAATTGTTCTTACTGAGAGTGGGCAGTACAATGAGGAACTTTCCAGAAGAGCCATTCCCCAAACCAGTATTTGTTTTTCCAGGCTCACAGACTAAAATTGGTGATCCTGAATCTTCTAGGACAAAGATTAAATAATCTGAGTCTGAGAATAGTTGATTTCTGCCCAAATGAGGCATAAAGGTTCCATTGCATCCAGCCTCACTGTTCTTTTACTTAACACCTCAATTCTAACAAGTCTTATCTGGTACTGATCACCCATGTTTCTACAATTTAATTAAAGTACTATATATGACCATTACCATACTTATATTGTCCACATTCACATTAATATAGCTTTTAATCACAGGAAGGTGCAGCATTCATCAATAGTACACTGAAATTTCCATTATTTTATTTCAGTTCTTGTCATTGGTAAGATAAATGAAGCCTCTCTAGTATTCAGCCTTCCTTTTGTTGATAGCAAGCTACTTAAAAAGAAAATATTAAACTTTGTGTGAAATGTCTTCAGATTCAGATTACAGAAGTATTAAATGCCTTGCCCTGTCAATAGCAAAGATCTCCAGAGGAAAGGGAAGAAAGAATGCAATGACGGAAAAAGCAACTTTTCGTTGTCTTCTAAGCTGCTGGATGTAAGAAGGCTTTATAACGCGTCCATTAACCATTAATATCTTGGCTCTGGGGTAAAAGAACTTTGATAAATACTGCATTCTTCATGGTCTCATAAAATCAGAAAAATACTAAGGAAAGGTCACCTCAAAGATAATCTGCTGGTGCTGAATTTTAACATAACTGCTTTGCAATTTATTGCTTTCTTCCACAACTTCTACTCCTCATGGTACGGGCTGATATTTAATACAGCAGTAGTTCATGACAGATTGTGAGCCATTGTTTGATAACAGAAAACAGCTGAGAAACACATGCTCAGAAAGTAATAATTCATGCTCAGAAACTAAAAAAAACAGCTATTTTTGCTGGCATCTCAATTCACTGTTCTATAACATCTACTCTTATGAAAGACAATACAATAAATCTCAACTACTCCTTTTTCCTAATGGGAATATATGGTGAGTTGCTGGCTTTCCTAAAGCTATGGAGTTGCATCATTCATTAATTCTTTTTAGTATTTTTCCCTGCACTTATACAAAGAGGTGACACATGCATAGAAAAGTTTGAATAAATTAACAACTTAGATCAGTATATTAAAAAAAAAAAAAAACAGAAAAAAAAACTTGTTACAATTTAACAACATAGTATATATGATTTCACAGATCAAATCTGATCCATGTCAGTAATATCCAAAATACAGCACCAGCTGATAACTCTTTACTGTTTCTATGACAGTTATATCCCCAGGACAGCCTGAGCATCACCAGTTCCATCTGTTGGAGGCAACACTGGATGAACTAACACTAATTTAGTTCTCCCATACACTGGCAGTAGGATGAACTGGGATGAAAATTACATTTTAAAAATTAAACAAATCAAAGGCAAGATCAAAAATACATTGCTAGTCTCCAGGGCTACACCAAGAGTACTCATCTTTCCTCTGTGTTTCCAGAATTACATTTCTTTTTATGAATAGGGTGGCACTCATTGCTTATACCTAGTATTAACAGAGTCTTACCACCTAGATCACCAATACAAATTTTAAGCTTAAATCCTGCTAAATTAAGCTTAAATACTTAAGCAAATCCATAGCTTAGGAATTTCTATTAGTTTATTTTATTCCGTTTGCTGACACAGTTCTGAATGAGGACTTCCTTCTTTTAAAATTCAACCTCACCTGTCAAAAAAAACAGAAGGGAGAGAGACATCCTGCATTGAAAAATTTATCACTTTTTGTAAGTAGATATGGTGACTCATCATCACACTTTAACAGAAACATTTTGTAAAATTGTCCTTGACAAACATTCTTTCACCTGATCCATCATCCAAAGGAAAAAAAAAAAAAAACTTTCAGTGAGAAAGAGTTTGTTTCCTTTTCTTTAAGTTGCCTGAGGACTCTCAGCTAGAGTCAAAGTTGAAGGTATCTACAAAGGCATGAGAAGTCCTGCCTTCCGGATAGTTCTCCATTTGTGACAACTCCAAAGCAGACGCTGAGAGACCAAGATAAGTATCAACTCTTCAGATATCTTTAGATATGCCGCCATATGAACAAGTACACAGTCCAACCTACCAAAAAAAAAAAGTGACTGTAAACAGCATGTAAATCAATGCATTGTGTACCAAACCTCCATGAGCTGCATTTTTACATAATGTAATATTAGCTGTATATTCAGCTGCTTTTAATTACTTATTTCCTCACACACACCAGAGGGTCAAAGCAAATTTTTCTCACAGCAAGCCTGAAGTGTACAGAATTTTTCTCATAGCTATACCATAAAAAGATTTCCTTATGCAAAGTAAGAAGAAAACCCTCCATATTAAAATACATATAAATATATATATTAAATATATTCCATAACAAATAAGTATATATTATTCCATACATTTGCATTTCCTAAACATATAACATAGAACAGGCATTCCTTTCCTGTTATATTTGTATATTATGCCTACTACCAATGTTAGCTTTTTAAAAGTAGACTTTGTCCCAATCTTACCTGAACTCTACATGGTGGTAAACAGAGACATCCTACTTCTGGTTCCACCTGATAGTTTTAGTGAATGTAGCAACGTCTTTTTCGGGGGTATCTCATGACCCACCCTCTGAGGCCAAAGGTGAAGGACTTCAACTGAACAGCTTTGAATCACTAGTCTTCTTATTCCTCATAGATGGATATAGAAATACACCACCAGCTGTGAAAATCAGATGACTGCTGATTGCTTTCAGTTGTAATTAGGGTTGAACATACAAGATTACCATGATCACTCAAAGGCTGACAGAGTGCACATTCCTCAATTCATCATGTCTGAGGGATTTTTCTCAACTGGGTGATAATCAACTTGTGTAGAGCAAGAAAGGTGCAATATTTCCCTTTTCTTTCTTTCTCTCTTTCTTTCTTTTTTTTCTACCTTCAGAACTTGTTGAAGTTACTGAGAGTTTAGAAGGTGACAAAATTTCCACTTGCAAGCTGGACAGAAATACTGCACTAGATAAGGAGCCTTAATAAATTTTATGTTGGTAATCAAACTAACAAGTTGATAGGTCCTTGTCCAGTATCTTCTAGACAACATCCACAGAGTCAGTCAATAACAGAACCACTTTATATTGGGCTTCTGTGACCAATAATTGTCATCTACTCGCCATCCAACTAGATAATTTGCTAAACTGAGCATAAATACATTATTGTCAGCTAGATGTACAAGATCATTACTCAACTTACACCTCCAAAATATTGAGATTTCTTTAAAATACAGGGAGGCTTTCCTCTGAGTAAATAATTTACTCCACCATTGCATTAATTTTAGTCTTAAGAATACTTAGGATTAATGTCTTCCGAGCTTTTTTTTTTCCACAACTAGTCATCTACCTTTACTGAAGTTTGGGATTTGTGTTTGCTTGGTTTTGTTTCTGCTACTCCCACCACAGCTCTTTAGATTAGATTTATTTATACTGAAAGAAGATCTATGCCTATGTTCTGTTTCTAATCCCCCTGAGAAATGAGCTGACCCCTACAGTACCATTTTTTACGGTATGCTTTGAGCCTTAGGAAATGTGATGTGTATGCAGCATTTACTTCAGTACTCACAAACTTCCTAGGCAAGGAATTTGTTTTTACTCCCAGAGTACAGCTTCTAGTTGAGTGAGAGTAACTCATGAAGAACACTTTCCTTTATATCATGGACACAATCATCTACTGCATTTTCCATGTCTGGGAGTCTGTATAGAAGAGAAAGAAAAGATATAGCTCATTAAATTATGCCACCAAGCTATCAAAACAGAGATCAGCTCTTGTTTATTAGTGAAGTATGTTTGACCGTCACTGCTACTCCTTTTTCTTTTGTCGTTCCTGTTCTTTTTCTTCCAGAGCAAGAATACGTTTGTGCTGAGAGTCTTTGGAGAAGGAATAAAGGTTGACTATGTCAATATATACTACTGTATCGTATCCTGCTAACTTTGCTCAAGCAAATCTCCATTGGGAGTTTTACTCAGCAGAGAAATGAGGAACCTGGCCCACAGTGATGACACTTTTTAATAAAATGAAATGTTGGAGTCAACAGACAACCTTCAGAATAAGACAAATGGTTTGACATGTCTTGCCAGTTCCAGGAAACTGTAAGCATTTGAACCAAAGTGCACAGACTAATGTATTTGTTTTTCTATAAGAATTGTTTTCCCCAAGGGGTTCTTGTTTCTATTTCAAAATTTTATTGTATTACTCAACTGAACATACCCCTCTCAGAAGTACCTTCAGCTGCCTAGTTGTCTTTAAAAAGGCAGATGTGTTTCCCACATAAAAGAATCAGTACTTCCCTTAGAGATATATTTAAAGAAAAATAAAGATATGCTTATTTCTGAGTGATATGGAAACCCAGGCCAACCTGTTTGAAGATCTGAAAACACAAAGATGGATCACATTTTTATTTTTAGTTGAATGTGACCTTTCAAGCTACCAGTTATTTCTCTAGATAGCTTCAAAATGTGACATCTCTATTGTATAAAGTATCCTCAGTAATCCACAAAATCTCCATGGCTTTTCTTTAAAGAAAGAGGAAAAAAATACAGTTCTTAGAAATATCAGATAAAAAATGAGAATAAAGGCCTGTGCCAAACTAGTTATAGTTTATAGAATACACATTAATAACATTAAATAATTCTCAGATACAGAGGTACCTGATTATGTATTAAAATCTAAAATACAAGCCACTAGATTATGAGTAAAATGTGATTGCTTCTTAAACAATTCAGCATTGTATAGACAAAGATGAGTTTTTGTTTGTATAAACATTTTTTCTAAACTCAGTGATTAATAAAGAGACTTGAGCAATTACCTCATGTTCAAAATAAACAGACAGCTATTAAATATAGCAAATATTTGGTTAAAAAAAATAACATGTTTTAAAATATTGCACATATTTGCTAATGTCATACGTATTTACTTATCATTGTTTACCTAAAGTGTGACCAAATTTGAAATTACCCACATTCAATTTCATTTCTTGTTTTGAATTCAAATAAGCAACATTGAATTTGCCTAATTTGTTTACAGATGATGCTTTGCTGAATTGACATATTAGAGTAACCGGCTCATTATAGTCTCCACATCTCAAAAGTATTAAGGAGCTGGGAATACCAGGGAAAATCTGGATGAACAGAATGCATTATTTCTTGTTGTCTTAGGATGATGGTCCCTTCTCCTACCTCATGCAATACCTCCTGAAAATCTACCGAGCATAAAATGCCAAGTGGACTCGCTCTTCCCAATTAATCTGCTGACTCAGTGGAAGGCTAAGTTGACGGAAATACATCTAGAGTAGGACATCTATTTACAATGGACAATTATTTGTCCTATTTGTTACAATATTCATTATACTTGGGGTTCCTCATCCATTAGAATTTGTGTCATGATAGCAGAGATTCAATTCGCTATCTTGCCAGGAAGAGAAAGATCAAAATCTTTCTTCAGAGGTCTTACTTTTTTTAGGGAACATTTGACAGTGGGAGTAGAAGAGAAAAGATAAAGAAAGATCAGAGCAAGTTTCTAACTTTTCCTAACAGATGTGTGGTGATACTCAGTGGATTTATGGGACTGAAGAGAAGCTAGGTTATTAGAAGCTAAAATGTAACTACAAAGTAAAAAAAAAAAACAAAAATAACCAGGTAAAAAGACACAAATATTGTGTCTAAAAGATTTAGTAAATTGGTTATGCTACAATCAAATAATAGCACTCTAATTATGTCTGAGATTAGCAAATGAGTATTTTGCAAGAAGCTGAAGTTAGTCAAGTCAACCATATGGACTTATCTGTAGTTTTGGAGAAAAAATAAAAAAAAAACAGAAAAGCTTAGAAGCTGAGTAATGAGTAAAATAAACTTCATTAACCATATACAGGTCTTTAGTATAGATATACTCCCACAGCCAGTGACTTTAGTTAGAATAAGTATTTATATCAGATAAATGATCTATCTTTTTTAACTCCTGCTTAGCCTCCTGACTTATTGGTGATTTCATGACTTTGTTATCAAGGGAAAGCAAAGACATAGACACAAACATAGACATAGAGATAGACATAGACATGGAAAGGCATAATACCTGTTTAAGAAATATTAGCACTGAAATAACTCTGAAGCACTTCTTATTAAAGTGAGATACAGGAAAGAAAAATAAAGGAGAATATAGGAGCTTGGACTCTGCATTTATGGTTAGATCTTGATGTCTTCCTTTTTTTTTTTTTTAAGATACAGTATAGTAAAAAGCAATAACAAAGGAGTTACAGATGAGTTGAACTAGTCTAAAGCCCAGCATCTCAAGGCTAGTGTAAAGTCTGAAGCTAACCTAAACCAAAGTATTTTTAATGAAAAATTCTAATAATTTTGACCTATCCCTCATGACATATTATGAAAATGAAAGTTTATTCTAAGATGTTCAAGAATAGACCAGTTTATATTTCCCCTCCTCATTTCACATTTATGTTGGGTAATTCATCATTTTACATGTGATGAATTATCATGATACACCAATGGAGATTTTTCATCAATTAATGATGATTAAAGAAGCTACTTTAAATAGCATTGCTACAGTGAAAGACTTAAGAATGCAAATGTGAGATAGATGCTGGAGTGCCATTGATTTTTGAGTAGCTGTGCCTCTGAGCTGAGTCTCTGTGCCTTCGGGAACCATCCTGGACAACAAAAGTCCAGGGTATAGAGTTGGATAACAGATTTTTTTTTGTTAATGTAATAAGTTGATCACACAAATTCTCTGAGAAGAAAGTATTGGCAATACTTCAAATAAGCCAACTGAGTTTTAGCTATCTAACCTTAGTACAGTTCACTCTTTCCTAATGACTTTATTGATATTTTCCTTTATTTTTAAGGGACAGAAGAGTAAAAAGAAAGATAGAACATATTCTAGCTTTTAGAATATATTCTTATGTTTCATTTCCAACTTTATTAAATTCTCCTGCCTAATTCATGTTCTTTAAATATTTATGTCCTAAGCTTCCAATTAGAGTTTATAGGTGTATTCCTTTTAAACTAAGAAATAAAGCTGGTACTAACCTGGTTACAAATCTATGCTGTGCAACAGATTTCCTGTTAAATCTCTCATCTAACCATTTTAGTGGATGGGGAATTGACTTGTCTCTTAAACTCATAAGCTTTAATACTTATCAAATTGTTTGTAAAGTGTCAAGGAAAAAAAGAAAAGAGAAATTGGTAGGGATAGCCCAAAGTATTCTGCTCAATGTAAAAACGATCAGAAGAATTAACCTATAATTAAATGCTTAAATACTAAACAGTGAAAATCAAAATGGTAAAGTAATTTTAAAAAGATAAAATAGATAATTTAAAAAGATACATAGATAATATGTATGTGTGTGTGTAGAGTTTATATATTAACACAGTTACGTGTACATAATATATGAGGTATCTTTACACCTAATCTTTACCAGTCATACTTCTTCCATATTATGGAGTTTAGTAAGTGAAATTGTAAATATGCACTTTATAAATATTAAAAATAAGAATACTAGCAATTTAGAAAAATGTCTACAGAAGTCCAGTTGAAAAAATATATTGGGAAAGAAACTGAATGAAAGAACATGGTAAGTACATGGTAAGTACATGGTAAGTACGAGGTATGGTATAGAGAGGAATATTTCTGTTAGTCCTTTTTCATTACCCGTTTTGCTATACCAGCAATGAAACATAAGGTGAAACTGGAGAGAGAGCTCTTCTGAGAATGCTGACAGGAAATCTTTTATGTATACATATAGTTCACCTGCAGAAGTCTTTGCCACAAAATTCCATCACCGAGGTCAAGATCTGAGAGTGATTCAAAAAGGGACTGAGCATTAATAGAAAGAACATTAACAGTCATGTTTCCAATTAATTAAAACTAACATAACTATCTTGGTGATATTAATACTCAGACTCCCAAGCATTATTCATCACTTGAGTGGTTACAACCGAAAAAGGAACTTTCTATGCAAGAAAGAGGTTTATGGCATAAGTGAGTGCTGAAAGTTATTTAGATCTTTCTCTAAAACACTTGATAGTGTTCACTTTGTAGGATAACTGGTCTGAAGAAGCAGAGTAATTTCAATATTATTATATTTGGAAGTAGGATACAAATTTAATGTCAAATAATACCTTCTTATTTAATTATTGAAGAAATTCATGTCTTATTTTCAAAACCCATTATAAAAATCAAGCTCCTTTTATCCACAGGTTTTTCTTTTTATTAGAAGGATTTTGTACAACATTGCTTTCTTCTCCTCTAATATTATTACATATCCTGATTAAATCTCATTTTAGATTTAACCATCTGAACTAATTTAATGCAGACTTCTACAAAAGTATTAGAAGGAAGAGAAATTAATGTAAGGAAGTTAATTATTACATATTAATTTCCTCCATTAGCCTCTCAGTCACAATGACTTCCACTAGTATTCTAACAAAAAGATCAATAAAGGTCAAAATAGGTTTCTATTATGATTTTTCTAAAAATTTACCAGTAATGAAAAAACATAGATCTCTTTAAGAAGTATAATAAAATGTTCTCCATGTAATAGTTACACTAACAAGTCTTAGGGTGATTAACCGCTAACTTCTGGAGTTTCAAGCTTGATAGTAATTTCCTTCTCTTGCACTTTCTCGGGTTACACCATTTCCTCTGTTTTTTTTTGTTCAGTTTCACCTGTATATTTAAGTACAACAAATCCTGGCCACAAATAGTTACAACCTATCTGAGGCTGCATTCACTGGCAGCTTCTGGTCTTAAGTGACAATTGAACCTTTACCACCCAAACCACAAGACTCTCACTAGATGAATTAAAGAATATTGTTACATATAAGAAAGAAGTACATTACAACTAGTGTGGAAAGCAAGTCATGGACATATAAACAAGATTAGTACATCTTGCATTTCCCATAAATCAGTACCTTCTGAGACATGTCCTACCTGTCTGCATGGTCTTTAGGACATCATGTCACAGAAATACAATTAGCCTTAGAAGGTCTTAGAAAATGTGACTCTGGGAAAGCTCTTAAATGCTGTAGAAGAGCATTTCTCATCTTCTGATCACCTCTTTAGCACCTGTCTCTCTTTCATTTGCTGCCTTTCACTATCAATGAGATATTGCTTCTTCCCAAGTCACTGACAAAGAGCTATTGTCACTTCAAAACTTCGGCAGATCTTCTTCTATGAATGGGAAGTTTGAGCCATGTTGCAGTCTTAGACAGAGATCAAGAGCAGAAACATGGCTTGCGACTTTATGACAAGCTGGTCTCACAAGAAGCAAAAGTTTCATTACTGAAAGATAGTGCTGTTGAGGAAAGACAGAGTTTTATTCTTTACTATCCAAAATTTCCTGTAAGACAGTGATTTCACCACTGTGCTTTCCTCTGTTCTTTGGAGCTGGTCCTCACAGTGGTTCCTGCCCTGAGCTCAGCTTCCCCCAGACACAGCATGTTCCAAGACATTCATCAAGGATTGCACTAGCAGCTCTGCAATCCATTGTGAGATATTTTTAAATCAAATTCTACAGAAATAGAGGGAAAGAATAAAATACCAGACAAGAATAAACTTGTCTGGATGCATACTGTGGAAAACATTGCTCAGCAGGATATTTTATGGAAAACTCACCTACTAGGTGCTGAAATATTTACTTGGACGTGCAGCATGCAATAAGCCAGCCCTTTTCTCAGAATCTTGTCAAAGCAGCATGACACTGTTTTGAAGCAAAAACCATTCACAGTGTTTGCCTTCAAGATCAGCTGTGCTAAAAGACATTTGGGGCTTTTGGAGGCCTCACAGCACTTTAGGGCTGAAAGTGGGTTAGCCAAGATAATTAATTCCTTTGGACCATTTCAATCATAAAGAAAAATGACATTCCTTTTCACACAGCTGTGGTCTTTTGTGCTTTTTGTTTGTTAGTTTTGTTTGTTTTGTTTTGTTTTGTTTTAAGAAGTCCCTCAACTGTACAGATGTGAAGACTTTCACAGGCTTTCACAGGAACATTGTTCTTAGCTGCATGCTCAGCTCTTTGTTCTTACCTTCAGTTTTTTGAATTAACATAAGACAGCTAGCTGGACAAAGTGCAAATAATTATTCACATGAGACCTACCAAATCTATATGAAAGACAACCGTGTATCATAGAGTCATAATTATTTATTGTCACTTATTTTTAAATACCTTTATTCCTTAGATATAACCACAGGGACAGTCCTTTTAATGACCCTGGAAGATAGCTATGATATTTCAAAAACAGCTGATAAAAATCCATGGTTTCTTTCCTCCCTAGTTCATCTGAATGAAGAAGCATGAAGAATCCTGCCCAGATGCTGCTCAGATCCCTACTCTTAACACCAAGTGTAGTGGGTTTGCATACATAGCCTGCTGAAGAGGGAAGAATGCCTTTCTGATAGTTTCCTATCATGTGCCAACCTTGCCACATTCATGCCACATGCCTCTTTTCAAAGGATTATATCAGTCCATATTTAGCTACAATATCTCAGCATATTTATTGTAAACAGCATATTTTCTCACCAGAAGTGTTGTGTATAGCTGGTTAACACATAATAAGAAGAATGGCAGCTCCTAAATAAACAACAAATGAATATTTACCCTCTCCTCTAAATGAGATATAAATAGGACTTGGGAAAAAAGTAGGTGCAGTAGTCAAAGCTAATATATAGGACTAAGATGTGTCAGCAACTAGTTTATGGCTAACATATCTTCATGTACAGGTAGCTTTACTGTTGCATCTAAATTGAACCAAAGGTTGTTCTGTGAACCTGCCATTCCATGTGCAAGGTATATTTTTCAACTCCTTTATATTCTGACATGAAAAATGAACAATTAACAACACATGTACTGTTGATGGGAGTGTGTACATCTGTAAGAGAAAAGAAACTTCTCTAAATAAAAAACACTATATTATAATTCCAATCTGCTCCTGGGAGAGGATAAGGAAATAAACTTAACCTACAAGACAAAGTAATTACTTTGCTTAATGCACTACTGAATGGCATTCAAATATTTGGGGGATGAGAGCAATTTAAGAACTTACGTAGCAGAAATGAGACTCCCTTATCATTAGAGAAAACAGATGTCCAGGCTATACTGGCATACATAGTCACACATAAAGTACTAGACATGATTTCAGAGTGTTGTAGGGAGGATAGAGCCAGGGTCTTTTCCATGGTGGCCATTGAGAGGACAAAGGGTAACGAGTGTAAGTTGAAACACCTCCATGTGAGGAAGAACTTCTTTCCTGTGAGGGTGACAGAGCCCCAGCACAGGCTGCCCAGAGAGGTTGTGGAGTCTCCTTCTCTGGAGAGAAACCCACCTGGATGTCACCCTGTGCCATGAGCACTGGGTGTCCCTGCTGGAGCAGGGGGGTTGGACTAGGTGATCTCTAGAGGGCCCTTCCAACCTCAACCATTCTGTGATTCTGTGGAAGAATGAATTACAAATATAATGTACACATCAAAATCCAAATTTCCCAACAAAAAGGCAGGGCATGTTAAAATGAGATTTGAGAAGAGGAACTTTGTACTGCAGCAGAGTAGATACATTTTGACCGTCCTCAAGTAAAACTTGGTATGTTGAAGTCTACAATAAATTCTTGTCTGTCAGGTGAAAGAAGTTCTTCCAAATAAGGAGTAGTAGTTTCTCGCCAAAAGTTCTGAATGTTGAATCAGTTTTTCCAACATCACTAAAATGACATCATTTCCTTAATATCACTCCAACCACAACTGCAAGAAACTAGGGGATTTGTTTGTTAAATAATCATATAGACTATAGTCTATATAAAGTCTCTCTCTAAGTAAAAATATTACTTTCCATCTTAAATTTTGAGACCTTTTTGTGCTTTTCCTGGCAGAATTCCATACAGTATCTTGAAAAAATATCATCTGGACCAAAATAAAGTTCTGCTGGTTGTATGCTGCTTGCCCATCTCTTCTACAGAGCTCAGTAAATAGATAGCAAATAAGCTATTTGTCCAGAAAACATTTCTCACCAATACCAGAGTATTCTAGAAGCTAAGAATGAAGTGCCTCTCTAAAAGGTGCCACTGTTTTTAAACATTACAAATTCCTATTATACAGTTTCAAAAGTATTAGCCTTATCAGCTGTTCTTTAATGGAAGCAGCAATTATGCTCACCTTCCCCTAAAAACTTGCAATCTATATAGCTAGGATTTTTTTTTTAGATCTTATTTCAGTGCAACTGCATTGTGCACTAAATGGCAACAATTGCTATTCCGAATGCACTGAAAGGCCAGACTGTAACAATTATATTTTCAGCTTGCATTAAAATTTTAGCACAGGTACAGGAGTAAAACATACGTTTGCAATTGTGACAACTTGTGCTTTCTGATGCAATGGTCTATTAAACTAATAAGGACTAGTAAAGAGCAAAGTATAATGCTGTGGAAAACATCTTCTAAAAGCGTAACAGTTACGATGCTGTCAGCCCAGCAACTGCTGTGAGAAAATAAGCACTTTTCTTAAAAGCTGACCATAACTTCTCACAAGCCCCAGTTCTTGGTGAGATAAATGACAAACATCTGGATTCAGAAGCCAGTCTCTGCTCCCTGAGCACCTGAAATATTAGTGTCAGGGAACATTCGTGAAGGGACTCTAGAAAAATGGGGAAATGGCTGTTGGGTTTTGGCGTTCTTTTTCCCACACAGGAAGGAATTTGCTAGGCATAGCTGAAAGCAAGTCATATTAAAATCATGAGCATGTTTGTTCTGCTCATGGTTAAGTAGCAAGCCTAGAAGACGCAGCCCTAATGTAGTAGACAGCAGGTAGGTTGTAAAACTTTTATTAGTACTTTCTACAGCAAATAACCTTGTGCAATTTCCCATGAATGTATTTACTAGAGTGTTATTTTCTTTAAATCAAAAACAAACAAACAAAAAAAAAGCATTTCTTGTTAAAGCTTGATTGATGTTTCTAAACATGAATGAGTTAAAGTGAATGAGCTAAGTAAGTTCTTTTCTCTTAACCTTTGCTTAGGAGGGAGAAGGTGCATTTGCTTACCAATTTTCCTGCAGCTTCTCCTGTCCCTCTTTATTGATCTCTCTTAAATAATCACTTCAAACAGTAGTCTCTCATTATTATGATTATATCTTGATGCATGTAGAAGCAAAGAGAAGAAAGGAGTAATACATAAAATAGCTCAGGAAAAAAAATGTTTTCTTTCCTGGTGATCAGACAACTTCAGAGGATCCATGCCAGAACAGCAACATCTATAATATACAAATGCCTTCAGCACAGACAACAGGTTCTGGTAAACGTTTATCTTATACTCTCTGTGCTCTTTTGGAGTAACTCTATCCTCAAAAGACAAAATAGCTGAGATTATCTACCAGTATGGGCCGTGTTTTCTCTTGTTCCTGCATCTGCTCGACCTGAAGCTGTCATCACAGTCAAGTGTGAGACAGGAAGCGCAGTCTCATAAAGACGAACAAGGAGACCTTCAGAAGCAGCAATGCTCCTACCCCATCCGAGCACTGCCTTGAATCAAGCTTTCCCAAGCTCTCCGTGGCTCATACCTGGAGTCACCTAGTTTACAAGTGCTCCCTTCTCCATTTGCACCAGCCTTATGAGGGCACAACCCAGGTGTGGGCAGCTGTGGACCACTGTGTCAAAGTGTTGCCAGTTACTTCTGTGCTGGAGGACCATTAATCTAAGTACAGGTTAGTCACTAAATTTCAGGGCTGCCTATATGGCAAATGGAATAATGGAAATGCTGCCAAAGTTTGCCACCCCAAAGTACTAGAAAAGATAAAAAGTAATAACCAACACTTCTCTAAAGTGCTTTTAAACTGTTCCCTGCACTAGTTTAGTAGCAGCATCAGTTATTTGTCCTGTGAATACAGTTATACTTGAATATACACATATAGTCCCAGTTTCAGAGTAAAAACTGACATGACCTTAATATTCAATCTATCATTCATGGAGCAGAACTAAAATACCTTTCACCAGTAAGGAAAGCAATAGCAAATTGGCTAATCAGCATAAACTGTATGATTGTGTTGTCTGTTAAGAACGATCACTGTTCACTCCAAATATAGTTCTTCCAGTTGTTAAATTTATGAATTCTCTTGATTTTGTAATATATAAATCTTGGCATCTCTATCACACGTACTATGATTACCAGCAGATAGAAAAGCTCTGAGTAAACACAAAATAAACTCTAAAAAATATGAATCTGTGGGAAAAAAAAAAAAAAAAATCCTAATTAGTGCTGGTAATAGCCTCAAAAAATGGATTAGGGAATTTATGGAATTTAATCCAGTGAGATTTTGGTATGCCTTGTAACAAACCACATAACACAAATAATAAAATAGTGTTTTCCATCTTTCAATTTTAAAATAAAATAGCTCCCCACTTAGAGTATGGCAACAATGAGAAAAAAAAGTGTATATAGATGATTATAGGACTATTTCCCTTAAAAAAAAAAAAAAAAGTTATCATTAAAATTGAAATGCTACAATCATCTGAATTCAAAGGATCCTTTCATGAAAAAGCACTTGTAGCACTTGTAGCTTCATTGACTTAAATAGATCTATTCAAATAAATGAGACTCTCCAAACTGGACTTGAGGTTTCTCAGCATCACATTGTAAATTACAAAAAGATATACTGTACTGTATCTGTGCCATTAGGCATAGTTCAACTGTTGAAAATTGTACTGTTGGTAACTCTTTTATCATTCGGTGAGAATGCATCTAAGATAATGAAATCGTATATTACCCTTTTAAATTGCAAATCTGACACCATAGGCACTTTCTGTTCTCCTTTCTTTAAATTAAAATACAGAGAGACATCTCTTTGTATACTGAAAATCTTTTCTCTCAGCTCTCCATAATTTTAGAGGTCATTTAATGAACAGAGTCATGACCAGATGGAATCCTCCTCCCATTGTAAGCAATCTAAAAAGCAGTCCACATTTAGGTAGCACCATGCTAACTGTACAACTGCTCAATGGCACTGACGCTTTCCCCGAAGACAAAATCCAGACTGGCAAAGAAGAAACAGTTTGGCTTAACTTCACATACTTGCCTGTCGGAGAACACAGCTCATATCTTCAGGGAGTACACTGATTCCCTAGAAATATCCTGGTTTTAGCAACTGATTTGGGGAATATATATTTCTCTGATGTTCTGGGGAGTAGTAAGCAATTTGTTCCCTGTAAATTATACAAAGCACCTCTTTGTCAATAAATAGCTGAAGGGAAGAGGTTGGTAATGAATGAATGAATGAATACACTGATGAAGATTTCTCCTATGATATTTTAACTGTTCCCCTCCAATGCATTCAAAAGGCAAATCACAACATGTTTTTTTTAAAAAATAGTGCAGAAAATATAGACATTTTTTGACTCCCTCTGCTGGATCAACTAAATCAAGTCCCAGTTTTGTATATTTATCTGTGAGGCTCCTCATAGCTCTGTCCTATAGTACTAACTCATTTCTTCTCTCCTCTTTTGTCCTCTAGGCCTGTCAAGGTGCTTCCTCTTCCTGATCTTTTCCTGTTTTCCTACATCTCTTTTCAGTCTTGCCTTGTTGCACACAACAGCATTTTGATCATTATTATGATCTTTTTTTAATAACTAGCCTCATGACTTACATCATATACTGCCGAGGCTACTGTTACTGGATATATTTTGCCTAGCAAAGTAGTACTGCCTTCTGTTTCCACTGCTTACACAATCTCTATGTCAAGATTTGATCCCATTTGCAGACCAAAGCAGGATTTTTCTACAAACTGGGAAAGAAAGGAGCAGGTTAGTAGCTACATCCAGACTGTAGCTCTGAAATCCACCTGCAGAGTTTACAGCAGAGGATGGGAGGGTTTCAGTCAATGGTTTGAATCCCCAGCTGGTGAATGTAGGATTTTATAAGAGGTTTTGAGGAGGAGACTATCATTTTTTTTGCTGGAAGACGTTCATAGACTGCTTTGTGAGGGGAGCAATTCTGTGTTGGAGTGAATTTTGTTCAGACTGATGGCCCTTCCCTTACTTAGTGCTTAGTGCACCCAGGGTAAAGATCCCGAACTCTACAGGTCACTTTGTAGCTACTACAGTGAGTAGTGACTGAACTTTCTTGCCTTGAAACCTCAAAAACATTTTTCTTGAAATTTCTTACTGTTCAATAACAGCCATGAGAGTGGAAGTTTGTCCTTCAACATGTTTCGTAGGTTCAGGTTGTTTTCAGTAGGTTACAAATTAAATTTCCCAACACATAGAGACTGATCTGTCTTTTTCCACAACTTCTTAATCATAACTCACAGTATGTGAAGTAATTCTCCACAGGAGTGAAGAATTTCCAGAAAACAAAGTATGTGTATAATTTATTCTATCTTCAAACAAAGGATGGACAGGATGGACTCTCGAAGGCCCTTTTATGCTTTGTTTAAAGTATATACTCATTTTTCATCCAGTATATTTTGCAAATACAGGACTTCAAAGACTGTAGTTTCCCTATGGTAAAAATATTCATCAGGCAGCTTCCTCTCAAACTAGAAGATGTTGTCCAATTATTGCACTCATCAGGACATCTAACCAGAGATTTTGAAGCCTATAATAAAGATAATCTGCAAGACAAATGCTCACATATTCACTGTTCACTGTAGATGACTTCTGCTGTGAGCCTGTTCTATTTCTTTTGATACAAAACTTCCCCAGGAGACTAAATAACAGGTATGCCTACTTACATACTGATTGTCTACATCAATTTATTGAAATCTGTGGGAGGCATGCAGCACAACAGAACTGCTTACAACAAACAATTTGTTCAAGAAATCTGCATAGCTTCCCTCTTATTTATCAACCACTTCCCCACCTACTCCTCTTTGATGTGTTAGTAGAACCACCAGATTACATGGAAGGACAGTGAGGAAGGCTTAACAAAACTTATGATGTTAAACTTCTAAATTTCTACATTGCCCACTTCTAGAGTTTTAATTCAGCCAGTAGCCAGCTCAAACTCAATCCTCCAACATATATCATTGTCAGCATACAAATTGAAATGGAGTATGGCAATGACCTGTCTTAGGTAGACAACAGAAGGGATAGCAGGTGACAGGAAATAAAACACAATATCAAGAAGTGCCCACTGATGGTGACTGTCTTCCCTATGGCTGGCACCTAAGTTACTTATTCCTGACTCTATTAAAAAAGTAATAGACATTTGAGGATTGAAATCAGTACCACAATTAGAAAGAGAAGGAAAGAAAGACGTTATTTTATCTAGACTGGTCTGTTATAATTTAGTAAAATCTATTTTTTTTTTTTTTTTTGGATTGAGAGGAGGATTGATGGTGTATTTAAACAATGGAATGAGTGCTAGGCATTATTATTATTTCTTTGGTACTTTATTTGGATGAAAAGGCACAAATTATTACATGAAACAATTCTACCTGCAGCACTGCAGTTCTTTCATTTGGGATGATTCAAAAAATGAAGCTAAATCCAAATAACTTTTGCTCTCATTAATCTTAAAACAAAAGTTGGCTAAAACATTCTGCATTTCCCCTAAGAGGATGCTGTGTGTATTTAGACCTCAAAGACTTTAAAATGACAGAGGTTCTCCTTCCCAGGGACCCTTTGATGGCTCCTGACATTTCAACTTTATAATGCAAAAAGCCAGTTGGTTTTGTTTGTGCAATTAGTCAGATTACTAAGCAATAGAAAAAAAAATAGTAGTTTTACACTAAACTCTAGGGAATAAAATATGCAGAATTCATGAGATAAAAACACATAAAAATTCATTTCCTGAGCAGAAGCGCTGCAATGTTGTATAGCAAAAACTATTACTTTTTTCATTGTGTTTGTAATAAAGAACTCAAGCAACCATGCCCTTCAGGGCTGGGCTCCTCACCACTTCACTTGAACTCAGCCTCAGCATTCAGCCATGGCATGTGAAGTTAATTACTCTGGGCATTGGGGCTCCCAACAGAAGAATGACCCTATTTGCAGCTCCATGTACTATGTACCACGCTACAGTGAATTCTTTCAGTACCTACACATTGCACACTCAGAGGCTCTGAATGGAGTAATAATTCTAGCACTCTGGAGGAAACTCAGCTGTCATCTCATTTTCTCAGGGACACTTGTCTTCCCAGGTAACCGTTTAATGGGGGCTGACATCAGCCCACACTCAGTCACTGTCATCCTCCCAGTCCTAATGGCTCACAAATCCAAGGGTTATGAACTTTCAGAAAGCATCTTGCAAGAGGAGGGGCTTGGAACACTTTGGGACCATGGATCTTGCGATCCTAAGGCCTTTCTGCCAGCTTTTGTGAGAAGAACTACAGAATTACGTAGGTTTGAAAATCTGCAGTTGCAAATGACTCCATCCAGAAACCCAAACATTGTCCGCAGGCCTCGTGGTTTACATAATTTGGCAAAAGGCTGACTCACTGAGGAGCTGGGTGTTTTAATAGAAACTACATAGCTGGTGAAAGAAATAAAGAAACAATTTAATAAATAAGTCCATTATACACAACTTCTTGCCAAATACCTGCCTACTCTCAATTATTATTACTGTTAGGGTGAGAAGTTACAGCAGCTTTGTAAAATAAATGAAAAAATACTTACATAAATTAAAACAATTTTTACTCTCTACAATTAAAGAGGAAATGTCCTACATACACTGAGGTAGTTGACTTTATTTGATGTAATCCAGAATGATATCTGATGATCTGATGCATGTCAGTTCAACAGTAATATTAATTTGAAAGGGGTGTAAAATAAGTAAGTCAAGACCTATACCTGGTATAAATCAATTGCAAATATGACCCAAAAAACAGAGACATTTAGAAAAGATTTTTTTAAAGGATATGTACCATATTATTTGTTGACATCATGATATATGTTCACCTTGCCGTGTGTTTTTTAAAAAAAATTCTTTATCACTATTTTGAATGGCAGTTGAGAGAAACTGAATGGTTACTTCCAGGCAGAAAATCAGAAAATAGGAGATGGACAGTTATTTTGGAGTGATTATTTTTCATTTTCTAACCAACTTTGCAGATTCTAATCCTTTTTTTTTTTACTCTTTTTTTTCTAATTGCAGTTCATTAATTGATTTACCTATTTAAGTACAACGTAAAAATAGGTTATTTTGCTGCTCTTAGTTTTAATGCATCAGAAACAAACATTACATAATACTATAGAGAGAAGAGAATATGGAGACAAAATTTGAAATTGTTTCTAAATATTGCATTAATTCTGCGCAGGATAGGAAAATAAATTACTGGCCCAGTTTTGACCTGATTCTGGACTACTCAACTCATCTATTTTTAAGCACAGTTAGCATTTACCGATATTCATACATAGGAACTAACTCAAATGCTTTCCTTACATGCTATTCAGCCCTAGCAAAAACAATGGGATCTGTCTGATTCTAGGTAAAAACACATTTCGTTTCCTCCTGGAAAGCAGATAATGTGCTGGAATGGGTTCAATTCAAACATGAATTAGGTAAACCTGAAAGGATAAAAGTGTCAAAAGTTTTTTCGGAACTGTTCTTCTTTTTGTGCTGCCCCTATTAAGTAACTGTCTATTATTTTCTATTTCTAGACAAAGGACATTCTTGTTATGCTCATTCAGACACCAGGTCCTCGGTCGCTAAATGTAAGTAGATTTGTGCAAAACAATCCAATTGCACCTTTTCACCATATTTTAACTTAGTAAAATACCATTTTCTTTCTTTTTTTTTTTTTTTTTTTTTTTGTTAGAATTTTCCAGGACCATCAAAGAAGCAAATTTTTTTATTTTTTTTGAAAGAGCAGGGGAGATACATCCTTGTCAGCAAAGATTTTGCGGAAACATTCAAAACTAAAAATCAGCTCTCAGGTCTCCTAAAGTACCAGCAGAGAGAGAATCCTCCTCTCTGCTGGTACTTTACAAATGGAATGAACATCCATTTGTTCATTCATTCGCAAGCTCTGAGCTATTTTTCTTCCCAGCACAAAATCTGAAGCTTCAAAACAGACAGCCATGAAGGTGACACGTTAAGAAAGCTACGGTAGTTGAGATCTGGGATGGTTTTGCTTGAATTGACAGTTTAATGTACAGAACTTTCATGTGACCCAGACTGAAAAGGAAACACCATTTTTCCTGACTTGTTCTGTGAACTCGCTAGAATGTTTATAAAGGGGTAATTTGCCTATTGGGACACATTTATTCCATGAAATATTATTAAATTGCTACAGTATTAAAGAATTTAAGTATAGAGTGGGAGTTTTGGTCCTTTTTTTTTTTTTTCTCCAATTAAAAATATACTGTGGTTTCTATTCTACTTCACTAAGGAACTATTGCAATAATTCAGATTGTTAAACTTCAAAATTAGTCTCTCTTCAAAATTGATAAATTAGTATCCTGCTTAGTCTTGAATTGTTGATAAGTTCAAAACAATGTTCAAAATAATATCTCTTTAAGTAAGTTCTTCACTTTTTGATTATTTAGTAGCTATTACAGTCAATGGCTGGTCACATAATATTATTTCTTCTTTCATCTGGAAAACTAAACTGTTAATACTAAAGAATAAAGACTAAGGACTAGTTGTTTACAACATAATATTCTTCTAGGAGAATTTTTAATATTAATATTGATTTGTGAATACACTCCTGAACGCTTTCTCCAAAAATGCCAAGCAGTTGTCTGGACAATCATCAATAATATTGAACTATTTATATCAGGTAAGCAATTCAAACCTTCCGTGTTTCTGTTGAAAATTGACCTTTATTTTTAATGTATTTCTAATTGTCCTAATCTTCTTGAAAAAAGCGACTTTTTTTTCTTATTAAATCAAATCTGATTGCATAAGTATCATACTCTCTCAAGCATATACCACATTATTCATTAATTAATATTAATATTTTAGCCATTCCAGAGGTTTTTAATGCTCCAATTAATATATGTAATCACTTGGAACATGCAGAATGTGTTTAGGATATTCAAATTAATGAATTTACTATGTCACTTACCAGAAACCTTTCAAGCAAAAGTCATCTCCTGAGATCTAATTACAAAGAAAATCATTCCAAGTACATTGAGATAAAGTGTTTGAAAAATGATCAATAACTTCTGAAATTAAATTTAGGTTATGTTACACTTTGGGTGAGGAACTCACTGGATCTTGAAATCTGCAGAGTTTTGAGAAATATACAAAGGTTAACTTTAATGAAAATGCACTTACAAGCTTCCTAGATTATAGGAGAAAATCAAAACCCATCTATCCATAATCTCACAGGGAAGCTCATGAATCCAAATGAAAGGAAAATATCCTGGCTTAAGTGCATATGTTGCATGTTCTGTAGCACTGCAACAGTTACTGACAGAAAGAGGCTTTGCAGTTCTGCATCTCTGAAAAAGCAGTTATTTGGGTTCATGAAACCAAAACCTGTTTAATGTTTTGAAATTTTGTCTCTTCCTCTTAAAAAAAAAAACACTCTAATGAAAAACTGTAGAAAAAGAAGGAATTCACATGGAAGATTCACTGCTATGGACCATAAACTGGGTTGTGGAAGTCACTGCAGAGCAGCTTACTGAGGCTGGTCTCCCACTATCATTAAGCTATCAGCTTATTTCCTTCTGTTCTAATACATTTTGTTGATAAAAGGTACACGAAGAAGTAGTATTTGCATGAGAACTTCCAATTTTAATAAACCATCAATCACACCAATCAGCTGTGACTTCCAAGGTACATAAGAGATACCCCTATTTTTAAAATTGTCTAAAAGTGATAAACTTAAATGCAGAAAACCACTCTTGGAAAAGTCTGAAGGATCGAAATTCACTCTTAAGGAACTTGTTCCTCCAGTTTCAGTGTTTTGATTCCACCAAGTATAAATGAGATAGCATTAGGCAGTTGTATAATGACGAGTCTTTATTGAAGCATATGAAATCTACCGCTGATTCATGGAATGTGCTATTTCTGCCAGGAATGAAAATGATGTGTTGATTTCAATTGAACTATTCTTACATGCACCAGCTGCATATCAGGTTCAGGATATGTAGAAGTGCCATTATTAGGCATAGTATTTACGTACGAAATTTTATTATTGTACATCACTGATGGATCTTTCTGTTTCTACTGCCATGGTATTTAGAAAGATGAAAAATTGAAGAAGTAACCAATTTCTTACTGTGATTGTCTTTTTCCTCTTCATTCTTAAGACAATAGAACAATATACTTTTCTCTTGTGTTTTTCAATTTCTATCTGTAGATCATCAAGCTATATTCACAAAAATGAGAGGCAAAGAGTGGCTGAAATAAAGTTACTGGCTGTCAATAGCTTGCTGTATTTATATATATATTTATTATATATATATATGTATGTGAAAAAAAAAAAAGTGTGTGTGAGAACAAGAAAAGAAAAAAGAGAAAAAATGCTGTTGACAGATGACTGGAGAAAATAACTTGTTGTAGGAAGGTTTTAAGCCCTGAGGATTTATTTGTACCTGCTGGGTTAGAGATGGCCAAAGAGCAGAAATAATGATCAGACAGACAAATGCAAGACCACAAATAAGCCTGTGCCATTCCTCTTGGCAAGTGTTCATTATTTAAAACAGTGATACTTTGAAGAGAAGGAAAATATTTGAGACTTGCTCTTTGTATAAAAGTAACAGAAGGCTCATTTTTAAGATAAAGCATCCTAAGAGATCTTTGAAGGTAAAAGGCAGTCTTCCAGAAACATCTCTTGTGATAGATATTTGGAAAGAGAATACGATTTGTTTAAAGTAAATCAAGAGTGTTGTCCAAGAAGTAGGTCCTTTGTCTATAGCAGTTTATGAGAAATGCTATGTATCCATGTCACAGTGGTGCCATATACTGAACTATTTGAAGGGTGCAAATGTGCTAGAAAATGCTGCATTCTGACAGAATGGAAGGAGAATAATTAATATCCACGCAAGCTTTTCACCATATCGACCACAGAATGAAGCAGAACTGATAGGAATGGCTTGATTCTCAAGGTTGGCATGCTACCCTTCATATGTTCAAAAAGGTGGTTGCCCACAGGCACAAATGTAGCAAGCCTATTGTCAGTGTTTGCTCGTGGAGCAAATAGTTCTTACAGTGTCACTGAACTTTTAGTCCCCTATTTTCCACCATAACGAGTGCACAGAGAGCTATTACATTTGTTCCATCTTTTTATTCTGGCTACTTTGCATTTATGTTAATTCAACATGCTTGCTGCAGGAATGACAAATTGCCTGAAGACAAGAAGGAGCTTGACGGGAGGAGACAGGACAACAACATTTGCTACCTTCTTCTTCTGCTTATTTCATTTAACCTTTGATCAAACACACTGTAACCCAACAGTTTATCAGACTGACACATCTAGTTGTGCTGCTGCCTGATGTGATGTGGCACGGGCCATCAGGCGCTTCAGAGGCAAGTTCTAGTTCTTAGTTTTGATAGAAACCACTCAGTCCCAGCTTAGGTTGCTTTTTTGTTTCTTTCTTTTGTTTCTTTCTTTTGTTTCTTTCTTGCTTTGGTTGGTTGGTGTCACACTAACACTTATCCTAAGTCTTAACGCAAGTGCAGCTGAAGTCACAAGTTGGCAATGCCAAATTCTAGCACTGTTGTTACCTCCCAACTATGATTGCACTTACATCTTCATTATAAAGAGAAAACAAAAAAATGATTTTTTTATCTATCGTGCTTTATCATGTATGACGAAAACTGCATCATCTGGCAAGTCCCAATATAGAACTACACTGGCAAAACCAGCAGGTCTGCATTTCCCATAAGAATATTTTCTTCCAATTCCTTTATTCAAAATAAGCTATACTTGCATCTCCAATCTTATCACTTAGGTTCTCGATTACCCTGCAGTAGCATATGCACAACAACCAACAATATTAGGAGAGTCTATTTATAAACCTTTCTTTAGGTGACACTGAATTTACAGAGACAAACTTTTGTAGTACACCTTAAGAGATGGCACTTTATTTTCCTGTTGTTTGAAGATTTCAGTTTCAAATGAAGAAAAGTCTGTCTGAATAATTGAAATTCTTAAGATTTCTCTTAACTGCAAAGGAAGAAGCTGAGAGACAAGATTTTGATAAGGCAATAGTATCCTGATTCAGATGACCACCCCAATATTTGGATGATAAAAAAAGAGGTTTTCATGTGCTTCTTCTGTTGCACTGTTTTTATTATTTGCACCTATGTGTGATGTCATACAAGTCAGTTATATCTAGTGATTTGCACTGTAGTTCAAATTGTGTCCCAATCCTGTGTGAATATTCCTGCAAGCACCATTTTTAATAGTCTAAATGAATTAGAATAAAATGAATAAATGAATGAATAAAAATATGCTCAAGTAATATTTTTTCCATTAAAAAACAAATATTTAAATATTTTTGACCAACTCTTTAATTATGCATAACAGTGCCCACTTTCATCTTCTGACAAGCACAGTACTTAGCAGATCAGCTTTGCACAAGGTCTGCAGGCAATTCTGAGCAAGTGTTTGAAGACCTCTTAAAATGGGCCTAGCATTACTTGCCTTCAGGTCGAATAACTGTGTTATATTCTCACCTTAAACTTATGCTAAAGAATTGACCCTATTATATAGGAATAACTTCAGAGCGGCTGGAATCAAAAGAATGGAGAGCTGGATTTCATATCTTTGTAAAGGATTTTAGTGGGTCAAAGAGAAGGAAGGGGACTGTTAGGATAGCACAGATTTGTATGAAGGAGAGAGCTTAGCAGGTGCCTTGGTCCTAAATTTATTGCCTTACTCTAAAAGAAAGAAAGGTAATTTTTGTCATGGAAGAATTTAGGTATTTTGTTCCCCTATCGGTCAATCTTTTTCTCAGTAATGTGGGATTTGTTTCTCTGAGATCTGACTGGACTCTATTTTATTGTTGTGAAATGCGGAAGTAGGGTTTGTTTAGGGTATGTTTTCATTTGATCTTTTTAAATAAATAAATAAACTCTTTAGCACAGTCTTTTCATTGCCTTGTGATTGCCTGACTTAGCTGAGGCCACAAGGACAAATAGACTTAAAAAGGAAATGTATGTATTCCGCAGGATCTCAGCACTGCTGTGCGAGTGCATGATCTCACCCAACCCCATCTCTCCACAACCTCATCTCTTCCCACAGGCCTTCCCTAATTTTGTCTCTCCTTCCTGGTGTCCTTGTCAAACAGAATGCAGGAAGAGGGCTGGTACTTCATCCCTGCTTGTCCCATGAGACAGCCTTCCTTTCTCCTTTTCTCTTTCTTTTGCCATATAGTTATTAAATAAACATCACTACATTAAATACCAATTACAAGAGGGGTAACTGGAAATGAGTTTTTAGAGCATATTGAACAAGCGTAAGAGGTATACAGGGAATGAAAGTAGAAGTAGATCCATGTAATAAGAGTTGTTTAATTGACTTCTAGGGCCAAATGAATCCCTACTGCAATTTCATTGTCTTCTGTGAAGCCACCCCAGAATGAATATGGTCTGTTGAGAGATTAACCCTGCAGGAGAAAATAATGCTTCCCCACCAGCCCCTGCTGTTTTCTGGAAAACTGGGTACCCCTTGGGAGCTTGGAAATGGAAGTGAAACAAAAGGAAAAAGAGCAATTACCAGTCAAGGTGGATATAATTAGACCTAAATCAATGTGATAGAAATTATGTGCCTCATTTTTATAAGATAGGATACTGTGCAAGACATAAACAAATTAGAGAAGTCTCTTTTTTTCTCCTTTTTTTTTCAGTAATAAAGGCTGCTTGGAAAGTAAACAAACATAGAACACTAGGAAGTTAGGAAGGTTTATGTCACAGCACTAATTAAAATCCTAGCCAAGAAAGAGAAAAATACTTTAGATTTAGCAAGAGCAATGAAAACATTTTTAAAAGAACATATGGACAAGCCTTCCTACAAAATGCTTAGACAATTATAGGAAAAAATGTGGAATAAATAAATGGTGTGCAGGAGAAGTAAAATATCTCCTAGTTGAAAAGTAAGAGTTGCAGAACAAGGCTGTCAGTTTTAGGAAATGGAAAAGTTGGAGAATCTCTTAAGGATTCAAGCTCCTTCTATTCCATCACTGTGAATGCTCTTACAGCTCCAGTATAACCCATTAAAGCTAGATCATTCCCCTTTACTAGCTGCCTTTGGTATATGAAGCTGTCAGCCTGCAAGTCCTTCAAGAGTTAGAAAAAGAGAAAACATCACAGGAGTCAGTAGAGCTAAAACAGGTGGCAGTCTAACAAACCCGTTAGCTAAACTTTCAGTAAAGGTTTAAGAAATTACAGCCTTCATCCATTCCCACTTAGGAATTAGAAGCTACAATCCAATTAGAAGACTCAAAATAAGAAGGTCTGCCTGCAAAATTCGGTGTCCTGGCCTAAATATAAGCTGGAACAACAGAGATGCCATCGTTTTTATTTCAAATCTTTATTTTTGTAATTTTGGTAGATACTTTGACCGTTGCAGATTTATTTCACAATGCTTTAATTAGGGCAAAACTAAGCAGAGCTGAATATAGGAGCTGAGAAAAAGTCTCAGTGTCTTTCTGCTTTTCATAATTTAACTGATTCCTTGTTCTGTTACTAGTGCTAGCATTTCAGGCCTAGAATAAAAACAAAACCAAATTGAAGTGCTTTGTACAAACTCTACTCTTTAATTCCATTCCGAGTATTTTCAAAGTCAGAAGAAGATAGGAGATTTTTCCCATCTTTAGTCTGATTTTTACTGACATTATCATGTCCTTTCACCTCAATAAGCTGAGACACACAGATGAGGACAGGGTTGTCCTGATATGTTTTTATGAGCTTGAGGAGCTCAACTTCAATCATATGACTGCTAATATGATGACAAAATAGAGGATAATTCACACCACAGAACTTCTAAGCTCTCTGTTTCAGAACCTGGAAAACTTTGAAGCTATCCAAGCTTCAAACCACAGACTGTGGAAACAAGACTCTAAAAGTGTCTGTGTAACTTCTAGGCTACCTGGTTGGACATAGAGTGAATTCAAGCAACCATTTTTAGCTCTTTAATCAACATTGTTATCTTAACTATACTTTTATACAAACACAGGATAATTTAGTTGGAAGGAATGTGTCAGGATTATCTGGGCCAACCTCTGGCATTCGGAGCATGCATGACCCATAATATGTAATATATTGCTTTCACAGATAACATCTATTTTAGGATTCAACTTGTTATTGCTGTAAACATTATCAATTTTATAAAATTGGAAAGAGAGTTTCATCTGATCCAGTCTGTTAGAGTTTGGGTAGAAGAGGCTACAAGGAATCAGTGTAGTGAAAGCAAATAACAGAAAGCCTGGCTGCTCAGGAAGTTATTACGAGCTCTTGTTTCTCCTAGAATATTTGCTTCTTGATGAAAACTTTTAGCAGTCCCAAAGTATTTGGAAATTTGGTTTTGCATCTCCCTTTGGAAGGGACCTAACAACACTCTTGTAATTTAACCACTAAAATTTCCGCACCAGGAAGAGGCCATGGGCAAAGTTGCTGATTTTTACACTATCCCCAGCACTGTTTTTTATTACTACATCCTCCTCAGGTCTCTAGGCTGCAACAGATATCAAAGTCAACTTTCCAAATCTATTTTTACAATAACTCAAGCTGTTCTAATGTACTTTTTAACATTTTCCATCTGTAGAACATTTAAAGTATGGAAGCCAATTAATGTGAAAATATAAAGTGGTCTGAGTTAATGAAAAAAAGTGTGTATATATATAAAGACCGCATGTATATATACGGAGTATAGCCTCTGTGTTATTCTTTGCATTTGCCATCTACAGTGAAAATCCACATAGTTTTTCAGATTCTTCCGAAAGTGTTATTTGTTACTATTTTTTTGCTCCCATGTCTCAGCTTTATTCAAAGTAGATGTAAATAGTAAATAAAATTATCACTAAGCTTGCTTTTTTGCTTGCTTTTTTTTTTTAGAGTGGCTGTTATAATCAGAAAAGTGATGCCATAAAAATGATATCTCGGTGTTTCACATTTATTCCCCCTCAGTGACTTCCTTATCAAATGTGCTTCATTTTGCAAGTCAAAACAAGATTCTTCTAACTGCCAGTACTGCAGTTCCACATGTTATTTGGAAGGCAGACGGTGTTCTTCTCTTTTTAAGTGATAAAAATTTCAGACACCAAACCATAGCCACTCACTTGGCTGATGATACAGGAGGCATGATACAAGACTTTGGGGTTTTACTTTGCAGTACAGATAGTGAAAAATACTTATGCGTAGGCAAATACATGAAAATGATACAAAACCTGATGCAGACACTTCGGCTGCCATTTCATGGTTGCCTTACAGTGTCTCTGCTGTTTGCACTGTCTCAGCTCCAGCAGTAGACATAGACATTAAAAGCGTCATCATTTCAATAAGCCTAGCAATGCTTAAGCTAACTCAAATGATGCTAAACAGTTGCCTTTCTGTCTCTGTTTTGCTGACTGAGAGCTCAAGTCTGGATTCCATTTGGAGGACACCTCTTTCCCTCCAGGCGGCATCTGGGACAGGATCCTAGCGAGAAATGGGGGGCCAAAGGCGGTGTCTGCATTTCCTTGCCGGTGTACTAGGAATGCTTCAGCATTTGCTTTCCCCTCCCCACCAGAGAAGTGGTAACTTGCCTACCTGTCAGCTGCAGGAGTGTGCGGAAGGGCTTGTCCGCAGCAGATGCCCTGGTACTCTTTCCGGAAAAACAGTAGCGGCCAGTGGCCCGTACCAGGTCTCTCTCTGAAAGGGGGAAATCTAACACATATGATCCAGAAATACCACCAAGTTCCCTAAAACATAGACAAATAGCAGATATCGCCACTGAGCTGTCTTGGTTCTGTTTCTGCTCACTAGAAATGTGTTTGAAATAGGTACAATAGGCACAAAGAGCTACAGAGCAGTAAAGCCAGAGCTAAATGGGAGCCAAACTCCCTCCAGAAATCCTTCTGTGCAGGGACCAAGGTAAGGTTTGTAGGGAGGAGTCAAATCTGCCATACTCATAGCATGAGGGGCAAAAAAGTAAAGCAACACAGTGCACAGTAACTTTTATGGTTGTTTTGACTTCTAGCACAATTATCTGCCTCTTAGGATTCACCCATTGCCTCCAGTATTTACATGTTATTAAAACAAAAGCAAAAAATTTAAATGCAGCAGTAGTCAAATCTGTGTTAAAAAGTTTCCATGTGTTTTTGGCTGAGTTTGGGCATATGGAGGTGAATCCATAATCTAGGCCAAATTGTTTTCTACCTTGAATTGTTTTCCAACTTCTTCAGAATAGGTCATTACCTTGTTCAGACTTGTTATTGGTCTGGTCTTACTGGTTATTGTATATAATCCCTGTTTTGCCAATTGAGCGGGGTGGGCAATAGAAAGAACCAGACACCAAGGGAAAGAGCTTCTTTTGTTGTTAATATTAAGGCAATACAGAATGATACATTTAACAAAACAATAAGCTTACTATGTGCTTGGTTTTAGCAACAGCCAGAACATGCAAGGTAATGGACAGAACCATTACTATAAGAGAAAGAGAATAGTGATTAAGAAAAAAGATACATCACCAACTGCCTAATATGTTACCATTATCCAGATCCGCCCCAGAGGGGAGCCCCTGTTGCAGTGAGCATTTGGAGAACCTTTCTCGCAATTGGGAGGTCTTAGACCATGCATCCATTCATAAGTGAGGTTTCCAAAGTCGCGGCAAGAGGGTCCAGCTTTTATAGAGCCAAATTAACAAATTATGATAACTTGCATTTTCTTTGTGAGTGATAACTTCTAGTGTGGCGTACTGCCCGATCATCCAGGACCAGGACTTGGCCAGAGTCCAGGCCTTGGGTGGGAGGATTCTCTTCGAGGTCAAAAACACTTACACAAGAACCTCCAAAAGTTACAGTTTAATAAGCCTACATGCAAGAGAGCATAAGAAGTTCTACAGGTGAATTCTGTATACTTCTACAAAGACAGTGCCATATTCACCTATAAATGAACCCAGACTAGGGTCTGACATTCAGGCCCTAGCAGTTCAGTCCCACCTGGTCATGAATTTCTTCTAAGCTGAAGAGACTACATTTATATTGCTCAGAAGACTATATAAAGGCTATTTGGATCTTACATAGATGTACCTATGGCCACTTCAATGATCTTTATTCTATAGGAGTTTTTAGTACAGTTTGTAGTACAGCTCTATTAAACAGAGTCCAGAATTTACAAAGGGCACTTTGAATGGCATACACTAATTCAGTGCTACCCACCGAAACAAATGTCTTCATTTAACTATGGAAATTGTCACAAGATCTTCCATGGACCCTACTGTGGCTCTGATGTTGTATGTGCTAGGATTTTTTACAACCTATGGAGAGAGGCTAAAGCTTTTCCAGTGTGAAACTCTGATTTTCAAAGATCTTAGTTATTTACATATCTGCTCCATAAAACAAACCTCCTGGTACTTATCTTGTTTCCATTCTCCACTCAATTCCAAAAAAGACTTTTTTTTTTAATTTCATAAAATGGAAATAGATTTCCCTCTCAGATGGAAATCCACAAGATTTGCACCTGAATGACCAACAAAAGAACTGTGTTCACAGTGAATACATTTTGCTTTAAATGCAAGTTTACCTCCAAACCTCTTCCAGCTTGTCCTTTGCTTGATTTTTTTTTCTGCTCTTATGACAGGAACATCTGAATAAGCTTTTGCCATCACTATTGCTTTGTATTTCTTTGCAGCTGCCTCTTTTTCTTGCTAAATAATGTACACCTCTCTCCTCACAAATAGCTGTTCTTGTAAATAAGGTAGACAGACAGTAACTTGCAGCAATCCTTAGACCACCCCAAATTAGCTGTAGCTGTAATCACACTTCACCTTTCATGTCTGAAATGAACAACAACAACCAAAATTGGCTGTTATTAAAGTCCTGCATAGCATATGAAAAGCAAACTCACCAATAAATTTTCACCATGCGTTTCTGAGCTGAATTTATCTGGCTCAGATTACTGAAATTTGTGAGGTCTGTGTCGTTCTGAATTTTTGCCCCCTACTTTAATTTCCTTTCTCCATAACTGAGAAGGCAATCTAGGTTAAACAAAAGCATAACAACTACAGCCAAGCCAATAAATAAATAAATAAATAAATAAAATGTAGGAAACCCGAGTAAAACAGCTCAGCTAGAAAATCAGTCCAGAAGTGCTGTTAATTCAGTTTGTGTGTAATGTTGAAAAGGCTAGAAGCTGTTCTCAGAATTCTTTGTTTAAAAGCTGAGCAACAAAGTAAAAATTTCAACCAAATACTGTCCAATAATAAATGGGAAAGTAATTTCATTCCTTTTTCGTTTCCTTGGATTACAGGCAGTCAAGAATCATAAAGAGAAAATCTATTCTTGGATTCACTGGAATGGGTGAATCAGTTCAGATTAAACAAGAAACAGCACAAATCTTTGACTGAAACTTCAGCCAGTTCAGACAGTTCTGGCACATGAAAGAGTTTAATTAGCTTTGTGTTATTCATTCCAACTCATCACTTCATTTCTTATGAAATCAGAAATGGAAGTATTAAAATAATTTTAAAAAGAAATATTCTCATGTTATTCTGAAAAAGAGAGGAAATGAATTTGAGCTAAACCTATTTCAGACAGTGAACCAGAAAAAGACTTCCCTTAGGATCTGGAAACTATTAGAAAAAGTCATTGCTTTTACAGAAAAGTAAACTGCTTTCTAGAACATAACTAACTCCAGTGTCAGAGAGAAGAGTTTTTTCTGTTCCACTCAGCTACTGATGAAGATTCAGGTAGAGTATGGTGTTTAGCATGGGGCATTTTGTGATAAGGAAGATTTGAACAAATCACAAAATCTAGGGAAGAGCAACAAAGTCTTCCAAAACAGCACCTGTGAAGAAGGCCTGAACAACCTTTATATGTTTATTCTTGTAAAGGGATATTTATATGGAGAATTAACAGCTATCTTCTCCTATGTAAAAGATTGTTATAAAGAAGATAGTGAGAAGTGTTCTTTATAATTGTAATAGAAAAAGAATATAAATTGCTTCGATTTACCAGAAGAATTTCATTAGATGTTAGAAAAATCCTTATAAATGCAATCATAGTAAAGTACCCATAGAGACCAGGTGGTTGTTTCATAGAATATCCTTCACAATAGGTTTTCAGAGATCAGGATAGAAAAATTTCTAACAAACAGCCCTAAAGTTCTTATAAAATTATTTAAGGAATTGTTTAAATCTATTTAGCTGATATTGCTCCAATGTGGAAAATCTGATTATATGGATCCTTGAGGTCTTTTTCAACCTTATTTGTTGCACAATTTCTACAACTGGGATTTCTGTCACATCCATTTCAGCACCTGCCTTCATTAGGCATTTTGGAAACCTATCTCAAGCTCATTCAGTTAATATTTTTGCATTAGGAAGGCTCAGAAGAGGCATTTAGGCTATCATCACCTGTGTCCCCTCCAGGGCAGAGTGCCTTCATGGTGATCTATCCAGCTTCACAATCCAGAAATTGCCTGTCAGATGGTACCAATAATAGTGCAACACACTGTGGGTCCACATCTACTAGAGCACCATATCCATCTAATGAAATCCTTCTGGTGAGTAGGGGCAGTGAGACCTGATAGTGTCTTCATGGCCATCCTGCCCAGACTCCAGTTCGGCTCAGACCCTGCCCAGAAAGGCCACAGCAGTGCCTGCCCCTAGCAGTGGCTGCCTCTCTTCCCAAATCATTGTTTGGGTCTCCTGGACTTCCCCTGGACCTGATCTGTCCTGCCTGCTAATCACTGGGCTCTCTGCAGAACCTATTGCCTTTATTAATACTCTGCTCTGCTCACGCAGAGCTGATGCCATGGACCCATGTCGTGTTGGTGCAGTCACTGCTCAGCCTGCTCTCTGTCTGGCATTGATTCCCCATCCCTACGGAAGCAGCCAACACTCAAGCAAGGGTGGATGGGCTCATATTAGCCCCCACTGCAAGGGGAGTGGGGTCGGTCAGGGAGTAACAAGGGCCGGCTGTTCCCTTAGGAAGATGCTCAGGAGCTGAGCATGGTAACACCATCAGTAGGACAGGGGCCTCACTAGCCAACATTTGTCCTACCATACCCAGAAAAGGCAGGGCCAATGACCATGTTCAGCCAAGGGTCTAGGTCCTGGGGTAACGATGTGGCAGGTCCAAGGTGAAGCAGTGGTATCAGTCCACAGACCGTGATCAGGTATGATGACAGCAACCCTGACCAGGCACTGCCCAGTGGTCACTAAGCAGGTCCACACTGATAAGACATTCTGAGGTCAAGTTAGAAAGCCACAGATCAGGGTCTGGATTACCAAGGTCCGTGTCCTGGTATGTTCATAACTAAACTAGAGACCAGCACACTTTTACAGCATAGCTCAGGGATGGAGTAAGAGCTTGAAGCTGATCTTAAAGGGCTGCAGGAGTGGAGGACAGGGGAAAGAGTTCCAGAGACACTAGTCAGGGTCACTAAAGTCCATTAGTCCCCGCAAGGTTCCAGCTGTGGGCCCCTCTTCCTATGTGTCCTCACAACTTACCAAGGACTGGGTTTTAAGAGGTACTTGCTGTGAAAAGACCTGATCTTATGTATGTGCACGGTCTACTGGTTCCCAGGAGCACTCCTCAGGTCCATCACTGAGAGTGTGAAACTTCCTACAAATTAGAGTTCAAAATTTACCTTGCTTAGCGCTCTGGTTGCTCTTGCACCGCAATTGCAGGTGGAGGAATGGGAGAGTGGGCTGAATGAAGTGGTTTTAGGAGGGAGACATGAAAAGCTGGGTCACTCTTCAGGCCTTGCTCCCTGCTGTTTGGATTGTTGTACTTGATGATCACTGGGTGATCACTTAGCAATAAGACCTGTTGCCAACACCAACTTCCTCGGCTGGCCCACTGCTGGTAGGAGGGGGTTGTGTGGAGGGCCAATGCAGATGGCCAGCACTACAGCTACCCTCGAGTCGCCCTCCCTGGGGAAGCAGGACTGCTCTTGCTTCTCCCTGACACTACCACTTTTGGCTTCTTATGAAAGACTGGCATGTGAGGAATCCATCCTTCTAGGTACTTCCATGATACAATCTTTGTTCCAGGAAAATGCTTAGACCCTTGATTAAACTTTGGGTATTGACCAATGCCAGTAAAATCCATTTAGTGACCAAAAAATACCTAAAATATTTATTGTTGGGAGGACCCACAGCTTCAATACTGTCTACAAAGAACTTCAAACCTTTTTTCGATGCATGCAGGATTTGTTTATTATTGTTATTTCTTGCTGTGTTTGGAAGTGAATACAACCAAAATAGGAAATATAAAAAGAACAATTTTCAAAAAGATTTTAAAATGTATTCTGGGGTAAATCTGCAAAATAGTCATTTTTAAATTAATTTCTTGATACTGTACTAGCAACTGAATCCATACATCCTTGTTTGCTAGCACTGAAGAACAATGCATGTGGCGTATTTAAATCCTGCTATTTGCAAAAGAGCTGTTGTTTGAGTGTCTAAAAATTATTTAGTTTAGCTTTAAATACAGTATATTGTATATCAAAATCTGTTAAGATATAGTAAGCCACTGAAGTCAGGCAAAGCAAAGGAGTTATATATGTACAATTGTCCATTTGCAAATGTTTGGACCTTTCTGCACTTCTGCTGCTAATGATGTTACTGCATGCTGCTTGAAGGTTTTTTTCAAAAGCTTCAGGATTAATTTGCTATCAAAATGGATGACAAGCATTCACACACCGAATAATGATATTTTTAATTCATAATTTATCATGTTATGTGATGTCATAAATTAAATAAAGCTATATTAATTCTCAGCGAATACATCCTTTCAGTGAAGAGCAATCAGTTCCCACATGACGGTGCTCTTCTCAAAAGAGGGGGAGGGAGCAGACTAATTCTCCCTCAAGAAAAAAAAAGTATTTCCCTAGTATTTACAAAAACTAGTGTAGTAGTTTTCAGGGAGAAATGATAAAGTTAATACAATCACTATACAAATACTATACAATAAAGTTAATACAATCACTAAAAATGAGAAAGGTGCAAAACAGATTAAAATATTTTTTAAAAAGTTAGAAATAAATTTGATGTCACTTTTCAGTTTTCCTTATTCAGCCAGGATGATATTTGCAGTCATTGAGTTTAGTTCCAACTGGAATGGAATAAAAATTGAGGTCCAGATTGAAGTTCTCTTTTCTGGTGGAAAATCTGTGGGTGAAATCATATGTGAAATCTGACATAGAGAAATATCCCATAAAATCCAACTTGTGTCTTCCAGTCCTTTAACTGAAGTCATTTAGAAGCCACATAAGATAAACAAAATGAGGACAAGGCTAAGATGTATCTTGAAACTACTCTTTAGTATGACTGACATCTAGCAACCCTAACCCATATGCACTTCTGCATTTACTGAGAACACAATAAGGTACATCAGACAACCCATTTCCAAACTTAGTTTTTGCTTTAGCACAGAAATAACAAACTAGAAATAGATAGCTCTGTCAATAGGAAAAAAAAGTATGTCTGATAGGAGAGAGACAATTTAGAAAGCATGAGGACGGATCTACCAACTGTCCACGAGATCCCAGCATAGTGAATACATTTTCCACCAGTATTTCTATTACAACAACTCTCAGTGACTTCTTGCATCAGGCAAAATCTATGCAAATCCTTCTAGGTTCCTATAAAACTTAATTTCTTTCTATATCCTGGCAGCCCGAGTTCTGGTTCTTCTCCTAGCTGCATATTGTCCCCTCTTCTTCTCAGCAGGTACTAGCATTAATCTCTTGAGTTTCTCCTTTAGTATCTGAAGAGAGTATCTCCATTAGTTTTTCAATTCAGGGCAGGAGGGCCTGTGTCTTGGAAAATCAAACTAGCTCTCTTTTGGATGAAATCTGAAAAAGCCCTCCAGAAATACACTTAATAGGCTCCAAATATTAAAGAGTATTCACACAACAGAACCAGACCAGAGCTTCTCCAAAGCAATCTCCCAGGTGCAGCTAATGCAGAGGCTGGGTCCTCAGAGCCCCAGCACTCCTATGGGCCATGGTACTTGCTCAAAGATAAAGCTAAAACTGCTCTGGTAGGAGAAAGAAACCTATTCCTCTACCTTCAGGTAATGTTTCAGCTTACTCCAAAGTGCAGCAGTAAGATTAAATTAATCAGGTAACTTCCCCTCAGCTGTCCAGATAGAATACACAACACCTTGCATTTACTGAATCACTTGCATTAAAACTGAATAAAAATCAAGCAATTCTAGCATCTCTCAGTATATGTGAATATCACAATACATTAGAGGAATAACTTTACCAGTGGCAGAAATTCTGATTAAGGTCATGCTGTTCACTTTTCTTTCCCGTTTTCCTTCTTCTAGAACTCTTACTGCATCACATGTGGTGAAAGAGAATATAAAACAATATCTTCATTCCAGGATGTAGCTAGGAGGAGGAAGTGAGCTGCCTGACTATATAAAGACTTGAGTGACTGTGTGCATATCCAGACAAGACATTGAAGTAAAATTGCTAGAGGAATTTCAGGTGCATCTAGATTTTGGGGCTGAATGGAGATATTATAAATGCCACTGAAGCCCACAGGACATTTAGGCACTTTACTATCCATCTACTCTGTTCAAAGGTGAGATATAGACACACCAAGCTAATGCTAGGCAGACTTCTACATCCACTCGTTTTGGTTCTGTCTGACACAGAAAAAAATGCCTAAGTCCTGAAAGTAATGCAGTCCTGCTAATGCCTACCCCTGACTGTCAGCAGCATTTAGCAAGTCAGACATGAATTTCGAAAAGATGGAAAAATAAACTTCCAGTCCCCGAGCCAGTGCACTTTGTCTAGGTTGGTTTTTCTAATCATACTCTATATGTAATATATAAAGTACAGTTTATATCTTCTTTGTGAATATAATCTGCAGTAGTTGGATCAGCTTTCCAGGTCCCTGAAAAGAGAGAATTGTAAATGTGCAGGTCATTATTGCCATTTAAGCGGATGGAGACAGATCAATATTTTCCATGTTTCCAGCTAAAGTGGAGTCAAATTGTTCCACCTCACTTGAATTTGATCTGAAACCTAGTCTTTCTTTTGAAGTTCTAAGCAATGTTAATGTAAATATAATTAGAAGACTTCTAATAGTAGGAAGCTTTTTAATTTAACAGCAAAAGGCATAACATGACCCAACTGCTAGAAGTCTTACGAGGCACAGAGAGCAGCACTCTGCAGATGAAGCAAGGTGGTACGGTTAGTAACCATAGGACCTGAACCTCATTTGTTCCAAAACTTGGGATATATGTAGTGAACGCATACTTAAGGCAATTGAATTCTGCTTGAAAAGCTGAATATCATCTCTAATTTTACCAAGAAATTCCTGTGTCAGGCAAGTCAAATTGCTTATATTTTTTCATAAATGGCTTTCCTAATCTTTTATGTTCTAGCTTGAGAAATTAGGCTCTGGTTTACAGAGAGGTGGAATATTTATAGCTGCAGTTAAAGACATGGGGAACTCTTACTTAAATATAGAAAATAGTTTTAAAAATGCTAAATGCTCTGAAAAAAATCAATTTATTTTTGTTCCAAAATTTGAAACTTTAAAATGCACATTCAAATGGAGATTTTTTTTTACATTACTTAATGTACCTTTAAAGATAAATTCATTACATTAGTAAGGGAAATATTATTGCACTATTTAGTTGCCTAAAAAAAGGCAGATGAAAGTCTGATGATGAACTTTGATGGAGTGATATATATCTCTGTGACAACTTGTAAATTCTACATCTGTGATCATTTGGGTGTATGTGTTACCTCCATATACCAGTTGCAAGATGGAACAAAACCCAGAGTTATATAATCTCTGCTACTCCGGTTCTTTATCCTCTCTTTCTTCATGCACTGGTTCCCATGGAAAAGAAACCTGTGTGAGCCGATCACACCAGAACCTTGTCAAATTCCAGTAAGCAGAAGCAGACTGCAGGCAAGCAAGCCAGGAGGAACTATTCTCTCACCAGGTCAGGACATGCAATGTATTTAATAGGACATGAACTACGTACTGAAGAAAAACCACATGTTAAATAGCTGCCTGTTCCATAGGTGCTATCTAACTTCTGCAATGAGTGAGGTAAGACTCTCATGGAAAAATGACTGATAATGGTAAGAACAGTTGAAAATAATATGTGCCTAGAAACATGACATTTAATGCATATGAACACTCATAATTCTGTAGCCAATGTTGGAATTTACTATATATTATAAAATTATACTTTTATTTTATATATTTTTACATGTCATTCATCACATACCTCAACAGCTCTAAGTAAAACAGTAGTTAGTAAACCAGGTATATAGCTCTCCAATTCAATCAGGCATGTGTTTGGGCAGACAGTAGCTTGTAGTAAAGAAAAATATGACACACAAACAAAGAATATTACATTCTGTCCATATTTCACTTGGAACGATAGCCAAACACATGGCTTGTAACAGTCATTTTGGACATTGCCAGCACTCAGGAGAGAGATGTGGGAGCTGCTGGGCAAAGCTGTCAGGTGTACTAATGAGATAAGGGAGCTCGAGAGCTTCTTTGAAAATAGTTGTCTGAGAAGTTGGAGGGGGAGTATAGGGTTTGTTGGGTTTGGGGTTTTTCTTTCCTCTTTGGACTTTATATGCTCAAAAAAGATTTATATTGCATATCTCAAAGGAACCTACATAATATATCTGTAAAAAATGCCAACACACTGCAAGTAGTACCCAGCAACTTTTGCTCTCAGTGAGTATGTGTGCAAAGATGATGAAAAGGAAGCTAAACAGCAAATTCAATAACAGCCTCTGAAATGCATCACAGTATTCAGTTCATGTGTAACCAACATTCTCAACACTCTTGGCAAAAAAAGTATGAAACTATTGCCAATTCTGCATAGTCTTGCAATTTCATTTCATCTTAAAAAATGTTGCATTCCTTCAGTTCTGGAGAAGAAAGTCAGTGTGTAGAGAATGTTGAAGAAGTATCTTTGTTCCATATCACATCTTCCATATATAACTGGCTGCCCTGCTTATTCTCTTGGAAAAAGAAATCAATGAAAACAATTACTTAAGTGGAAATTATATGTTTGATGGTTCAGCAAAGTTCAATTATTTCCAAATGTGGATAGTATAACCTTTGTTGATGAGTTCAAGTAATTTAGATTATTCATGCAAACTAGAAATGACTCAGAGAAAAAAGACTTATAAAATGGTCTTGGCTCATTTTTTCTCTTAATTATCATCTCAACTTGTTTAAAACATACTCAGATTGTTCTAAAATCATTCATCATACAGAAGAGATCTGAATAATTTTCAGTATTTTCTCTTAATCTGCAACCTTCCTTTTGCTGTTTACCTTTTACCATTTTTTACTGTTTTGTTCATACTCATTAAGCCTTACATGTATTTTCTTTCATGAAAGCAGACAGAATGCATGATTTCAGAAAGAGCTGAGGTATAGATTTCTTTGCTTTAATTAAATCCTTCCTTTTTTATATATGTGAAAGAAACAATGTGGATATAAAATTTGCATGTGTGTTTATGTGCTTTCAAAGGTAATGCTGTTTGGATCTTTTGTCTCATAAACCTTTGGGATCCTCTGGAAAAAAAATCACACAAAAATAAATGCTTTGTATATTTTAAGAAATAAAAATAACCCATTATGCTTTTTATGAACATAAGATGATTATATCTTTCTGAAACACCTCTATGCAAGTGTAAACTACAAAATGCTCTTAGATCTTTAGGAGATCAAAAGCTCATAGTTTTGAAAGTCAGCCTCAGTTAACTGCAGAAACTTCTTCATATCTAGATATTTTATGGTTGCTTAAATTTTGAATATTTAAAGCCAGGATGGAGATTGATGGAAAGTAGGGTAAAATGCCTCCTGTACAACTTCATGCTCACATGGATTTAAAGGAGGCTGTTTGGGAAGCTTGTTTGCACCAGAATTAATTTTTGGCCTTAGTCAGCAAGAATATTATCCTTTCAATACACATATTCTTCGTAAATTCAGTCCCAACTGATCTCACTAAAACATTACTCTGACGTAACTGGGACTGAAGCTTCAAGCTGCTGAAATTGACTATGTTTGCCCTCATTCTAACTGAGAAAGAATATTTTCTTTCTCCATCCAAATTAGGTAGCTCCAAATTAGTCTATAATGTTGCAAGAGCAGGAATGTGGTCCGCTAAAGGTGTCAAAACTGGTAACAGGAATAAACTGTTCTGCTCTAATTGTACTCTGTGCTCTCTCCTAAGAAAAATGGAAACCTGACATAAAATAAAGACAATATGAAAATGTGGTAATGGGAAAGAGTCAGTGGAAAATCAAACCAAACAAGAATGAACTTAATATCAAGTCCGCTGTCCCAGCTGGGACAGCGGAAACACTACTTGTGAGGGTTAGAGAGTTCATAAGTTATGAAATTAACCTTAGATTTAGAAGCCATGCATTTAACTCCCTGCCATGCCACAGATTTTCTAGGTGTATTTGTGGTCAATTCTTTTTACCTCTGCACTAGCTTCAGTTCAATTCCTCACATGCAAAACTGAGAATAAAAGCTCTTCCCAGCTACATCCCGTTGATGATCCCCTCTTTTGGATATTTCAGAGACTTAGAACATATAGATTTAGATAAGGGCAAGCAAAAAGACAAAATAAGCAGAGGCTTCTAAGGAGCTGAACTGCCTTCAGAGGGGGTACAATTATATTAACTGAACCAAGCTTTACCTTGTATGGGTTGGAAATCAGATTTCTGGGATTTATGCTGTCTCCTGATCCTCACTCTTAAAGCCCCTCTTTTTCTCTGCTTGGTAAACAGTGTTCTAACATTACTTTGGCCCAGTTTGAGTGATGCAATAGAGTGGTATTTTAATATGGCAACCTTTTATTTTAACTGCACAATTTAAGACAACTTCAAAAGTCAAGACTCAGGAAAACCTATGTCCAGAAGTTCACAGAAGTCTTGGTAAGTATTGGTAAGGATGACATTTTTACAGATACTGGTCTTCAATAATGTTTAACAGAGACTGTTTCTTTTCATGTTGCCTTGGCTGTAGAACAATCTGTAAAGATCTAGTCACTGATTGTATCTGTTTCTGTAGTTTCATTTAAAAAGATCTAAAAAGCATTTCATGAGGAAGGCAAAGGTAAGAAAAATAATAGACTGCAAGACCACCAGACAATAGTTTAATTATTATGCAGTGCTAGAATCAATCTCTTCCCTATAACAAACACATGGGCAGCTTAGCTGCACCTGCAGCTTTCTCATACCTTTTAAGTACCTTTTTATATCACATATTCATATGGATGCCCCAAAGGGTATACAGGAGCAAGAGCAATTTACTGAGCAGTAGACCATGCACAATGGTATTGTAACACTTGTTATTATATTCCTCTTATTAACATCACCTACTCCAATATCCCTTTGTAAGAGACTTCTGCAAAACTACACAGTACTCTTCCCTACTTGGGCAGACCAGGTCACATTTTTGATCTGGACACTTAGATGGAACAATTTATCCGCGGAGAAGTGAGATGATGCTGAAGCCAACAGGGGACAATGTAAAGGTGAACAATAATATTTTGTTCACTGTTACAAGAATATAGAAAATGATATGATTTTTTCCCTGAAAACTCTTGTTCTCCATCAGGTTGGTCTATTCTTCATAAAACAAAGTAAAATAAAGAATGAAGATCTGAGGTATAAATTTAACTCAGGAAAGAATGCACTAAAAACTACCCATGAATAGGACAAAATAATTTCAAATATTTTTAAATTGGTTTCACCAGCTATAAATTCTGATCTCAGTCTGGCAAAGTGATCCCTCATAGGACTCCCAGTGACTTCCTAAATCAGGCATAATTTACAGCCTGTGCATGGCTTTGATCTCCTCTGATCAAGTCTTGAAGATACAGTCCATTGACATCAATTAAGCTGCTATCAGCAGCTTTAGTGTTGGCTTTTAGGACAAGGAAAAAGTATTAAGTGGTTCATTAAAAAGCAAAAAAAAAAAAAAAAAAATCCAGCACTGATCATTTCGTTTCTTTTAAATGTTCTAAAAAAAATATTTACATACATAAAATTTATAGTGATATAGTAAGTGGTGTCAAAACAACATTTTGGATAAATACAAAATAATATACACAACATAAATTCTGTTAGCAATAGACTTATACAATATTACTATATGATAGAGATATATTAGATATCCACTCTGAAGAAATCTGCTAGCATGAATTCATAAAATAAGTTGCATCCATTTTCTCAACTGGATTAATTAGCACGATCACTCTGATAGAAGAGTATTTTCTCCTGAACTGAAGCAAAAAAACCCAGGAATTCAACCACAAAAAGAATACAAATTACAATAACAAGATTTACATATCTATAAAATCTTAGAAAATAAGAGTATCCATATTTAATATTTTTAACTATTCTTGTTGTCTTTGGTGGATCTTGTTTTAAGTGTTTCTGTCCAAGTTTTCCACCTTTTGTGTGTGTGTGTGTGTGTTTGTGTGTGTCTGTAGGTAAAACAATATGCTTAAGTGCTGCTACAGGGAAGGTTCAGGGAGTTCTTAGATTTTTCTCTTTGAATATTTAAAAGGAAAGACAATGATTTTTAGACAGTTTTGCTTGCAATATGTTTCCAAAGCATAAGGAAAGGTTGTTTCCTTAACTGCTAGCCTTACTCTCCGCTTCAGTGGCATTGGCCAGTCCATATTATCCTGAAGGGCCGTGACTAAAGGAATGCATTGGACATGCTGATGACCAAAAGTGTAGCTTAGAGAAATAAAGGTAAGATATCTCTTCTTAACACTTACATATCATAAAAAAAAATGTTTTCTCCATTCAATTTGTCCATCTCAACGTGCATTCTTTACTTCCTGTGTTTCTTTTTGCCTCCTTTTCTCTCACATTGTTTTACAATGATAGGAACCAGCAAGGCAAGAGTCTGTCTACATGGAACTATTATAGATTTTTGATTGCTTCCAGGGCTCAGTAGGAGTGAATCAGATCCAAGTTCTTGGGTGTGAACACAAGCAAACACACCTATTATCACCAGCTGTGACAAAAAGAACTGACTAGAGAAAGAATCACACATCTATTCAGTTTCACATTGATTCTGCCCTCTTAAGAAAAGACCTTCTACATTGCAGCAGGAACTAAGCAAATAAAATATTTTATATTACATAAAACATGGCACATTTTTATCTAAAAAGACTAGATTTTATCCTAAACCAAGTGAAACCCTGATGCTCCAGTTAGTACCCTCTCTGATTCCCAAGAACCAAAACACAATTATAGCCACTAGTGCATAGTGCGTATTGTTCCTTTCCTTCCTTCCTTCCTTCCTTCCTTCCTTCCTTCCTTCCTTCCTTCCTTCCTTCCTTCCTTCCTTCCTTCC